>CM060461.1:495000-880348 GCA_030544235.1 Lepturacanthus savala
TAAATTGCCCGTAGGTGTGAGTGTGTGAGTGAATGGTGTGTGTGCCCCATGATTGGCTGGCGACCATCTGGGGTGTATCCCTGCCTCTCGCTGTAACGCGCTGGGATAGGCTCCAGCAGACCCCTGCGACCCTAATGAGGAATAAGCAGGTATAGAAAAATGACTATTCATCATTTTAGCAACATTTTATCTCCAAGACTAAAATGTTGCTTTAGCTAACCCCAACCATAACCCTTATAACCCTATAATTTTATTTTCTTACTTTTGATATTTTTTTATAATTATAAAGCTTACATCAGTGTCATAGTGGACAGCAAATTAAGAATTTTATTGCCTGTTTCTTATGTAAAAATGACAATAAACACTTTGAACCATTAATCTTGAATTGAACACTTCCTGAAAATGAGAAAACCCTATTAAGCTGAAGTTGTTTCCTGTTTGTCCTCAGGTCTGTGCTGCATGATCGCAGTTTCCTGGTATGCCTTTGACGTCGTGGACGAGTTCAATAACCCATTCTATGTGGGCATCAAGTGAGATTTATCAGATTTGTCACCTGATAGGATTCACAAAACATAGAGAACAATCATATCCAAACTAAAAAAGAGTTCATTGTGTAAAAAGAAGCGTGTTATTTTACTCCATCATGTGTACAGGTTCGAGCTGGGCGTCGGCCTTTACCTAGGATGGGGCGGAGCCTGTCTTGCCATGCTGGGTGGAGGTTGTCTTTGCTCTGCCTGCAGGCGATCATCACCTGGTGGGAACAAAAGGTGGGAACCAAAAAACCAAACCACTGTGTTCACATTAAGAATTAATCATATGAAATGAAGCAGTTTGCTGAAAATATGAACCTGATTTTGATATTAAACAGTAAATCGAACATTTTACTGGTGATAATTTTCTTACATGAATATAGATTAATATATAGTAACATATAGCTCTTTCTTTGTATTGCATGAATATAAATACATACTAGATTTTACTTAAAATGATGTACATACAAATGAAGTACATTTGTAATTATATTTATTTTAAGACTGATTATTTTTAATATAACACTGTTGGTAAAGTTTATAGGAAATTTAATTATTTATTTATAGGTTTAAAACAATTGTTTAGCATTAGAAAGCCCAAAACATTAATTAAACTCTTAACTCTTCATTTCTTGGTTCAGTGTTTTAAGAGGCAACAACTGTTTTATTTATGGATTATTCATCAATCTGCTAATTGATTCTATACTTTTATTGTCAAAAAACTGCATGGGTTTATCAAACTAGTTATTGGAGTAATTACAATTTTGGTAATATTCAAATTTACCAAATATACCAATATTTATCATTTGTAAACAGTATATAAAGAGTTCAGTGACTTCAACAAACAGGAGCAGGAACGAACAATGAATCTCCAGTGAATTGTACATTTTTTTTTAATCAAACACTTTGAATCTGACTTTGTCTTGTTTTTATCTGTTTTGTTGTTTTACAGTGGTTACTATGGAAACCAACCACAGAAGAAGATCTACACTGCTACAGCCAAATCAGATCCAGATACAGCCAGAGCTTATGTCTAAACACACACACACACACACCACACACCATCAGGATTCTAACCAACATTTTATGTTTTCATACTTTTCAATTTGAATAAGATGATAATAGGATTTCTAATAAAATGATTAAAGTCGCATTAGTATTTTTTTTTCTCAGCGAAACTAATTATTAGAGGTGTGAACAGTTACAGGACGATTGTAAACTAAATCCTCACATTTGATGGACACATTTGATGGTTCCATGTTGATTGGATGTACTTCTGTGCAGGATAAGTCTCAAACATTTCCTGTTTTCCAACTGTTCTCCAGAAAGACAAAAAATGGATTTTGATGTAGAAGCACCCAGAAAGGTAAATTGTGTACATATATTTGGAAAATACCAAGTGACACATGAATATTTAAACTGGCAACTGGATTAAACTGGGAAATTTTTATTTTTATTCTTTTGAGCCTTTAAGATGTAGATGATTGTGAATGATTGTAAAATCTGCAGTTTATTATTTTCTGAATTAAGTTTGTTATATAATAAATAAAAGCTTTGTGTTATAAGTATTGCTTTTTTTAAATATATATATATCACATATTTCCTCTGGGGAAATTTTGAAACAACTCCAGGGGTTACTCCCGGAGTGTAGAAAGGCATTTTATGGTGAGGTTCTACAGAGATTTCTAACAAACAATACTAGAAAATGTATGATATTATATACAAGAAGCACACCTACAAGAAGCATTTTCCTTTCAGGTATTTATTCAGCAACTTTCAGTTTATTATACACATTTGGCATTTCATAATTCCATTCCACACTTCTCATTAAAAAGAAAAATCAAATAATTTGTGAGTCTGATTCATATTTGTATGTAATCCTAACGAGCTGTGGCCTGAGAAATGCAGAGAAAAACAACATTTTTCTCACTCTGTACTGGTCTCCCATTTGAGCTGACAAAACGGTAGGTCCTATCAGAAAATAACATGGACCATCATTGTCCTAAGGACACACATGGTTTAGTGTGATTTGGTGTTTTTATAAAAAATATTTTGGAGGCAATAGCAAGTTTAAAAGAGAGGTCTGATCTGAAGATGATAACTAATATTGTCAAGACAAAATGGAGGGTTAAATTATTTCTCAGGAAGGAATGAGGCTGGAACAAATCTAAAGGAGGAATCTTTGCACCACAGTTTGCTTTCAGACCATACAATGTGGTGCGCAACAGCACAGGTGGTGCAAACAAGCAAACCAAAGGAACAGGAACTATATTACTTGCACTAATAAGCTCATCTAGAGCACCTGAACACTTCAGAGAGGTAGCCAGTAAGAGCCAAACATATAAAGAGACTTTGGCTATGAAGCTACAGGTTTGTTTGCCCTTTTATTGATCACCTGGTTAAATGCTTGAAATTGCTGTTGTTCAGAAGAAGACATTGTTTGCATTGGATTTAAGTGATTGTGTTATTGTAAAGTCAGGTCATGAAAGGATATAGCTGGCTTGACTTTTATCATTTTATCATGCACCCCTTTTCCTCGATCCGACGGCAAGTACACGCCACGGGCCGGTGTTTCGGTTTAACTCGCGACCATGTTAATTGGAGACTTACAGCCGATTAAGTCTTGGTTGCTTGAATTCAGAAAAATTAAAGGTAAGGAATGTGAATGCTTATTATTTAATTAATATGATGTAACATTAAATACAAAGGGAATCGTGTTAAACATTCAACTTAGGATCATTTAAGATGTTTTTAGCGGCTTTCAACGGCTGCTAACACGGTCGCGATTTAAACCGAAACACCGGTTTCAAAACTGAGGCGAGTGGAGATGAATTAATTAATCTTTGTGAATTACGAGGGTGAGTGAATTCAGCATCTAATGCGGGTATGTGAATGCAGTTGAGTGTGGAGCAGACACCGGAGAGAAAGGTAGGTCAGCTGAAGTGTGTTGTGTTCATGTTACTTGAATATCGACAATAATGGTTACCGGTTACCTTTACTTTGTACGCTAAATAACACACCTTGTTTTTTGTTTGTAATATCCTCTCCTCCAGCGCTCATACTTTAACTACGTGATGGGATATGATAGGCAGTTTAGGGGCTAAAGCATATTTGAAGCCACGTTCTTTTCTCTCCAAATAAAATACCATGCAGAGTAAATTTAAATAAAGTAGACAATTAATGTTTTCGTTTTGTGCGACCCAGTACCAAAGGATCCACAGAAAAAAAAGAAACAAATCAAATGATATTGATTGAGCCAAAACAATTCAGATTGTATATTTAAGTCCTGTCACAAAAAAGTGTCATAAAAAGATTTTACACAACAGTTTTAATGTATTATATAATACAAAAACATTTGCTTGTGGTATTTTGTTTTATATAGATCAACGCTGAATTTATGAGGATTACTAGTGTTCCACTTCAACCACGATTCCTGGCTTCCTTGAACAAGCACCACCACAAGCTGATAGAGATGATCAGGAACAAGGGAGGAGCTGTCAGAGAGAAGACAGAATGTGCTGGAAGTTCTTGATCAGGTATGTACGTGCTCAATTCTGCAAAACTTGCCTCGTAACAGATAAATACTAACATTGTAAATAAAACCTGTCATGTTAATGTGTCATATTGTCAACACATTTGATTGTCAGAGTAGTAGGAAGAAGTACAATGTTTGTCTTCAGTCATGTTGCACAATTTTACAGCATGATTTTGCATTTGTATTTGCATTCTTACCTAGATCCTAAATGTGAGCCTAAGGAGAGTGTCTGCTGAAGTGCCTCATCTTGTACCTTGGGGTAGATGTACAAAAACTGATCAAGGAGTCTCTGGTAAGATATTTTGCAGTTAATCACTTCAGCTTCAGACAAGATAGGACCTTGAGTATTTAAACTGTAAAATTCATTCATATGATCTCAGGTCCTATAAAACTACCCAGGCTGATTTATGATAATAAATTCATGTACATTTGCTGATTTTGTTTAAATGTCTACACTTTACACACACAACATACAATACATATGTAACCCCACCTCAGCCTTGACTATTGATATCAATAACTGGACGGTACAGACACGTTTCTCTACAACATCTATAACATCTATGGACCAATATTTCAGAAGACTAAATTCGCTACAAGAGGAAGGGGTATTCACAATCATTATTGAGTGCCAGAGTAAATAAGTCAATTGACAAAAGCAGGTTTTGAGTATGTTAAACTGTATTGTCAGAAGAAAAGAATTAAAAAAATGTTCATTCAGATACAGACTCAGTATTCAGCATTCACAAAATAACTCCAGACGACTAAAAAAACAGAAATAAAATCACAGTCCTTGTTGGGTCGCTCGCCACGACCACTGAGAACTCCCTCTACCTTACAGATCAGGGAGAGACCCAGCGGAAGAAATCTTCATCTTGTGACCATGTAAAACAAAAACAGCAAAAGAAAAAGACCCGGCCTACAATAGGCCGGACATCGATTACTCCTATTATCTTACCTCATAACAATATTTAACTAAACACTTTTTCTGATAGATATATGCATATGAACAAGCATCTTTACAACAGACATCATAGTAATTATTATCTTGTACATTAAATTAACTGAACATATTGAAAAAACTTCACTGAAATAAAACATCTTTTCCCTTTTTTTTCCTTTTTCTCAACACAATAAAAAATATGAGAGCAATGTAAACAAAATACTATGTAAATAGTTTTTTTTCTTTTACATATGAACATAAAATGACTTCCTTTTCTTTTTTTATTAACTTTAGCTCATTACATCAATTCATAATAATGTTTTATTCCATTAATTATATCCTGTATTACTCACCAGAAGTCAAGCAGTATTTACACACTTCAGAATAAATGTCATCCACACGGCTCATCAGCAGTCCAGCTCTCGCTTTAAAAAGAAATGGGACAGTACGGGAGTTCAGCGCGATTTTTTTTCTTTCTCAGATGCAATTTAGCAGAATAGTGGCTAACGGCTAAGCTAGCGGGACTCGCTGCTAGTGAAAACTTACGGTTTCCTCGCGTATTCCAATTGCACGGTCCGCGACTCGACTCAAAAAGAAAAGTTTTGGTCTCCGTGCAGAATTAAAACAGCTTTCGCTCTCCAAAACTTAAGTTGTCTTGTACCAGAAGTCACTTTTCTCTGCAGTGGAAAATCAACATGCTGCGGCTTTGCTCATGCCCGGGAAAAAAAGAAGAGAGAACCGGAAAAGAACTCTGACCCTAATCACATATGATCCTGTTACGTCACGTGAACTCCGCATATGTCCCAAAACTTGTACATTTTGAATAAAGGCACATTTACACATTTTCTGAAATGAAATACTTTTTTTTCTCTTTGTTCTTCTGCAAATATAATAACGTGTATACTATTATAGTGTAATATTATTTAAGTATTGACCTTTTTAATATAAATCATGAACTTATTTATTTAATGTAAAGTAGTTTATTTTTTTAGGTTTATCCACCCAACCTTAATATTTATTTATCAATTGAAAATATGAATTTATTTATTTAATAAAGACTGTCCTAGTAACCTGGGTTACACATAGCATACAGTGAGCAAGTTAACTCTAGCAGATGGCACATAACACTTTTCAAGGTATACTGCAAGGAATCTGCTGCTCACTTCCAGACACTTCTGCACTTTGTTTGCTGCAAAGATGCTTTATTGATGCCATTGTCTATTTAATAATTTAAGTTCATATTTAGTTATGATTATTTGGTTACATTGATTTGCATATTTCAGACTATTTATGATTACATTATGTAGATGCCAATAGCTTGCGATAATTAGGTGCATGCCTTTGAGTTTATTATTTTTCACATACGGGGACATGCGTCACTTGGTGTGGGTGTTACATCAGCAGTAGTAAAATTAGCTGTTCACCTGGCAGGTTTTTTGTTTTTTGAATGAACTGAGAGGGTGAGGGGGAAAGTCATACTTTTGCTGACCGCTTTGCTTCGGTTTGCTCCGCTTAAAATAAATATAGTCAACAAATGCAATGTGTTTCTGGAGCCATGATTTATCCGTCACCAGTGCGTCTGGCAGGTAAACATTTTTTTCCCTACTTAGCCTCTCAGTGACTATAGTTTGTTGATCGTTTGGATATTCGATCAACATTGTCAGCAAAAATGAGACAAAGAGAACTGAATTGGAGCCGCAAGGAAATAGAGGAGCCACGGCTTTGAATGTGGAACAATTGAATGGAAACCAGCAGATGGATCGCACACGAGGACGCTTCACAGTGCAGCTGCTGGACAACATCATGCTTCACCAACTGATTAGGTTCTGCTGTTATGTTGGTCTATTGGAAACAGTTTGAGTTGATTGCTCAAATTGAGTGGGAATTTGTGTGTTGTCTCCAAGTTGTCCTTGCTGCTGATGGCTTGAGTTTTGATGCTGTGTTTGGAGAATTTGGACTGCTGCGTCTGACGAATGTATGATTCATTGCAGCGAGGGATTTCATAAATTATGATGACGCTAAGGTTTTGGAGGCCCTAAGCTCAGCTTGTAGGGAGGCCCCCCCGCCCGCCCGCCCGCCCGCCCGTCCACCAAACTCCTGGAAGCTCACAAAATTTACAGTTGAAAATAATAAAAGTAAAGTTAATAAAAATTTACTTTTTATTATACAATAATATACTGTATGTTGAATAATAAATCAGAGAGAGCAACAACACAATAACAAATAAACAAATTGCCTCCGAGGGCAGGCTTTCAGTTGTGGGTGTGGATGTCTCTTCTAAGGTGACTGTTGTTGTTTGTGGCTGTTTACTTGAACCTTCAGACACGTTGGATGGTTGATGGCTGCTTACTGCACTGCTTGTCAATGGTTCATCATCTGGTTCATCTTCTTGCTGATGTGGTGGTCCGTCTATATATTTGAGCATTGACTCTATGAATATGATTTAAATGAAAAAATATCTCATTAGTAAAACTTGAATAAAAATACCCAAACCAAAAATATCACTTCATTATATTATGCTATCTAGTAGCATTTGTATTTATATTGTGACGCTCATGAAATGTAAGGTCACATTTTATGTTATTCTGAGAGTTTTATTATTTTTTTAAATTAATTTATTTCTATAAAAGAAATAGGTGAAGATGTGCCAAAAGGGTCAATTACTACCTCTTGACTGTAGATAAAGAGTTACTAAGTGTCACCAGCAGGGGGCAGTGTGGCGAGTTGCTTCTCCGTGTGGACGTGTATACTTCCTCATTTCACTGAGCGGAGCTGCGCCGAAAAGAAGCAACACATCGTCTCTCATTCTTTCTCCTGTTATACAGGTTGGTGGTAAATTAGAAACGTATTGGAATTACCCACATTATTGCTATATATTTTAATGTGATATATATAGACGTTTTTTTTGGTATTGAATATTGTTTGAGTGTTTTCTGAGTGGGCGACATGGTGCCACAGGGGTTAGCGCTGTTGCCTCACAGCAAGAAGGTCGCAGGTTCAAGACCTCCTTGGTCCTGGGTCTGGGACCTTTCTGTGTGGAGTTTGCATGTTCTCTCTGTGTCTGCGTGGGTTTTCACCGGGTACTCCAGCTTCCTCCCACAGTCCAAAAACATGCTCAGGTTAATTGGCAACTCTAAATTACCCGTAGGTGTGAGTGTGTGAGTGAATGGTGTGTGTGCCCCACGATTGGCTGGCGACCATCTGGGGTGTATCCCTGCCTCTCGCCGTAACGCGCTGGGATAGGCTCCAGCAGACCCCTGCGACCCTAATGAGGAATAAGCAGGTATAGAAAATGACTGACTGATTGAGTGTGGCAAACATATCGTTTTCTGTGCGGGTGATCTAAAATGGCGCCGCTGTAAATTCTCATTGACTTACGTTGTGACCAAAGCATGTCGCTGTTTCAGGCTCCGGTACATTTCGTTTTAAGTTAAAAGCTATTTTTTATATAATAGTAGTTATAGTTATTTGTTATATGGGGAAACACTTTGAATGTGACAGTTACAGTTGTGTATATATATATATATATTTTTTGTTAAGTGTATATAGTTAAGCTTTTGCAGGATTTCAGCTCAATTCTTCAGCTCAGGGATTTATTTTGAGTAAGGTTAAATAGGGGTGACATAAAGGCCCATCTATTGTATATTTAGTAATATTATATCTGGTATTTGTGAATTAAATTGTAGCTCAGTTAACAGACTGTATAATAAGGTACTAATGCAGTGATACACGGAACTCAGTATGATTCTTGATGAAGAAAATGTGTTTATTTTGAAAGAGGGTTATGTTGTAACTAGCTCAGATATATTTTGTTTTGATTTTGATATGATTAATTGTCATCTTGGGAAAAAGAGGAGAAATAAGCTATTTTGTGTTTTGATAAATAAAGTTTTTTTTCACTGAGCGGAGCTGCGCCGAAAAGAAGCAACACATCGTCTCTCATTCTTTCTCCTGTTATACAGGAACCTTATCTGTGGACAGGTACTCTGCCTGGGACCTGTAACAATATGATATTAATATGGTAGGACAAAATCAAATATCTTAAAAATTAACATATTCTAATCCTACACATTAAACAAAACAATAGTGGCATTTTGTGAATGACCAAAGGTGGCCAAACATTTTGTTTTTGCACTACACACGACTTTAACACACCTTCTACAACACTGTGGCCAGATGTAAAATTATCCCTCAACCACCGCCCCCCTCCTCTCCTCCTCCTCACTTCCAGGACAGACTGGGAGTTATCCCCAACGACCCCCCTGGAGCAGAGAAAAGATGCTACAGCTGAATTTTATTCTCTGTCCAATCCTGTTTACTGTTGGGCTAACCTAGCCTAGCTTGTCGAGTTTATCACGTAACGCTGTGCTAGCAAAACAAACAAACACGGTTTAACACAGACTTACCAGAAAGGGATGCAAGTTCATCGTCTTTCTCTTTTTCCTCTTTCGCTTTTCAGCCCCAGATTCATGGTGTCTCCTGGATGATATTCTCTCATTTCAATTGTTGAAGATTTTAACTGAAGAAAATTGCTTATTAAAGCCGTTTCAGAGCATAGTAAGAAAAGTGGCCCCGAAGCTTTGTGCCGTCGTGAACAATCCGACTCGACTCTTTGAAGTGACAGATAGGAGCCGGCTCCTCGTTGGGAGCAACAGAAGAGCCGAACAAACCGACTCGTATTAGCGAGCTGAGCCAAAAGAGCCTAAATAGAGCTGGAATTCCCACCACTCGCTTTACCGCTGGAGTCTGAGTCTTTTTATTACGCATTACACATTTAATTTTCCCGATTTCAGTGATCGTATACAAAACTCCCGTAGAACTAATTAAATATTTTTGATATTTATTAGTGTAATATTTATTATCTTTTTTTTCCCAATCTTAATTTTGGAGGCCCCCCTCCACTAGTTGAGGCCCTACGCTGGCTGCGAAGTCTGCGTGTACGGAGCGGCGGGCCTGGACGTGACTCCCATGGCTGTTGATGTTGTCGGCTTTTCATTGTATTCTCGTCGTCGTGATGTCATTAATTCCCATTGAGAAACAACAAAGTCAATGGTTTTCAAAAGTTAACATACATCAGTATGTGTTAAGGATGTGGAAGCATGGTTTAAAATAACCAACATACCTGTATTGGAAAGTCACCTGCCTGGAAGCTCTCAGCATGATGTGGGAAAAGGGAAAATGGCTCAATTTCACCAAAATCCTCAAAATGAGGATCAGGGAAATAGCACCATTTGACAGGATTTCAAATCAGGGCAGTAGTAAATACGGCACAAAGTCTAATGTGTCATCCACTTCATCTGCACGTATCGGGGGGGGGGGGGGCATATGCTGTCAAAACAGTGTTAGGATGGACAGTAAATGGACCACTTGTTGAATGTGATGATAGTTCTGGGTGCCAGTCAACAGTTTCTATCAACAGAATCTCGGCTGTCACACTTAATGAGCTGTGGAATGAACAGTTCAAGACCGACTTCCCAGAGAACAACCAAGAAGAATTGGTGGGGATGTCCAGGGAGGACTGCAAGTTTCTGGAAGTGGCTGATAAATCTCCAAAATTGGTTGATGGACATTACACCATTGCTTTGCCTCTTAAAGACAGAAACTTCAGTATGCCTAATAACCGCATCATTGCCAAGCAACGTGTTCTTAACTTGAAGAGGTTTGTTAAGAAGCCATCATTCCACAAAGACTATGCTGACTTCATTACTAACCTCATAGAGAGTGGATTTCCGGAATTCCAGACACAGATTAAGAGCGGAACGATGGCAAGATTTGGTATCTCCCACATCATGGGGTATGCTATCAAAAAAGGAAGATGCGTGTTGTTTGATTGTGGAGCATCATTCAAAGAGGCCTCACTCAATTAACATCTCCTGCAAGGACCGGACCTCACAAGCATGTTAATTGGGGTTTTAACTAGGTTCAGGAAGGAACCTATTGTTCTGATGTCTGACATTGAGGCCATGTTTCATCAGGTTCGAGTGCCAGAAGAAGATGCAGGCCTGTTTACGATTCCTGTGGTAGCCTAATGGAGACCTTAGTCAGCATATGGTGGAGTACAGGATGGTTGTCCATTTGTTTGGGGCTACATCCTCCCCAAGCTGTGCTAATTTTGCTCTCTGTAGATGTGCTGAAGAAAATGAGTTCTTTAGCCAGCTCGTGTTTGATACCATCATGCACAATTTTTATGTTGATGACCTCCTTGCCTTTTTGCCTTCAGAACATGAGGCCATTCGTTTGTATAAAGACCTAAGGACGATGTGTGCTAAGGGAGGCTGGCAGCAATACCAGAGGAGGAAAGAGCAATGGAAGTTAAGGATCTCGATCTGGATCAGGATATCCTTCCAGTGGAGAGAGCACTGGGAGTGCGGTGGTGTCCTCAGTCTGATACCTTTGGGTTCAGTGTAACCTTTCCAGATAGGCTGCTGACCCGAAGAGGAATCCTCTCAACTGTTGGTTCATTTTATGATCCTCTTGGAATCTTGGCTCCTGTGATTTTCACAGCTAAAATAACTTCAAGTCCTTCAAGACCTTTGTCGCAAAGGGCTGGGATGGGATGACACTATACCGACATCTGCAGCTCAGGAATGGAGAGGCTGGGTTAAAGAGCTGCAAATATTGGATGGCTTCAGGATCATCAGATGTTTAAAACCTCCCAATTTTGGAGAAGTAACATCCGCCCAGTTACATCATTTTGCAGATGCAAGCGAGGAGGGATATGGGACTGTCACTTATCTGCTGTCACACAATTATCAAAGTCTTACACATACAGTCTTCATAATGGGAAAGTCCAGGGTGGCACCTTTAAAGCTTGTGACAATCCCCCATATGGAGCTGACGGCGGCAGTTGTGGTGGCTAGAATGGACAAGCTATGGAGAAGGGAGTTCAGGATGGAGCTACAAGACTGTTTTCTGGTCAGATAGTACCTCCGTTCTGAAATTACATCAAGAATGAAACTTCAAAGTTTCGAGTCTTTGTAGCTTACAGAGTGTCAGAAATTCTTAGGATGTCTAACCCAACTCAATGGAGATATGTGTCTACTACACACAATCCTGCAGATCTTGCCTCCAGTGGTGTGAGAGTGGAATCTTTTTTGAAGGATGAAATATGGGTGTGTGACCCCCCATTCCTCTTACAACCGAAGGACACTTGGCCTGTGGACCCAGATGACTTGGGAAAGCTCATAGCTAGAGATCCAGAAGTCAAAGTCTCTGCTATTGTCTCTGTGGAGCAAGAGAAAAACAATGCTGTGACATCTTTGATAAACCGCAGCTCATCATGGACATGTCTCTCGAGAGTGATGGCCTGGATACTGAAGCTTAAGATTGTTCTTTTGAGTATTCAGAAGAGGAAGGTAGTTAATGCTCAGTCTCCTCAGCCTGCATCAAGGGAAGGGCAACTGAAGGACATCAAGTTGTGCCATGGTCCTTTCTCACTGGAAGAGATCACAAACAGTGAAATGGAAATAATCAAGCTCTGTCAAATGCAAAAGTACTCAGAAGAGATTTCCTGCCTCCAGAGAGGAGAAAGTGTGAAAAGAAATGGTCATATATACAAGCTCGACCCAATGCTGGATGATGCTGTTTTAAGTGTTGGGGTCGGCTTAGTAATGCGGCTATGCCTGAAGAGTCTAAACACCCAGTTATAATGGCTAAAGATCTTCATATCTGACCTGATCATATGCCACGTTCATCAAGTAGTTGGCCATGGTGGTAGGAACCATGTTTAAGAATGCATAAGAAGAATTTTGTCCAAATGGGTTGTTTGTCGCAGAGTAGATTATTTTGGACCTTTTGACATCAAGCATGGAAGGAGTCTTGTTAAAAGATATGGAGTCATCTTCACCTGTTTGGTGATCAGAGCGGTGCATATTGAAGTTGCATCATCTTTAGACACAAGTTCCTTTATTAATGCTTTACGACGCTTTATTGCGAGGAGAGGACAAGTTAGGGAGCTTCGCTCGGACAATGGTACTAATTTCGTTGGTGCAGAGCGTGAGTTGAAATAAGCTATTGAAGGATGGAACCTGAAACAGATCAATGACACACGCTCACTGAAAGGAATTAAGTGTTAATCCTCCTATTGAATCACATGAGGGCGTAGCATAGGAGAGATTAATTCGCTTCATCAGATTGGTTCTTAATTCTACTTTAAGAGCACAAACTTTGGATGAGGAGGGACCCCAGACAGTCCTCTGTGAGGTTGAGTCTATTCTCAATAGCAGACCTCTCACCAAGGAAACCACAGACCCAAATGACTTGGTAGCGCTTACGCCCAACAATCTACTGCTTCTCAAAACCCAACCCTGTTTACCACCTGGTCTCTTTCACAAGGACAGTTATACATGTCGCAATACATTTCTGATTTGTTTTGGAAAAGGTGGATTAAGGAGTATTTGCCAGAACTGCAGGAACACCAGAAGTGGACAAAGATCAAGAGGAACTTTACTCCTGGAGACATTGTGTTAATAGTAGACGATTCTGCACCTAGGAATTCCTGGATCATTGGAAGGATCACAGAGGCATTTCCTGATAGAGGACTCGTGAGGCAGGTTCGGATTAAGACCCAGACCAGTACTCTCTGCAGACCTGTCACCAAGATCTGTCTTCTTGAGGAGTCTGCACATTCTTGAAGACTGTTGTGACCGGTTTTGACCCAGACTTTTCACACCAAGACAATTGCTGCTAACATCTGTCTTAGATATGACTTGACTTCATTCAAGAGGACTAAAATTAAGATCTAATATGAACTTTATACATGTTGGACTATGGTTTCTTTTCCAGAAAAGGAAAGTTCACAAAGGTGTAAAGGGCCCAGGAAATTGTATGATTTTTGTGTGTTATGTATAATTATTACTATGTTAATTGTACTAATTATCGGGCCGGTATGTAGGTGCCAGCATATAGCTTGTGATAATTAGGTGCATGCCTTTATGAGTTTATTATTTTTCACATACGGGGACATGTGTCACATGGTGTGTTTGTTACGTCAGCAGTAGTAAAATCAGCTGCTTTGCTTTGCTCCGCTTAAAATATATATAGTCAACAAATGCAATGTGTTTCTGGAGCCATGATTTATCCATCAGCAGCGCTTCTGGTAGGTAAACATTTTTTTCCCTACTTAGCCTTTCAGTGACTAGTTTGTTGGTCGTTTGGATAGTTGCTCAACACATTATAACTGAATTACTGTTTATAATTTGCACTTAGTATAATCCGTCTCATCTCGTCTTCTCCCGCTTATCCGTTTTTCTTGGGTCGCTACTTCCTCCAGCTCTTCTAGGGGGACTCCAAGGCGTTCCCAGACCAGCCGAGAGACATAGTCTCTCCAGCGGGTCTTGGGTCTTCCCCGGGGCCGCCGCCCAGAGGGACGTGCCCGGAACACCTCACCAGGGAGGCATCCAGAAGGCATCCTCAATAAATGCCCGAGCCACCTCAGCTGGCTCCTCTCGATGTGGAGGAGAAGCGGTTCTACTCTGAGCTCCTCGCAGATGACCGAGCTTCTCACCCTATCTCTAAGAGAGAGCCCAGCCACCCTGCGAAGGAAACCCATTTCGGCCGCTTGTATTCGTGATCTCGTTCTTTCGGTCACTACTCAAAGCTCGTGACCATAGGTGAGAGTAGGAACATAGATCGACTAGTAAATCAAGAGCTTCGCCTTTCGGCTCAGCTCCTTTTTCACCATGACGGACCGACGCGGGGCCCGCATCACTGCAGATGCCGCATCGATCTGCCGGTCAATTTCCCACTCCATCCTCCCCCCACTCGTGAACAAGACCCCGAGATACTTGAACTCCTCCACTTGAGGCAGGATCTCATCCCCAACCCGGAGTCGACACTCCACCCTTCTCTGGTCAAGAACCTCAGATTTGGAGGTGCTGATTCTCATCCCAGCCGCTTCACACACAGCTGCGAACTGCTCCAGCGAGAGCTGAAGGTCAGGGTCCGATGAAGCCAACAGGACCAGATCGTCCGCAAATAGCAGCGACCCAATCCCGAGGCCACCAAACCGCAGCCCCTCAACGCCCTGGCAGTGCCTAAAAATTCTGTCCATAAAAGTTACGAACAGAATCGGTGACAAAGGGCAGCCCTGACGGAGTCCAACCCCCACTGGAAACAAGTCTGACTTATTACCGGCAATGCAGACCAAGCTCCGGCACCGAGCGTACAGGCACCGGATAGCCCGTGTCAACGGGTCCGGAACCCCATACTCCCAGAGCACCCCCCACGGGACTGCCCAAGGGACGCGGTCGAACGCCTTCTCCAGGTCCACAAATCACATGTAGACTGATGGGGCGAACATCCACGCACCCTCCAGGACCCTGCTAATGGCATAGAGCTTGTCCACAGTTCAATGACCAGGACGAAAACCACACTGCTCCTCCTGAAACCGAGGTTCGACTCTCTTATGGACCCTCCTCTCCAGTATCCCCGAATAGACTTTCCCAGGGAGACTGAGGAGTGTGATCCCTCTATAGTTGGAACACACCCTCTGGTCCCCCTTTTTGTAGTGGGGAACCACCACCCTGGTCTGCCAGTCCAGTGGCATTGCCCCAGATGTCCACGCAATGTTGCAGAGATGTGTCAACCAAGACAGCCCTACAACATCCAGAGCCTTGAGGAACTCCGGGTGAATCTCATCCACCCCTGGGGCCTTGCCACAGAGGAGCTTTTTGACTACCTTTGCAATCTCAGCCCCAGTGATAGATGAGTCCACCACTGGTCCCCCAGACTCTGCCTCTTCAACAGAAGATGTGCTGGTGGGATTGAGGAGGTCTTCGAAATATTCCCCCCACAGATCCAGGATGTCCTGAGTCGAGGTCAGCAGCACCCCGTCCCCATTGAAGGCTGCATTCCACTTAGCGCACTGATACCCATTAGCTGCTTCAGGAGACCCACAGGCCAAGAAGGTTCTGTAGGACTCCTACAGCTTGATGGCATCCCTTACCACCGGTGTCCACCAGCGGGTTTTGGGACATGACAAGCACCGACGACCTTACGGCCACAGCTCCGGTCAGCTGCCTCAACAATAGAGGCGCAGAACAAGGTCCACTCAGACTCATTGTCCGATCATTAAATCATTGTCCATTAAAACACAGGTTCGGGAAAGAGCAGGGTGGAATACAGCCACTCGTCGCGTTTTTCTGGGGTCACGAAGGCGGACAACATGGAGTCATACTCCCAGCGTAGCATCTGCTCTCGGAGCTCTGAGAATTGTGTGTCACTTCCGGTTCCGTTTTTTTTCTTGACCACTAGATGGCGACAACGAAGCAGCATCTCAATCAACCTCACACAACTCACATTCACACCCATTCATTCAACATATCAACTGAGGGGCTACACTCTCCCCCTCTAATGGCTTCCCCAACTCATAAGTAAGCTTGTGGGGTGGATGTCTTTCCCTTACAGAACATCTCAGTTCACTTTGTTCACCTTCAGCCAAGGTCACACTTTGTGGCTGCAATGGCTGGACATCATAACTGGCCTCTGACCCCAGGAAGTTATGTTCAGGGTAAGCCGGCTCTTGTATGTGACTATCTGGTGAACAAGGGGGTGAGAAGATTTCAGGAATGTCAATGACAACATGATCAGACAAAACAACAGGATGGTTATCAGAAAAATCTTCTGCCACAACAGAAGATTGTGGGACATTGACAGAACTCTCGTATCCCTGTTCTACAACTCTGGGTGCCTGAAGCGTGAATTCAACTGCCTGCAGATTGAGAACAGTCAGAGGCTGTCGGATTGTCTCATCTTCTGCAAAATGCAGAATGGGGGGTCGGGTTTCCACCACGACCACTCTCCTAAATCCATATCCCTCCTCCCCATCATTTCCGTCGTCATCATACTGATCACAGTGACTCTGTCACTCTGGCTGGTCTGAAGACCTTTGACCTCTCTGATTTTTTTCTCCTTGATGATGGTATTTCGGTTACCTCCTCCGTCACTACACTGACAGGGAGGAAACCACAAGGAAGAAGAAGATCGCCATCTAACGTGCGATGAGTACCAGTTCCTCTCTTGGGCTTAATGTAAACAGGCCCTCCATTGATTCTTTGTACCACAACATGGACCGTGCTTTCCCATCTGTCAGCTAATTTGTGTTTTATGTCAATGGAGAAAGAGGCCTGCATGGCCTGAACTACACAGAACAACCACCACAGCAGCCAGCTTTGTAGTTCCCCACAGACATGCACGCACACATATGCAGCATGCACATTCACATGTACAGTACGTAGACCCATTTAGTTATTGTGTGATTTTTACTTTTGTGTTTTTTATGAATAAATGCTTTTGAGAAATATGTTGCCTCTTTAAGTATGTACAATAATGGATTATGCCAACCTCTTCTTTAGAACTCTGAATCCTTCAACCATTAATAGCTATTATTATGATGATCCTGGTTTCTATTATTATGGTAATTGTTAGACTTCCAAATTGATAGTTTACAATTTGTGAGACTGAATCAGAGAATTGACTATCTTTTCCTCTCAACTGAGAGGTGGTGCCTCAAACTCCAGAACTAATTAAGCTATATTTTTAAGGAATAAATATTTTAAATAACTGACTCTTCTTGATAGTAAATTTCATCTGAACAATTAGTACAAGACACTACTCTTTTATTTCTGTGCTCTGTGTGAGACTAAATAAAATCAAACATTTAATTTGATATCACTGTGGCACAATATACTCTGACGCCCTATGGAGTCAAAGTACTGTAGACGCTACCCCTTTCATGTCTGCCACAAATGAGGCTGGCACAACACAGATGCCCAATGGGTAGTGGACCTAAGAGCTCACCACAACAATCTCCCAGAACAAGAACCAGTCACCATATCAATGGCAGACCTCCAAGGAAGGGTGTCAAAGATGATGAGCTAGACAGCACCGGGCCCTGATATGATCAATGCCTACTGCCTGAAGAAGCTAACCGCACTCCATGAATGCCTGGCAGCATAGATGAACCATCTGTTGAGGGATGGGTCCCACCCAGAGTACCTCACCCAGGGCAGGATGGTCCTAATCCTGAATGTCCCCTAGCAGGGACCTATACCACTACCAGCCAATAACCGGTCTCTGCACAACATGGAAGATCATTGTGGCTAAGATGTGTAAGCATGTCACTCAATTTATAAGTGGAGCTCAAAAAATAATTGGTACAACACCAGGGGATCCAAGCACCAATTACTGGTCAATAGAGAAGTTGCTTGAGACTGTAAGAACAGACAGAGCAACATTAGCACCACCTGGATTGACTACAAGAAAGCCTATGGCTCAATGCCCCTCTCATGGATACTGGAATGTCTGGAACTGTGTAAGATCAACAGGACCCTAAGGGCATTCATCCAGAACATGATTGGTCATCAGATACCCTGCTGGGATCATAAGCTGAACAAAGGAGGAGATAGAAGCTACTGATATCAAGAAAAGAAAAGCTCCTCAACATGCACGGAGTAGAAAGAGGGAGGCCGAAGCCTTGTGAGTATCAAGGCCACAATTCAGGATGAAACATCGAACATCCAAGAACACATCAAGAAAATGGCCACAAAGGATGAAGTGTTAAGCGGATGCCTCAGGCAGCAGAGACCCAATGAGTGTAGAGAAAGAGGAATGACAACTTGGAGGGATAAGGCTCTACATGGAATGTACCATCATCAAATTGAAGAAATGGCTGATATCAAAAGACCTACAGTGCATCCGGAAAGTATTCACAGCACTTCACTTTTTCCACATTTTGTTATGTTGCAGCCTTATTCCAAAATGAATTCAATTAATTTTTGAATTTCAATGATGGTAAAAAAGTTTTTTTGAGATTTTTGCAAGCTTATTAAAAATAAAAAAATTAAGAAACAATATGTACATAAGTATCCGCAGCCTTTGCTCAATACTTTGTTGATGCACCTTTGGCAGCAATTACAGTCTCAAGTCTTTTTGAATATGATGCCACAAAAGCTTGGCACACCTATCTTTGGGCAGTTTTGCCCATTCCTCATTGCAGCATGTCTCAAACTCTATCAAGTTGGATGGGAAGCATCGGTGCACAGCCATTTTCAGATCTCTCCAGAGATGTTCAATCGGATTCAAGTCTGGGCTCTGGCTGGGCCACTCAAGGACATTGTCCTGAAGCCACTCATTTGATATCTCGGCTGTGTGTTTAGGGTCATTGTCCTGCTGAAAGACAAACCGTCGCCCCAGTCTGAGGTCAAGAGCACTCTGGAGCAGGTTTTCATCTAGGATGTCTCTGTACATTGCTGCATTCATCATTCCCTCTATCCTGACTAGTCTCCCAGTTCTTGCCACTGAAAAACATCCCCACAGCATGATGCTGCCACCACCATGCTTCACTGTAGGGATGGTATTGGCCTGGTGCTGAGCATGCCTGGTTTTCTTCAAGCATGACGCCTGGCATTCACGCCAAAGAGTTCAATCTTTGTCTCATCAAACCAGACAATTTTGTTACTCATGGTCTGAGAGTCCTTCAGGTGCCTTTTAGCAAACTCCAGGTGGGCTGCCATGTTCCTTTTACTAAGGAGTGGCTTCCGTCTGGCCACTCTACCATACAGGCCTGATTGGTGTATTGCTGCAGAGATGGTTGTTCTTCTGGAAGGTTCTCCTCTCTCCCCAGAGGAACGCTGGAGCTCTGTCAGAGTGACCATCGGGTTCTTACTCACCTCCCTGACTAAGGCCCTTCTCCCCGATCACTCAGTTTAGATTGACGGCCAGCTCTAAGGAGAGTCCTGGTGGTTTTGAACTTCTTCCATTTATGAATGATGGAGGCCACTGTACTCATTGGGACCTTCAAAGCAGCAGAAATTTTTCTGTACCCTTTCCCAGATTTGTGCCTTGACACAATCCTGTCTCGGAGGTCTACAGACACTTCCTTTGACTTCATGCTTGGTTTGTGCTCTGACATGCACTGTCAACTGTGTGGCCTTATATAGACAGGTGTGTGCCTTTCCAAATTATGTCCAATCAACTGAATTTACCACAGGTGGACTCCAATTAAGCTGTAGAAACATCTCAAGGATGATCAGTGGAAACAGGATGCACCAGAGCTCAATTTTGAGCTTCATGGATGTGAATACTTATGTACATGTGATTTGGTGTTGTGATGAGGTATTGTATGTAGAATTTTTTAGGAAAAAATGTATTGAATCCATTTTGGAATAATGCTGTAACATGAAAAAATTTGGAAAAAATAAAGTGCTATGAATACTAGAGATCCAGATGCACTGTACCAGTGGCTGGAAAAGGCTCGACTTAGAGACAGCACAGAGGCACTAATCATTGCCGCACAAGAACAGACCCTCGGTACAAGAGCCATAAAGGCCAGGATCTACCACAGTAGATCAAACCCAAGGTGCAGACTGTGCAAAGATGCCCCTGAGACAATCCAGCACAAAGTAGCAGGGTGTAAGATGCTAGCTGGGTCAGCATACATTTAGAGGCACAACCAGGTAGCTGGAATAGTGTACAGGAACATCTGTACCCAGTATGGAATCGAAGTATCCACATCCCAAAGGGTACCGAGGGTTAAAAGAACAGCTACAGCAGATGTTGAAGATAAAGGTGAGCATGATTCCTGTAGTAGTAGGAGCACTCCGTGCAGAAGATGGCAATCCTAGGAACAGCTGTCATACTGCACAAAGATACTGCACAAAACCCTTAAACTCCTGGGCCTCTGGTTGAGGACCTGAGCCTAATAACACACAGATACCACCCAGGACGGTGAGAAGCTGATTTTTTATGTGTGTATTTGTGTGTGTGGGCGCACGTGTGAAATTTACAAAACCATACATTTTATTATGGCAAAGTCTGAGACTTTGCCATAATAAAATAATTTAAACTGTAGAACATTCTTCTGACCCAAACACATGCTGTTCAAAAGAAAAAATATAGGCAAGAAAAATAATTAGGCAGCTCTTCCTCTCTCTGCCACATCTTCTATTGCTATTATGGTTGTGTTATACTGTTTACTTCAAGTTGAAGTGTTATCAATTATCCATTGGGGTGTTTGCCCAGGTGGCACAATTTTTTGCTAATTATCTTATGTAATGTCAATTTGAATGGCAGCATTTTTAAATGACAAACATGTGACCTTATGTCATATTTTTGTATCTCATGCAGAAAACTGTGTTCAGTGCATTTACATTTTTTCTCAATTGTTTACAAACAAATATTGGCATAATTCCTGCTTTACACTGATATCTGAGTTCTACAACACATTTTTTTACTCAATTTTTTATACAATTCTTTGCATATTAGGAACACGCTTTCTTTCAAAAATTCTAAAGTTAATTTCCCTAGTATGGACACTGACTCATCAAATGGTAAAGCATGTACAGCACATCCATATTCACCATTCCTCAATCCTAATAAAGTGTTTTTCCTGGAGAAGGAATGGTTATACTGAAATCCAAACATGTATACCCCTTCTCCAAGGTCTGAAAGATGCATGTGAAGATAAAGCAGTTGATACTTTTCATGGCTGGATTCAACATGCTAGGCCATATTTCCCCCATTTCTTGTGATGTTTATCATATCAACATTTTTGTTATCTGTTATGTCCCAGATCGGATTAGGGGAAGAGGAAACAAACATAAAACCAGATGTTAATGGAAATTAAAGTGATTTATATAAGTGATGATTTTCAAATGACAATTTTTTCATGTTATGTGCATATTTTCACTATACTGTTTTATTGTGTAAGATAAAATTACCCGTGAGAAGATAACCAACAATAATAGCCCCAAAACAGCATTTACACCACTTCGCTCAGCTTGTCTCCATATGACATATATAAATTATGTTACAATAAATATAAATATTTATCAATAAATATTTATTGACCAATACACATTCCAGGGGTTTAAGTATAGTGTTTCCAAGAAACATGCCTTAAAATACCATGCAAATTTTCTGTTGTATGTGCTATATGAGTGTGTGTGTGTGTGTGTGTGTGTGTGTGTGTGTGAGAGAGAGAGAGAGAGAGAGAGAGACAGAGTGATGCTGTAGAGCTTTAATCCAGTGTTCTGTGTGTCAGCAGTAGAACAGACAGGTGGATTACTGTCCTGCAGTGCATTAATCATCATTATTACACTGGAGATTACACACACACATACACACAACGTACAGCATGTGTAGCAGCAAATCTGGTTGACTATTTTTAGACATGTTTTCTGGTGAATATGTTTTATTTGCATGTGTCTAAAACATATTTTCAGCTTTGGGGGTTAAACAAAAAATACATTTAACACAAAAACAATAAGGTAAATAGAAAACTGATATTAAAACACTGTAGTGGTCTTTTTTGTGTTAAGTGAATTTTGTGTTAAGAAATCATCATATGAACAGAAATATGAAAAGCATTTTAGAACTTTGTTTTTATGCTCAAACTCACAAATATACTATAAAATATATATTTTAGTGTCCCACACAGTGTACATCCCAATCTATGAAAAATTGCAAAAGAAAAAAACCACAGCACCTCATCCACATCATAAGCCTGTCTAAGCAGCGGAGGAAATATGGCTTATTGTGGTGAATCCAGCCATGAAATGCATTAGTTGCGTTATCTCCACATGCATCTTCCACTGCTTGGAGAAGGGTTATATGTGTTTGTTGATTTCAGTCATGCCCTTTCCATCTCAAGGCAGAAAAATGTTCTCAAAAGGATTAAGGAAGGGGGGATATGTAAAGAGATAAACAACCAACCATTGTGGATGGACAGTGAACATTGGGCACTGGTGGAAACTTGCGTTGTCTCAAATGACAACATACCTGAGCTTTTCTAGGCAGTCTACCCAGATGATCTGGTGAAATGACTGTGTTGTGTAGGGTGTCCATCGATGTGATCAGATGGCCAGTGTTGTGCATGGTAATGGAAGACCCCACGGTGGGTAATTGCTGATGTTCCTTCTGTGCTTGCCAGGGACCAACAATGGCATGCTGGCCAACAATGTTCCTTCACCCTCATTCATCTTTTTGTGAGGTTGAATCCAACCACATCAATGAAGATGAACTGGTGTTCTACTACAGCCTTTTAATAGACATTGAGTTGTTACTATTGTGAAGCACAATCATCATGATTACAATGCTGAACACAATGTGAGAGTATGGATATACTGTGAGATTGTATAGGACTTACTTGCACATAGGTATATCGACTCTCTCTGAATAGTTTTCAAATGGCACCTGTAGACCTGCTTTATCCTCAGATTATTTTTGTGTAAGACGCT
The DNA here is from genome assembly GCA_030544235.1 of Lepturacanthus savala. NCBI lineage: Eukaryota > Metazoa > Chordata > Actinopteri > Scombriformes > Trichiuridae > Lepturacanthus > Lepturacanthus savala. Next base: position 518,245 of record CM060461.1, read on the forward strand.
AGTCTAGTTTTGATAGGCTATCAATATTTTGAAATATTTAATTGTTTTCTATCATTTGTCAGTTATTGTGTTATTTTCTAGGACCATGTTCATGATTTCCATTTCCTGTTCAGGAGGATGAAGACGTTCCCAACCACCTCATGTAATCTTTCAGTTCTGCAATACAAATAATAAAGTACTGTAAATACTGTGTAGGAATACTTTCCCAAATACTTGAAATATTTATATGTATGTGTGTGGTTTATTTATGAATTTGGGGGATTGTTTGTTCCCGGTGGGATTTAAATCTGTTTGTGCTCTGTTATCTCTGTTATATCATCTTCTCTCTCTAATCTGATACTGTTGTGCTGACTGAGGGGAACCAGTTTCAATCCTCTCAGTCAGCTCATTCACAGGGTTAGGGTTGGTAAAAGTTCACAGACCTGTCACCCGATTGGCTGTCGGGGCTCAGCAAGGCTGTGATGGACAGCAGGTGTTTACATATAGAAGCTTTGCCATGTGATGCCGTCTCCTCAGACACATCGACTCCACTTCTGTTGCTCAGGTGAGTGGCTCTGATTCTAAAACAGGGATCAACAACCCTGCCCCTGGTGAGCTATTGGCCTGCTGGTTTTAGAAATATGCCTACTAAACCACACCTGATTCTAATTATTATCAAGGCCTTGACAAGCTTCAGCTACTTTAACGAGCTGATAATTAGAATCAGATGTGTAGGAGTGTCCTAAAACATGCAAGACGGCATCGCTCCAGGAGTAGGATTGGAGACCCCTATCCTAAAACTCTGTGGAAACATCTCAGTCCTTCTGTCTATTTTTGTGTCTTAAAAATAGAAAGTGAGCATTATTGTTTACAAAATGGGCTGGAATCTCAAACATATAATTCTGTTAGAACATTTAAAAACAAGCTGAATTGTATGATGCATTTTGAGCTGATGTTGGCATTATCTAACAGATATATATGAAATAATTGATCTTCTGTGAGTGACCAGAAAGATAGGAAGAGCAATATAAATACCATATAATGTAGCCTAACTGAAAACAATACATGGGTGTGAACAGAATTATTAGTAGCATAACTCATCAATAGTTAGTGAGTTTATATGTAATGTGTTGTATTTCCCCACTTCTAGAGTAATTTAAGACTTCTAATTAACAGAATGAAGATTATCTCAAAAAGAGCATTTTTTAAAATTGATTTCTCACTCACATTGAGAGAAATAACTTTTTAAACTGTCAACTTTAACTAGGTTCTTCTTTAAAGGCTTTTAAGGTACAGTCTGTAAGATTTAGTGACATTAAATGAAACAGACTTGGCAGAAATATAATATAGAATATTTATAAATATAGCATCTCCTGTTCCTCATTAAGAAAGAGTGGGATATGTTCAACTTTTCAAACTGTGCAGTTTTGATTGTACAGTGCTGGAGACAAATAAAATCTAATCAAATACAAATCAAGATTCTGTTGCTGCACTGACTTTTTCTCATCTCAACTGCTTTCAGAAACCTGCTCTAAATGACAAGTGGCACAGCTGCCATGTTGGAAACAGCAGTGCAAAAGAAAAACACAGACAAGCACACAAGTTTTAAATCTTAAAAGATGCTCATTTCTGTTTTTCCTGTTCTCAGAATCTTCTGTCCTTAACCTGCACCAACATGAGTCCAAAAAATGTTGTGTTCAAGAAAATCTGCAAGGATAAGTCGGTGAGTTGGTTGCCTGCAGATCTGCAGACAGACTTAATTATTACTGTTGTCCAACACTGATTTATGATGGACAATGAAATACAATGATCAAATCAAAGACTGATCAGCAGAGGGAAAAATTAGTCAACTAGCTCTAAGGCTAAATGCTGCTAAAAACACTAGTCGTGTTTCCATCATGTCAAGTGAATTTGAAGCAAACTTTTGAAAATTTGCTAATTAGTTAGAAAACTTAGTTGGAAAACTCAATGCAAAGTGTAGTTTGGTCAGAATAAGATTATTCGCTGAAATTACTAGAGTAAAAGAAGGAGAGAGATCTTCAGGAATGTGTTTACAAGAAGTAATATTTGCATGTCTCACTCTGCTAGAGACAGGACAAAGAAAAAAAAAAAATTTAACCAATTAAAAAAATGTTTTTGAAGATTTCTCTATTTGTCTGTATTTTGCCTTGTGTAAAGTAGCTGATTCATCTTCTGTTTAAATTACATTTCATATGATCGCATCTGGTTTGTTTTCTCCAAACGAGTTTAAGAGAGCTTGTTAGAGACCAATTATTTTTTTGCAAAATTGAAAAGTTTCCTTAAAATCCTCTGTAAATAGACACGTTTAACTCTTTTTCAAAGATGAGCATAAAAACCTTGTTGCAAAACTAAATTCAAATTAAATTGGACTTGCAGATTTAAAAGTCAGGTGCATAATTTTTTTTATGGCATTGAGCCTTGACCCCAAACCTGCTTATATCCTCTAACTCTTTGCTTGAACAGTGTTTTGTAACAATCACATCAGATTTGTTGGATCAACATGTTTTTCTTTCAAAGGAATTTTCCACCTGATTTAAGTTTTAATTCCGTAAAGCGACTGAGCTACTCATCTGATTAATCCGCAGGTCAACACAAAGTCACAGTCACGTAAGCTGAGCTTAGAAACGTGTGACTGACTGTGGCTTTATGTTAGATTACGGAGCAGGCACAGGCATCCCTGAATGTATCACAACATGATTCCACTGCTACAAGTAGATAAAACCTCAGAAATGAGTGAACGTTAATATCAGCAATATCCACTGTGTGTTTTCCTGCCTTAGGTTGGAGTATATATGGGTAAAAGAGACTTTATCGACCATGTTGACTCTGTGGATCCAGTAGGTGAGTTTGTCAACAACAAAAACATTTTACTTCTAAATATAAGTGTTTTACCAATTTTTCTGTGAAAGAAAATTCATCTCTTTTTAATCAAAACAGATCTGAAGCATCAGCGTGGCTCCAGAAATGTATATATGTGTGTAATATTTGTTTATCTGTATTCTGCAGGATGTTTGAAAAACTTGTATGATCACAATGATGCTCATATCATTTATTGTAATTGAGTTTTTTATCTATCTTATACCAAAATAAGATTTTGTACTGCAAAAAATATAAATGGTAATATTCGAGCAGCTGGGGCAGCAATAAAATACTGTAAAACAAAAACATACAAAAATGTTAACATTAACAAAATCAAATGAACATCTCAAACATCTTAAAATGCAATTTAGTTTTTTGTGCGTTTGATGATAAATATGAATCTGTACACCTATATAGATAAACAATTAAAATTGACACTGCTATAATAAAATAAAATTACATAAATCTACTGCTTAAATTATTTGAGTTTAATTACATAATTTTACATATAATCCTCTGTATTGATCTATTTGTATGATCAATATTTTGGTCCACCTCTTTATAAAATATCACACTGTTAAAGTGGACTTTATTAGTACCTATAGGTAGAATTGTTGCACAGTTGTGAGAGGGCATCTCAAACATTTCACAGGACAAATGACAACTACGATTGACACAGCATTGATTGATACTCTCAGCAACTCACTGAACATGGTTAAAATAGAATAGAATGAATAAATCCATAATGCCAATATGCCACGATAAGAACATGGTATATAAATTAATGTAAGACCACTTTGGGCTTTTAATAAATAAAGTTAACAAAAACAATAAGTTAAGGTTTAAATTAAGACTTATTTATAAGAGCGACAGCAGCCAGAACAAAACTGTCCCTGTGCTGGGTGGTCTTACACTTTTGGACAAAGTATATGCCCAGTCGTCCAATAAAATAGAGTTGGCTAGTCGCTGCAACCGTGTAGTATACAGCGACTCTAAGCCTAGCTGTGGCTCCCCAATCAGCTAGTTATTTTCTTTCGAAGGTAGGTTTCCAAACCATGACAACAATGCAAAGATAAAGATGATTCAATAAAGCATGATAAGAGTGTTTTCATGGTCCTATCAACGTTGAAATGGGCCAGCTTCTGCAGACAGAACAGATGCTGGTGTCCCTACTTACAGATGCACAATTCTCTTTAAAATACAAAGTGGAGTCAGTCAGTCAGTCATTTTCTATACCCGCTTATTCCTCATTAGGGTCGCAGGAGTCTGCTGGAGCCTATCCCAGCGCATTACGGCGAGAGGCAGGGATACACCCCAGATGGTTGCCAGCCAATCGTGGGGCACACACACCATTCACTCACACACTCACACCTACGGGCAATTTAGAGTCTCCAATTAACCTCAGCATGTTTTTGGACTGTGGGAGGAAGTCAGAGTACCCGGTGAAAACCCACGCAGACATGGGGAGAACATGCAAACTCCACACAGAAAGGTCCCAGACCCAGGACCCAAGGAGGTCTTGAACCTGCGACCTTCTTGCTGTGAGGCAACAGCGCTAACCCCTGTGCCACCTTGTCGCCCCAAAGTGGAGTCAACGATAGATATTTGTATGTGCCTTCAATAATAGTGGGCTCAGTTGTAATGACATTCTTTCTGAAGTCAATGGCCATATTCTAGGTCTTATATATATTAAGCTGAAGATGTGACACCACACACCAATTTTCTGTGACTGAGCCATGACAGTTTTCATTTCCTTGAAGCAAACTAACAATGAGGGATTCATCAGCACACCAAAATGAATTGGTTGTTAAAAGTGCTCTGACACATTTTGGTGTACAGAAGGTGTATAGTAAGGGTCATAGCATGCACCTTTGTGGTGAATCTGTGCAGGTGCATACTCTAAAAAAGCCACTGACTGATTCTCTGTGTCCTGTTTGTTAAAAAGTTTAAAATCCATCCCATGGTTGTAACTTGATTATAACTTAGCTTAAAATGCTCTAAAAGCCTCTGGGTTAAAATATGTGATTGAATTGTGAAAAAAGCAGAGGCCAAGTTAACAAATAAAACCTGAGCATAACAACCACTCCCTTCTAGATGTTTAAAAAGCAAGTTAAGAGTGAGTGTAGCATCTTACATTCCTGTCTGCAATTTCTGTATGCCGTCATATACGGTCCGGGAGGCAGAAGCAGCATTTGCCTTTGGGTAGATATACAGTATATGATCGTTATAAAGATCGGGGGAATTCACGGGGCAGGTAAAACGGGTGAAGTGACACAGCATATGGTGCACAAATTTGCTCTCTGATAGCAACAGAACTGCAATATCTGCTATTCACATAGACATACTCCGCATCCTTGTACCTTTGTCAATTTGATATTTCCTTTTCAAAATAAAATGGTATATCAGAAGTACTTCCACTATTAGCATTATTTTTTTGTTTCAAAACGAAATAACGGAAAAAACAAATCAAAAAAAGGTCCTGTACAAAACGTGTCCTTTCTGGAAATGACAGCTCCGCTGACATCTCTCACAGAGGAAAGGTGTAATTAAAAAACAAAACAGGGCGAGATGAAAAAATCCATATCAGATCATTGTTAATTAAAATGGACATAAAAACTTCAGACGCACAAGTAGCTACCCGCACAAGCACCAAAGAGGGCAAGAGAGTCAAAACTCATTAAAACACAGTGTCAGTGATCTGTAGATGTATTTAGACATATTTAGATTCTCCTGGTTACTTAATTTTTTAAAGTCCATGTTTGTCACCTTGAGATGTTTGAACTTTCTTTCTTTTTACCACTAGATGGCGTCATCGTGATTGATTCTGAGGCTCTGCAAGGGAGAAAAGGTCAGAATCTAAAGTTTTGCCTCATACACAACATATGTACAGTTTAAGTACATTTACTCAAGTACTGTATACCTGACATTTTTAGTTCCTTTACAGATGAAGATTGACATAAAACAATATTTTATGTCAATCTATTTTTATTACTCTTATTCTTTACATTGTTCTTTTTATTCCATTGTTGAGCAAGTTAATTAAAAAAGGGGAACTGGTTTATTACTAGTTTCTTCTCCCCCAAAAACTAAAGTAGTTACTGAGGTACAAATTATGAAATAACAAGGTACTTTGGAAATTGACTTTGACTTTTGGTTTACTTTTTTTTATTGGCAATGTGGAACGAACAGACACTAGCCTAATCAAATGTCCTGTAGTATTGTAGATATTATAATTATTGTTTAGTGGATCAATAAAAAAATCCCAATAGATGTTTTGGAAATGTTTTAATTATCATCTCATTATCTCATACTCACTCACCGAGGTAGGAAGAATGGGGGGAAAAAAACCCTTAGAGATATAGTTGTGTTGTGAATTATTTAAATGATTATAGGCAATTCATGTTGTTTCAATATTTAAGCTAAAATGTGTAACCCACACTATTTACAGTATTTGTAGTTGATTACCATGATTTGCAGTTTAATTAAAATTGTAAATATTCAGCATTAGTGTGGAGAACATATACATCTTCGGTTGCTAAATGAATTGCTTTTATTTTGAAGCCTCCAGGAAATGATCAGATTATGTTGCAGGAAACAAATTCTATGTTCAGGATGTTTGAGGCAAATGTTTTTTCTTTCTGTTTTTGTAACTTCCATCATGTTTGATGATGAAATGTGTCATTTGAACAACACACTCTGATCACTGAGATGAAAATAAATAAAACTTTAGTAGTAATGTGCCCCAATTTTGTGAGTAACTTAATGGCTTTGTTATGATGGAAAAAGTAATCAATTACATCAGGGGTGTCCAATCCTGGTCCTGGAGGGCCGGTGTGGGTGCAGGTTTTTGTTCCAACCAAGCAGTTACAAACCTGATTCTACCAATCAGGAGCCCTTGCTAAGGACCTTCATTAGTAGAATCAGGTGTGTAACTGCTTGGTTGGAACAAAAACCTGCACCCACACCAGCCCTCCAGGACCAGGATTGGACACCCCTGAATTACATTATTTGTTACTGAAAAACTAATGATCATTCCCATCACAAATATATAATACGATAAAGTAATTTTACTACTAATCCACCTGTAGTGACTACTACTCAAAAAAAAAAATGCTGAGAGGCTGAGGCTGGGTTCTTATTTATCCAACATGCTTCTCTCCCACAAAATGATCGCTGAAGCTGGATACAGTTTATTGAAGAAAAAATGACTATGACTAACTATGACCTACTATGACTGATCACATAAATAAATCTAAGAAAATGCTAAATAATGTAGCGTAAAGGAAATAGCGGTCAATAAAAAATGTGGCTCCCAGCTCCTAACTCCTTCCTTCCCTCTGATGTGCAGGTGAGGAGATTACCACACCCTGAGACCTTGGGCCCGCCCGCCCCAGGTGCCCTAATTACCATAACATAATCTATTTAAATCAATATAACCAAAAATAATAAGAAACAAACAAACAAACACGAAAACCCAAATACATATTTCTACAAAGTCATTATTAGGTTGTTATATAATAATTACTGAAACTATACATTAACAAGAGACTTGAAACAAAACTCAATCAGATGTCCATACATTCGTCTTCTTTCTTCCTTCAGCACCTGTGAAAAGATCTGTCTATAGGGCCAGAGGTTACTAGCACATAGCTCTGTGATCTGTGTTCAACACAGTCACTGTGAGTCCAAGTCAAAGTCAAAAGTTAAGTCAAAATGTCATCTTCTGAACCAGCCGCTTCTCATCCAGGTTCAGCTTCCTGTAGCAAGCAAACTTTAGAAATTGGTCGGTCCCGACCGCTGCTCTTCGTCTTAATGCGCCTTGACGCCCTTTCTGTCCGGAAATGTTTGTACAACCCTTCGCATGAAAAATAAATTATCATAGAAGACCGATTGCCAATGGGGAGGTCACATGACTTCTGGTGGAGAGATGATCTATGGCGTCATCTTGCTGCAGCCAGTTCCCGCTCGGTCTGTGGACACAGAACCTGTCCAATGAATTTGAACGTATGCTCTGGCAGCCATCTTGCCAGAGGCAGCTCACTCACCCATAGCATTGTATTGTATTTCAAACGTGTTGGTTCATTATAAATGTCAGAGATGTAGTTATGACACTGACACTGCACAAACATAATAATACATAATACATAATCATTCTAGCCACGTTGATAACATTTGTAAGAAAACAGTGTGTAAATCTGTTAAGTTTTTAGTGAGATCTAATGTTTTTAGTGAGTTTTTGAATTGGTTCCATTCAATACATCAGGTCAGACTGTTCGCCTGTGGCAAGATGGCTGCCAGGTGAGGACGTTTGAGTCTGTGCTGTAAGACATCTAGCCTTTCTTATGTATATCTATGGTTTTATGAAGGTGACCTGTATGTCAGAGTAACGTTTTCCTTTTGTCTCCTAGTGTTTGTCACCCTGTCCTGCATCTTCCGCTATGGAAGAGACGACATGGATGTGATGGGTATTGCTTTCCGCCGGGAGCTTTTCCTGTCCACTCGCCAGGTGTACCCACCCCTGCAGGACCGGGACAAGGGGGTCCACACCAGGAGCCAAGCCAAGCTGATGTTGAAACTGGGAGACAACGCCTACCCGTTCTTCTTTGAGGTGGGATTCACATTTTTAACCCTCAATTTTTACATTTAAACGGATAGTTTGGGATTTTTGACATGAATCTGTATGACATCCCGATCAGCAGTGTCATACACTCACACTGACTTACCCCCAACAGTGTCCTGTGAGTTCTTGAGTGAGTTCTTGTCCAGTGCTGGTAAAAAAATAAGTAGTCCGGCAGGTTTTCAGGGGCCACTAAAATAAAATTTCTTTCTTCTCAAAACAGCATGTGTTCAAAAAAGTGATTTATTTGCATCACAAAACCAAAATCCACAAAAAAAGTCACACAGTGCTGTCATCTTGCTGACTGCTGCACTAGTCAACACAGTTTCAGTTGTTCGGCGGTGTTCATGTGTTGATATCAGCAACACTAACAAGCTAGTTTGAGAGGGGTAGAGTGACACATTTATCAATTCTACAAGCTATAAACATAATATGCATATGTGCAGGGCCAGCTCGAGGCATAGGCGACATAAGCGGTCACCTAGGGTGCCATCTGCTGGAGGGGCACCGCCAATTGGGGAAAAAATAAAAATAATAGTAATAATGATGATGATTTATACCCGGTACGGCGCCCCCACGCCCCCAACAGAGGACCAACAGACAATTTTTTTCACAATGAAAAGGCCGTCCAAGCTCTCCGGTGCGCAAAACAGAAAGAGGAGAAGAGGAATTCACAGTACAAAGGTAACATCATTCCATCTTTTTTTATTTTTTTTAAAGCCGTTTTGTGTGAAGGAGCTTTGTATTAGCTTGCTAGCTATGCTAGCTATGTTGAACCAGTGCAACACCACCAACTTAACATGGCTAATAAATTATGAGACGGTTCTAAATAGAGGCCAAATGCTCAGCTGGAGATGGGCTGAACTCACTCATGATCTAGCTTTGGGTTTTTTTTCATATTATATTTATTTAATATTAAACAGTGTCACTGTTGCTGCTGCATAGTTCTCCTACTGGCTATACCTACTTCACGTTTGATATTGTGCTGAAATTCAGTAGCCAAGTGATGAAAATGCTAGCTACAGTAGTTTTGTTTGTTTATTTATTTTTGCTAGTACAGTAAAAAATATATCTACTCTCTATATCTGTTTTCATTTACAAAAATAAATATTTACAGGGGCCACAAACAGCTGCTGGAGAGAAGTGTTTCTTCTGATGAAACACAAACAGCTTGAAGCAGGTGAGTTGTGGAATTGATGCTACAGCTTGACACAAGGGGGGGGCCGGAGGCTGAACCCAAATGCACGACTCGTTCAAGATTCGTTCAAAAAAGGGAAAGTCTTTATTGTTATGATGTACAAAATGATAATCACTCACAAGGAGGAGAAAAAATAATACTAAACTACAAAAAGTACCAACATAAATTGACTCTTACAAGGACAACAAAAATTCACTCTTACGAGGTAAACAAAAATTTACTCTTATGAGGAAAACCTGACTAAAGATGACTAGAACAAAGAAAAGGCTGTCAAAACAAGACTTGAAACTAAACAGACTTGAACAAAACACAAAACCTGAAAAAACGTGGGCATGGAGCTGGACGCTGGATCTCACGACAAGGGACATGACGAACTGGCACAGGACAAGGGGAGACATACAATATAAAGGCAAGGTAACAGGGCACAGGTGAAAACAATCAGGGCAGGGGAAGGCAATCACAGTGGCAGGAAACACACAAGGGCAGGAAGCAAAGATGCCTGAAACGAGAGGGAAGAGTCATTTCAAAATAAAACGGGAAGTGAACGACAAGACAACACGAGTGATAACATTTACGACGAGACATGACACAGCTGCAGTGACATTACTGAACAATACTACTCTTATTCATAATTTATGCTTCAGACATGTTTATGCCTGATGCCCCATAATTTGTACATCAATTTGTAGAGTTACTAAAACTGAAGGACTAATATTTATATTTACATATATGTTTGATTTTGTTGCAGAAGGAACAAGGACAGCATGCAATGTTCAACAGCCTGAGGACAACCTGTCAACACATCCTGAATTACACGATGAGTCTCTAAAGGCAGCAGCTTTAGAACCTGCTGACTGGTCATCTCTGTCTGATAAGGTGAGGGTGAAGTTAGTCCACAGAGGCCATATCGGCTAACATCAGACTTTGAATTTGCCATCCATTGATGCATTTGCTGCCAGGAAGTCCAGAAAAGTAACATTTTAGCCGAGTAATTATTGAATTTGTTGTTGCCTTTGATGTGTAAATAATAATGTAAATAATGCCTAAGATGTGTAAATAAGATGTGTAAAAAGTTTATTGTTCAACTTAAACAGCTGTGTTTTGATTTCTCTTTGTCATTGTATGATTGCGTGTGCGCTGTGTGTTGGGGGGAATCACCAGGGTATGATCTCACTTAGGGCACACAATATAGTAGAGCCGGCCCTGCATATGTGTAAAAGGGCAGTAGAAACAAAGATGTGCCTGAATCTCCTCATGGATTTCATGGCTTTCCTGTGACAGACGTAGCTCTGGTCGTCTTGCGGCAGCGCGCAGAGATACAAAGGGAGAGAAAGTAGGGCCAAGTGATTACGTGGTGTGACTTTTTTGTGGATATTGGTTTTGTGATGCAAATAAATCACTCTTTTGAACACCTGCTGTTTGAGAAGAAAGACGTTTTATTTTAATGTCCTGGGAAACCTGCCGGACTACTTTCTTTTTGACCAGCACTGGAAAAGAACTCGGCTCACAGGACACTGTCGGGGGTATGTCAGTGTGAGTGTATGACACTGATGATAGGGATCAGCAGTGTCATATTCATGTCAAATATCCAGAACTATCCCTTTAAAAGTAAAAATATTGTCTTGAGCATCAATTTTTGTCATAGAAATATTTATTTTGTGCATCTTAGACACAGTTTTGTAGAGAATATTTGACCAATATTTATTTTAAAAAATGTATAAAGCAAAGGTATCAAATATGTGACATAACCATAATTTTTTTATATAAGGAGGAGAAATTTGTAGGTGTTAATTATAGTCCAGGCCACTTGAGCTGAAATTATGCTGAATGTAACCCATGAACTAAATAGAGTTTGACTCCCCTGGTATAAATTAATTCAAAAATATTGTGCCACATTTAATGACATACTCATCACATTGGATAGTTCGGTCAGTTTAACGAAATATTGAGTCCCACTGCATGATATAAACGGGATGCAGGAACGATGAACTGAACAGGCAGTAACTTATCAATCTCAGTTGCTTAAAGCCAAGAAACTGTAATTAAATGGTGATCTTTTTTTACAGTTTATTTTTGTACAGTTTAATTAAATAGGATGTTCATTAGTGAATTTTGGTTGGTGGATTTGTCAGGTTTGGACAGGTTGCAGGTTGTTTCTTCTTGTTTCCAACATTTGTACTAAGCTACCAGTATAAACTGGATTTTTAAAACTACGGTATTTTTTTGGATGGCAGTGACATTACATGACAAATGATTCTCATTCTTTTCCACAGTGAAACTTATAATTCATGTAATGTCTTCAAAGCAGATCTTTCTTTTTTTATATTATTTTAACAATATTTTTTATTATATTATATAATATTTTATATCTTGTATAGTCTTATATTGTAAAGCACATTGTGCTTTAACATGGAACTGTGCTATATAAATAAAGTGTTGCTTGCTACTGTTAAATATTTTTTGTTTATGTAAAGGACATTGAGTTGCTCCTGGGTATAAATCAGTGGCGATTTCTTTAAGACTGCAAGGGAAGCTGAACTTCCCCTGCGCTGTCAAAAAATAAATGGAAGAAATGGAAGTTCTTCAGAATCAGCTACTTATCATAAATAAATAAATTACGCATGCGTGGTGCTCCGCCGAGCAGTTCACTGAACTACTTTCCTCTAAGTGGGTGCAAGCCGTTCAGTGAACCGCTTCCCTGTTAGTGGGTGCGAACAGGGAAGCGGACCCACTTAGAGGAAAGTAGTTCAGTGAACGGCTCGCACCCGCTTAGAGGAAAGTAGTTCAGTGAACGGTTCGCACCCACTTAGAGGAAAGTAGTTCAGTGAACAGTGAACTACTTTCAACTGTACGGTTCGTTCTTGTACTGTCGGTGTGTGTTTTTTTGTTGTTGTTTTTTTTTAATTATATAGCTTTTTAAAACTCAGACATTTTACAGTAAAGGTTGGTTAAAAACAATAATAACTCAAAGTCACTTTACATTAAAAGCTAGTTAAAAACAAGAAATAAGAACAATAATACTGATATTATTATTAATAAAAATTATTGTTATAATTATTACCCTTATTAAAATAACCAAATGAATCAGAAATCATTTTTGTTTCATTTTTATTTTTATTGTTGAATAGGAAAGTCCGCATGGTGATTGGAGGAAAAGCAGAATGTAGTTTGACTGACAGGTTTCAAAACTATACAAGGCAGACACCACCCCAGGTTCCAAAGTCATTTCATGGAGCTGATAATCGATTGCGTCTCTCTCTCTCGCTCGCTCGCTCTGCGCAATTGAATCGAAGCGATCCACGTATAATTCACGAGTTACTGTTTTGCTTGCACGCTCTCACTCACGTTGCATATTTATAAAAAAAACACTCGCATAGTATAAAATCCGGGATATTTTACCCGACTCACGGGCATCACGGAGCCACTCTCAAGAACTTCCAGGAGACTTGTCTGCATGACGTCACCTCAGCTGCATGATTTCAGTCCCATCTTTTCCATGTGAAGTCAAATGACAAACAGACTATTTGTTGGCCTTTCCAGAGTGAAATAATTCACTCTTACACTGTAAATAAATCACACTCACATATTTCATTGTTCTATAAATATTAAAGTTTCCTTGTTCTTATTGTTATTGTTCTAGTTTTAATTACCTTTTTGTTTGATAGTGCAATCATACTCGGCTAGGTCCAAGTGACCAGCTAGCATCATGATGGCTAACAATGCTAACATTGGGCCAAGTCTCCCAGAAGTTCCAGTAAACATCTCAATAAATGACAATGTGTGGGATGTCTGTAAATAACATGTTTATGATGTACAGCAAATATGAGCTTCCCCTGTTTGAAAGATGACAAATCGCCACTGGTATAAATCTACCCTAATTGTATCACTGTTGGATACAATGTGCATCTTACTTTATAGGCTATGACGGAGAAATATAGGTTTATATATATATATTTATAGGTTTTATTTTTAAAAACACTAAATGTTTCTAACCAGCCTCAGTAATGAAAGCTGGAAGATTTTCTTCAGCCTGTAGTTTAGCGATACGCTTAGAGATGTAAACATCTTATTGCATAAATAATGTGTTTATTGACATGGTGCTTCTTGTCTCCTCAGTTTCCTGATAACCTGCCCTGCTCGGTAGCTATGCAGCCAGCACCCACTGACTCCGGAAAGGTACAATCTTGTATGAGGAAACAACCCACGCCTTTTTCTTGTTTGGTAGAAATATTTCTTTTGGGGGGAATTAACACCAAAAAATTAAGACAAGAAGTCCTATAGTGTTGCTATATATAATTTTCCATGAACATAATTCAAAGCTTAGTTGAAAGTTGTCATGGCAGTAGTGGAGTTAATGTTAGGCTTTTGAGGGTAGCTAAGTAATGATAGCTATAGTTTGAGATCAGGGGTCTCAAACTCAATTTGCCTGGGGTCTGGTTGAGGCTGAGCCGCATCAGGTTTTCCACACTTTTCCTGAAATTGTCTGTGCTCATCACCAATAATATACTGTATATATATATATATTCCACTGTGTCTCACTGTTGTGTTGAAGTTCCAGTTTTAGTGTTCAGCTGACGTATGAAGAACGTCATTTCCGCTGGTAGGTCGGGTCCTGCGCCTGCATATGACCTCAGCAAGGCACAGTTAGTGATTGGTTGAAGGTCAGAAACCATGGAAAAACAAAATGTTTGTGGAGGCCGTTTAATATTAAGTTAATTAAATAAAAAAGTAATAAAGTTTGAAAAGTTAGGCTAGTGGCTAGCATGGAGCTAACGCCAACACAGATACACACATAAAACTTCGCTTGTGCGCGTATGTAATAGTATTAGCTCCATGTTAGCCTCTTAGCACTCATTTTCCCCATTCTTGCGCGCATATAACGTCAGGTCTGGTGCTTCGGAGCACCCGGCTCCAGTGACAGCCACACCGTCTTGTTGTTTATCTCTTTAAATGTGTATTCAGCAGCACTGGTGAAGGCAGCAGCGGCGGGTTGTTTACACATGTATTCAGCACTGCTGCCTTCCCCAGTGCTGCTACAGTGGCAGGTTGATTACGTCTGTGGTTTATATGTGTATTCAGGCTGGTGCTGGGCACCGTAGGCACGGTCACGTTGCCGGTATAGTCCGGGTGCCCCGAAGCTGTCAGCCTTCGAATGACACAGACCTAACTATTTAGCACGGAGGTAGTACTAACTACGGTGGCGGCAAATTAAAGAAAACTACACAACGGAAGTGAATTGCCAGGGACAATTATTGGCGGTGCACCTGTAGTTTTTTTTATGTGAGCGAAGAAGATTGTAAAGCAGAAGTAATTAGGGGGCAAATAATTGTTTCTTCTTCGTATTCCTCCCAAAAATATGTGGTCTTCTTCAGCAATCATCCTTGCCAGCCATAATGGTCATATACCGGCACCTACTGAATTATTTGCCCGCTAATTACTTCTGCTTTACATCACCTCCTCTTCATATTCTTCTTCTTCGCTCACATAAAAAACTACAGGTGCACCGCCAATAATAGTCCCCGGTAATTCACTTCCGGTGTGGAGTTTCCTTTTATTTGCAGGGCCGTTTCTTTTTGTTTGCAGCGTTTCTTTTATTTGCAGCATTGAGGGTTCCCGGCCACCATACAAACTCGTGCGGGCCGCACTAACATTAAACTTTCATATCAAGGCGAGGGCCTCAAACTAGCGTCCGGCGGGCCGCATTTTGCCCGCGGGCCGCGAGTTTGAGACCCCTGATTTAGATAGAGTTTAAGTAGTTACCATCATATATCATCATACACCTGTGACCTTTTTAACTCATTTGAGTGCATACTGTACAGTCACAGTAATGGCTCTTCTCTTCTTCTCCTGCAGCAATGTGCCGTGGAGTTTGAGATCAAAGCATTCAGCGCTGACAGTCAGGACGCTAAAGTCCGCAAACGGTGAGCAGGAAATGATCTGTCCTAAAACTGTCCACTTCATCATATGGTTCGGAAAGAAGATGAATTACACATCTTCTAAAATAAAGCTACTTTAATTACTATACCAATTTATAATAATTCAGAATTCAGTTTCCTTAAAAAAATAATTTGATTTTTGAAAAGAAATGGCTGGAATATCCAGACCTCAGACCATGAATGAAATATATATTTTTAAATTGATAAATCCATCCATCCATTGATTGTTGTATAATGCCAAAAATGTGAAATAAATCCCCAATTCTATTATACAAATAGAACAATTTATAGTCCTTGTTGAGATGTATTATTGATAAACTTCATATTTTGACTGTAAAACTAATAATAAATGACATTCTATGTCAAATTTAAATGCCTTTTAAACACTTAAGGTTATTTACATAACCCTGGTTCTCTTTCATAATATTCGTTTCGACGTCTCACTATGGGATGCACGCCTCGTTGCAGACCTCAGAAGCATTAATCTCATTACGCCAATCGTGATTGGCTGGTGAACCTTAAACCTGGTGAACCTGGTGCTGCAGACAATACAGCCTCATTCAATATAAGCACCTCTTCTCACTCGCCCAAGCAAAAAGGGTTGTCTGGTGAGACATCTCACTCATATTATTCAGAGAACCAGGGTTATGTAAATAACCTTAAGTTCTCTTTCATAATATTCGTTTCAATGTCTCACTATGGGATGTGGTAGCTCCCGTGTTGCCAGACAAGCTTATCTAGCATCCACCAACCTACAGGGAGAGTGTCTCTCCATGCCAGTTAGGGCCCCAGGACTGCTTGCGCCACACAAGAGGCGGAGAGGTCTAGCATATAGAAACGGACAAAAGTGAGAGGCGAAGGCCAATACTCCGCACCGCAAATGTCCTGAAGAGAAACTCCCCTGAATAAGGCCCAGGGTGCGGCCAAGCCACGAGTAGTGTGCCCGCAGACCTGCAGGTGGCTGCAAGACTCTGACTCGTATAAGCCAAAGCAATTGCCTCTACCACCCAGTGAGAGAGACATTGCTTTGAAATAGATTTTCCCTTATGAGGACTAGCCCAGGAGACAAACAGCTGGTCATTCCTCCTGAAACCTCCAGTCCTATCCATGTAAGCATGCACCGCAGGAACAGGACATAATGCGCATGACCGCTGTTCCCCAGGCAGAGCAGTGAAGGCCACCAGGTCAATAGGGGAACACGAGCTAACCACCTTGGGTACATAGGTTGGATTGGGCTTCAAAATCATCCTTACATCACCCGGGGTGAAGGGATGAGGGATGCACCGAAAGCACATGGATATCGCTGAAGCCAGAGCCAGTAACCAGGCAGTCTTGAAAGACAGATGTTTCAGATCTGCTCCCACCAGTTGTTCAAATGAAGGGCCTTTAAGCCCCTCCAGAACCACAAATCAAATCCAATGGAGGCACCAGTGGTCGGGAGACAGGAAGAAGCTTGTGTGCTCCCTTCAAAAAGCGGCAAATCAGCGGGTGTTGGCTTGCTGCTCGCTCTCCAAACCCAACATGACAAGCGGAGATGGCTGCCAAATACACCTTAATCGTGGAGAAGGCTTTCTATTTGTCATTTAGGTCCTGCAAGAATGACAATATCACCCCCACAGGGCACTGAAAGAAGATGTGTCCTTCTCTGTGACACCATTCCTCGAATACCCTCCACTTGCATTTGTATAAAGACCTAGTTGAAGAGGCTCTAGCATTCTGGATAGTGGCAACCACACTCTGTGGGAGCCCTACAGCAGTCAGATTGAACAGACAACGGAAAGCTGGCAGGCCAAGGTTTGGGCCGTTTGGGAATTTTAAATTGTGGAGCCTGGGAAACAGCCTGTGCGAAGGGTTTATGCTGCACAGGTGGAGAGGAGATCAGAGCCTTTCGAGGGAGGCAAAGCTGGAGAGCTTCGTCCTCCTTCTTCCTGGCTTCAAGAAAATACCCTCCGGGACGATAGACATGTCCAGGATGTTGTCATTCTCCCGGTTCAAAAAGCCGGTAAGGTTTAACCACCTCGCCCGCTCCTGCAGGACCATGGTTCCCATGGCGCTTCCCGTGGCCTGGACCGCGCAGCGCTGGATATGGAGACACAAATCGGTGACAACCGGTATCTTTTCACACACAGTTGGATCCTGCGTATGCACAAAAACCTCGCATAACTTCGCCTGGTATGCCGTGAGCATAGAGAGGACATTAAGCACCCTGTTTGAATGCAGCTGTATCATCCGTAGCAGCTATTTAAGGTAGGCGGAACTACATGCTGCAGACAAATATGTACACCAGCCAATCATGATTGGCGTAATGAGATTAATCCTTCTGAGGTCTGCAACGAGGCGTGCATCCATAGTGAGACATCGAAATGAATATTATGAAAGAGAACCCTATAATATGAGGGAGAAAATGACTTTGATATGAATCTTGAAAAATAAAACAATCTACAAACTATAATTTATAGCAGTGAATCAGTAGAAGACAGTAACTTACATTAAGGCTCTGTAGGTTTCTTATTTCTGGTGTTTTCTCTGTCCAATAGGAGCACAGTGAAGCTAATGATCAGGAAGGTCCAGTTCGCTCCTGAAGAGGAAGGAGTCGTCCCATCTGTTGAAATCAGCAAAGATTTTGTCATGTCGGAGAAACCACTGGGGGTCAAAGCCAGACTGGGCAAAGAGGTAGATTTCAGCTTCATAAATGCCCAAAACACCATATAATGAACATTTTGTTCTTTCAGCTGACTCCCTTTCAATTGGCAAATTGCATACTGTAGTGGCTTCTTACCATTAAAACCTCAGTTACCATTTGCCTATGTCACAGCTACCTATGTCACACCTATGTAGGTTCAAACACTTTGTTCCCAAAAAATCACAATCGCGACCAAATTACAAATTATATCAACTTAAGCTTTGTAGAAGGAAATACTATAACAAAAAGCTGTTTTGTAGTCAACAAACGTCCTGCTTCCTGTCTTATTTCATCATCATCAAAACACATCTCCCCTTCTATCAATTCCTTTACATGCATTTTACCTGCTGCCCTGCATATTTAAGATCAGCATAATTCTCAATTGTAAAGAAAGAATATGTAAAAGTAAATACCCAAATCAAGGTTTTTAACACAAGCACCTGAAAGGGCAGGAATGTCTAGTTTGTGTTCCTTTTTCCTTAGCTAGGATTTTTTTTAATTCATTATTTGTCTGCCAAACCAGGCCAACTCTGCTCTGCTCCACAGTCACATTTTCAATCCACTGGAGCAGACCACTTCCATGATATAGAGGCCATGCCTCATGAAAGCTAATTGGCTCTTTATTTTTTCCTTAATAACTTTGGATCTAAAGACTGCACCCTCACCAAACTTAGTGAGTGTAATAAAATGAATGCGGCTTACTTAGTCACATGGTGGTTACCAAGGCGATGCAGTTGCCGTTTCATTGCAAATGAATTCCCATGAAAATGATGTAGTGACTCCTGATAGACAGCCCAGACCCAACTCTCACAATTTCCTCAGGAATTGTCTAGTTATTGTCTAGTTATTTATATATATATATAAACATGTTCATCTTGAAGACGAGTTCTTTCAGAATCAGCTACTTATAAATAAATAAATTACATGTCCGTACATTCCCATACCGCTTCCTGGTCTCTGGTCAATGCATTTCCCCATTGATGCTGAGCGTCACTGAGT
Source organism: Lepturacanthus savala (assembly GCA_030544235.1). Taxonomy (NCBI): domain Eukaryota; kingdom Metazoa; phylum Chordata; class Actinopteri; order Scombriformes; family Trichiuridae; genus Lepturacanthus; species Lepturacanthus savala. The sequence continues at coordinate 537,537 of CM060461.1, forward strand.
GTGAATGGGGCTTTTTTTTCATCGCCTCGAAACTCGTCGCCCATTGGATAAATGCTGAAAATTTGAGCCCGCCCGGACGCTGAGCGTCTCTGGGAGTCAATGGAGTGTGGGCGGGGCCTGGACGCTGAGCGTCCGCATGCTGATTGGAGGAAAAGCAGAATGTGGTGGTGATGCATGGTGATTGGAGGAAAAGCAGAATGTGGTTTGACTGACAGGTTTCAACACTATATAACGCAGATGCCCCCCAGGTTCCAAATACATTTCAGGGAGATGTTTGATGATCGCGTCTCTCTCGCTCGTGTGCCTGCGCAATCGAATTGAAGCGATCCACGTATAATGCACGAGTTACTGTTTTGCCTGCACGCTCTCACTCGCATTGCATATTTATAAAAGAAAAACAACAACAAAAGAACACTCGCATAGTATAAAATTGTACCCGACCTGCGGGCATCACGGAGCCACTCTCAAGAACTTCCGGTAGACTTGGGATGTCTGCATGACGTTACCTCAGCTGCATGATTTCAGTCCCATCGCGGATTTTCCATGTGAAGTCAAATGACAAACAGAGACTATTTGTTGGCCTTTCCAGAGTGAAATAATTCACTCTTACACTGTAAATAAATCACACTCACATATTTCATTGTTCTATAAATATTAAAGTTTCCTTGTTCTTATTGTTATTGTTCTAGTTTTAATTACCTTTTTGTTCGATAGTGCAATCATACTCGGCTAGGTCCAAGTGACCAGCTAGCATCATGATGGCTAACAATGCTAACATTGGGCCAAGTCTCCCAGAAGTTCTGAACTTGTGATGTCTGTAAATAACATGTTTATGATGCACTGCAAATATGCGAAAGTGTTTGAAAGATCACAAATCACCACTGATATATATATATATATATATATATATATATATATATATATATATATATATATATATATATATATATATATATATATACATACACTCACTGGCCACTTTATTAGGTACACCTGTCCAACCGCTCTCTGTCTCTAATCAGCCAATCACATGGCAGCAACTCAGTGCATTTAGGCATGTAGACATGGCCAAGACAATCTCCTGCAGTTCAAACCGAGCATCAGTATGGGGAAGAAAGTTGATTTGAGTGACTTTGAACGTGGCATGGTTGTTGGTGCCAGAAGGGCTGGTCTGAGTATTTCAGAAACTGCTGATCTACTGGGATTTTCACGTAAAAAGTAAAAATATACACTGAGCGACAGTTCTGTGGGCGGAAATGCCTTGTTGATGCCAGAGGTCAGAGGAGAATGGCCAGACTAGTTCGAGCTGATAGAAAGGCAACAGTGACTCAAATAACCACCCGTTACAACCAAGGTAGGCAGAAGAGCATCTCTGAACACACAGTACGTCGAACTTTGAGGCAGATGGGCTACAGCAGCAGAAGACTACGCCGGGTGCCACTCCTTTCAGCTAAGAACAGGAAACTGAGGCTACAATTTGCACAAGCTCATCGAAATTGGACAATAGAAGATTGGAAAAATGTTGCCTGGTCTGATGAGTCTTGATTTCTGCTGCGACATTCGGATGGTAGGGTCAGAATTTGGCATCAACAACATGAAAGCATGGATCCATCCTGCCTTGTATCAATGGTTCAGGCTGGTGGTGGTGGTGTAATGGTGTGGGGCGTCTTTGGGCCCCTTGGTACCAATTGAGCATCGTTGTAATGCCACAGCCTACCTGAGTATTGTTGCTGACCATGTCCATCCCTTTATGACCTCAATGTACCCAACTTCTGATGGCTACTTTCAGCAGGATAATGCGCCATGTCATAAAGCTGGAATCATCTCAGACTAGTTTCTTGAACATGACAATGAGTTCACTGTACTCAAATGGCCTCCACAGTCACCAGATCTCAATCCAATAGAGCATCTTTGGGATGTGGTGCAACGGGAGATTCGCATCTCGGATGTGCAGCCGACAAATCTGCACCAACTGTGTGATGCCATCATGTCAATACGGACCAAACTCTCTGAGCAATGCTTCCAGCACCTTGTTGAATCTATGCCACGAAGAATTGAGGCAGTTCTGAAGGCAAAAGGGGGTCCAACCCGTTACTAGCATGGTGTACCTAATAAAGTGGCCGGTGAGTGTATATTGTATTGCAAAAGTAAATAATGAAAATAATGGAATATGTGGATATATTCATTGTTAAATGGATTATAATAAAAGAAATAAAGAAAGATTTAAAAAAAGATAAAGGGCAGAAAAGGTCCCAGAACAGAGCCATCTTCGTTCTTCTTTACCTGCTTATTCCTCATTAGGGTAGCAGGGGTCTGCTGGAGCCAATCCCAGCACATTACAGGCGAGAGGCAGGGATACACCCCATCGTCGCCAGCCTATCATGGAGCACACACCATTCACTCACACATTCATACTTATGGACAATTTAGAGTCGCCAATTAACCTCAGCATGTTTTTGGACTGTGGGAGGAAGCTGGAGTCCCCGGTGAAAACTCACGCAGACACAGGGAGAACATGCAAACTCCAAACAGAAAGGTCCCAGACCTAGGACCAAGGAGGTCTTGAACCTGCGACCTTCTTATTGTGAGGCAATAGCACTAACCCCTGCACCCAGAACAGAGCCATTATTCCAAATATACTGAATGCAAATGTAAAATAAAAGAATCCTTTTGAAAAAGTGGTCCTGATTAAACTGTCAGTTTTGTATTATGATCTTGTTTATTAACTTGAACATTTTTTTTGTTATTTATGACTTCATTATTCCTCCATCTTAAAAGTCCAATGTGTAGGGTTTAGTGACATCTTAATTTTCCATGTGTGTCACTAATTATTTTGCTAAATTACATTAGATATGACTTAACTGATCCATTTGGGAGGTTCCTACAGGGTAATTGAAGCTGAAAATAATAAGCTTGATTCTCCATTTGTCAAAATCTGGATTATCAAACCTCTCACAACATAAAATGTTGATTTATTCCTCTGTTTCCAGATTTATTACCATGGCGAGCCCATTAAAGTTCACGTTGAGGTCACTAACAACTCCAGCAAAAACATCAAGAACATCATCATCTCTGGTAAAAATCATGCTTAGAAGAACAAACGGAACTAGTTTAAATATAATTTCTGTCACATTTGTTCAAGTTTCCCCTCTTGTCATCCTCAGTGGATCAAGTCTCAAATGTGGTGTTGTATTCAAACGACAAATACACCAAATCTGTGGCCGTTGAGGAATTTGGGTGAGTTTCATCATATATGGATTTAAATGGCCTCTTTTCTCGTTGGATTTATCTCACAACAACAAGAGTAAGAATCCGTGAAATAAATAATACATGTTGATTCAAATATTCACAAACAAGCTTAAATATAAATAAACCAAAACAAACTTTCCAATGAAAAAATATGTAATATTTAGACACAGGATTTTCAGCTCATCTGGTTCTTAGTAATACTTTTTTCTACATTTTGTTAATATTCTTTTTTTTGCAACCCATTGTTTGTATATTTTGTCAATTTTAACATTGTATATAATATACCTTTTTTAATAATACATTTTATTTTAAGCTTTTTTCAAGCTCAAAGACAATTGATTGTGCTGTTTAAAAACATTTTATTTGTCATGTGTTTATTTTGTTTCCTGCATTGACGAAAGATTAAGGATTAGAATAACAGTTTTATTCATGCTTTTCATGTGTGCGTGTGTTAGGTGTGTGTGTGTGTGTGTGTGTGTGTGTATATATATATATATATATATATATATATGTATTTTTTAATTGCAAACCACAGCATACAGTGTTAGAGCCATTCACGTCTAGTAATACTGTCAATAAACATACTTAAATAAACAACTACAAAATAAAAGTGCATCTCATTGTAAACTAGGACTCAGTCTATTTGGTCTACTCAGTCATTATCAGAGGCTTATCAACCCAGCCTATGAAAGGATGAACATGAACCTGTTGAACAGTTGAGCCAACTTAATAGCCTACTTATTTCTTTTAAGCCAGTTACTCAAACAGAACACTCGTTTTTCCGGAACATGTCCAGACAGTGAAAACAATTTTTCAGACAGTACTGATGTAGTGGATGTTGCTAAGTACTTGTGTGCAAGGCAGGCTATCGAACTGTGCGACGCGCTAAGTTTTGCTTTCGGTTTACAGCCGGATCCTGTAGTTTTTCTAACGTGGCCACAGCAACTTATCACAGGTCACAAATAGCATTAAAAAAATAATGTTGTCATTTTTTTAATGCGTTACAAAATAACATCATTAAAATTGTTTTGCGTTAACTTGTTTAATGCAAACGTGATTATTTTTGACAGCACTAATATATATATATATATATATATATATATATATATATATATATATATTAGTCAAAAATAATCACGTTTGCATTAAACAAGTTAACGCAAAACAATTTTAATGATGTTATTTTTTATGACAACATTATTTGTCATGTAGCAATAAAAATATAATAAAATCCTGGAATAATGTAGTTAGTCACACTATATATATATATATATATATATATATATATATATATATATATATATATATATATATATATATATATATATATATATATATATATATATATATATATAGTGTGACTAACTACATGGACATGGTAACTACATAGTTGATTAGTTGTGTTCAAATAAATATCAGTGTGGCATTCAATCAGTGAGGTCAGGTGGCCCCAATTTAAGGATGAAGCCAGAACTTGTTGAACATTCATTTCTCTTTGAAAACCTGAGGAAAATAGGTCAAGTTAAGACATTGTTCAGAAGGACAGCGTACTTTGATTGGAGAGGGGAAAACAGCCTATAATTTAACCTAAATTATAGGCTGTTCACCTAAACCTGATCTCCAATGCCTTAAAATGGCAAGCAAAACCAGAGACACTTGGCAGAAAACACTTAAGAATGGATGGAAGAATAAACAGAATGGCAAAGGCTCAGCCAATGATCGGCTCCAGGATGAACAAAGACAGTCTGGAGTTACCTGTTAGTGCTGTGACAGTTAGAAGATGTCTGTATGAAGCTGATCTATTTACAAGAATCACCTGCAAAGTCCCTCTGTTAAAAAAGGCATATGTAGAAGAGGTTACAATTTGACAAAGAACACATCAACTGGCCTAAAGAGAAATGGAGGAACATTTTGTGGACTGATGAGAGTAAAATTGTTCTTTTTGTGTCCAAGGACTGCAGACAGTTTGTAAGACGACCCCCAAACTCTGATCACAGTTCACTCTGAAGACAGTGAAGCATGGTGCGACAAGCATCGTGATAGGGGGATGTTTCTCCTACTATGGTGTTGGTCCTATTTATCACATACTAGGCATCATGGATCAGCTTGCATATATCAAAATAGTCATGTTGACTTATGCTGAAGAGGAAATGCCCTTGAAATGTTTCAACAAGTGGCCAGCCAAATAACTGGACCCTAATCTATTTTTGTAACTTAAACAGCAAAAATGCTGTTTCTGAAATAAAACCAAGAAATTTTGGTTAGTGGTTGATAATTAATAGTTAGTTGTGGTTAATAATCTGGTTAGTCATGTTGGACTGCTATTATTTTGTACACTAGTTTGTGTGTGTGTGTGTGTGTGTGTGTGTGTGTGTGTGTGTGTGTGTGTGTGTGTGTGTGTGTTTTAAAATTCAACCTTAAACTCCTCTCAGGAGGATATTTTCAGATTTAGATATTTATGCTTCCTGTTTTATTTTTATGATGTCTCAGTGATTCGGTGGCGACTGGAGCAACTCTGCAGAAGGACTACACGCTGCTGCCTCTGCTCGCCTACAACAGGGAGCGGCGAGGCATCGCTTTGGATGGAAAACTGAAGCATGAAGACACCAACCTGGCGTCGTCAAGCATGTGAGTGAACATGGCTTCTTTAACGGATTCTGCACTGTACTGTTGAGTAATTGACACACAACTGTAATTTTTATATCTACTAATATCTTTCTTTCAGTGTCAAGGAAGGCATCCTGAAGGAAGTTATGGGAATCATAGTTTCATACCAAGTGACGGTGAAGCTCATTGTTGGAGGGTCAGTTGTGTGTGTGTTTGTGTCCCCTTTCGTTCATTATTGATGACTCAAACATTTCGCCACTTTCAAAATGAGACTCCAGACAGACATTAAAGGTGAAAGTTGAGAACAGCTTTGTCACAAATCATGTTGTTGAATATCTTTAATGCTGTGATGTGTGGTTTGTGGAAACCTCTCTTATTTTTAGGTTTTGGGACAAATTCTTTCATATGTTTAACTGATGATGTGTGTGTCACAATCTTTTTTCTATGAACCAAAACTCATTTTGTTTTCGTTCTGTTCCAATTTTGATCTTTGCCATGCTCACAGGATGATGGGATCAAGGTGAATCAACATTTTTCATCCATCCAGAAGTGTAATTCCAGAAAAAAAATATTTTAAAATACATTTAAGTGTTATTAGCTCAAGACTAGATTGAGTAGTTTTGATGAAAGTATGTTTTCACCACCTCAAGCTTTCTCTGGTTTTCAGAATGATAATGATATAATTTATTATGAATTAAACCAGTTACAGTGGAAACTTTTGCTTCATGTTGCAGTGAGGTCGCTGTGGAAATTCCCTTCAAACTGATGCATCCTAAACCTGATCCAGGTGAGCATACATAACTTTGTGTGTGTGTGTGTGTTAGTACCACGTAATTGCCCTACAAACATCTACATAATTAACAATATAAATAACCATATAACCTTCCTGCTGCTTCTTGTCTTTGTTCTTACTGTCTTTGTTCTTACTACTTCGTTTCTTATTGCTGCCAGTGAAGGAAAGGTAAGTCACTTTTCCAAAAAAAGATTAAAGATTTGTATTCTTCTCTCAAAGAAAAGAACAAGTTGTGAATGATGCAGGTTTTTCAGTGTGAAGATTATTTTGTTGTGACACTTAATTTACACTGTAAATCGATCCCTTCCCTTGGATTAGATCAAGTTTATGGATCTATTATCACTCTGTCGTCTATTATTAAGACAATACAAGTGAAAACAAAATGCAAACAATGAAAACAAAAATTTTAAAATAAAGGTTTTCATTATTAAGGGAGGAAAAAAAATCCAAATCTACATGGCCCTCAAAAAGTGATTTCATCCTCATCCTAATAGCCGGCTGGGTCCTTAGCAGCAACAACTGCAATCAAGCATTTGTGATAACTTGAGTCAATGAGTCTCTTAAAGCGCTGTGGAGGAATTTTAGCCCACTCATCTATACAAAATTGTTGTAATTCAGCCACAATGTTTTGGAGCGTGAACTGCCTATTTAAGGTTATGCCATAGCATTTCAATAGGATTTAGGTCAGGACGTTGTCTAGGCCACTCCAAAGTCTTCATTTTATTTTCTTTAGCCATTCAAAGGTTGCTGGTGTCATGTTGTCCTGCTGCAGAATCCAAGTTCATTTCGGGTTGAGGTTATTCATCTTCAGGATTTTTTGGTAGATGGCATTCAGAATTCATGGTTCCATTTATCACAGCAAGTCCTCCAAGTCCTGAAGCAGCAATACAGTCCCAGACCATCATACTACCACCACTTTTTCACACAGGGGCATGTGGGTTTGGATTTTGTTCTCCCTTAATAATAAAAAAACAACTTTATTTACAAATAGTATTTTGTGTTTACGTGTATTGTCTGACTATAATTTAAATTTGTAAATTTGCAAAAAAAAAGAAAGAAGTCAGGAAGGTAACTTTTTCATACTACTGTATATTTTTGCATCTGTGGGATTCTTGATAAACTGAATTTGGGTTTAAAAATGCAACTTTGGACTGTGGAGAACTTAAATATATAACCATTTTCTTTACAGTGATGTTTTTGTTTATCATGTAACAAAATAACAGAAAGACTATCAAGATGGATTTGGTGAAACTTGCATACATTTGGAGAAGATCCCACTAACAAAATGTGCACAATTGTTTTAGAGGCAACTAGTGGCCCCTGCTGGTCAGTGTTAATATTAGTTTCTGCTGCCAATTCACTATTTAAAATATAGACACATATAAATTCTGCTGCACATTTGACCTTCTAGTTTATCTGTGAAGGCACCTCAGTGTCCAGGCTTGTTTCTGAATTATCTTCATCAATACCTGTTGTCTGCAGTGAAATGGAGGAAGAGATGATTTTCCAGGAGTTCAAGCGCAACTACTTGAAGGGGATGATCGCTGATGATGATGACGAGGAAGGAAATGTGTCAGGAGGTGACGACATGGTGCCCAAAGAGAAATAAGAGGCATGAGTCTGTCAGAGATGAAGACAGCTGACACAAAAACGGCCAGGAGTTTGACAGTTAGAAAACATTCGACAACTTCATTTTAGATCCATACCTGTGGTTTTGCTTGTTTTCGTGCTTCCATAACTGATCAGGTTCTTTAAGTCATCCTTTTCACTAAGAAAATCTTTTTGTTCTCATCTCTCAGTAGCAAGTAAGTGTTTTGTGGAGAGAAAAAAAAAATCACATTATTTGTGTCTGATGTTTACATAAGCTTTTTCTTATTTTTCATTATTTTAATCACAAGCTTGATGTGTGATAAGAGGTGAGAACAAAGTGCTTCACTGTGTGACTATTTGTTTCAGTTTACCAATCAAATACATTTTAAGGAAAATCTGAAATCTCTCAAAAAAGAAAATGTGAATTTCATGCTTTTCCAACAAGGTTATTAATTTATTTATTAACAAAAATAATGAAAAATACAATTGAAAAATATTAATCAAATAAAAAGAAAAAAATGCTACACATTACAAAAATTCTAGCTACTGCTAAAATTAGGGGTGTGACAAGACACTCAGCTCACGAGACGAGACACGAGATTGGGTTCACGAGGTCGAGACGAGACGAGATTTTAAGAAAACTAAATTACAAATTATATGAATGCCTGGACAAGAGACTTTTATTTAACTGAGTTGCACATGGATTTTATAACTCTGTAAGCATTCATTTTTAATGAACTTCTTCCTTTTAATGAACTTCTTCCTCTACAAATTGAAACTAAAATAAAATGTTATAAAAGTATTAAGTGAAGTAATATATATAGAAAAAAAATTATACATTTGTCCTTTTTTCAAGTGCAAACAATATGTGCAAAACAAAAAGTTCTTCTCTGTCAGCAGGCGCAATTGTTGATTTGAGTACTGAGCTGTGGTACTGCTGTAAATGTCTCTGCATTGTGCTCGTATTTGCCGCACTGTACGGCATTGTTTGCATACAGTGTCTGCATATTGTCCGTGTCTTATCAGTCACTCTCTTACCATTTATCATTTCTGCCGGGAACCCAAAATGCTGCCAAACAAACGATTTAAAAGCGGCGGGGGCGTTGTCAATAGTGCTTGCTGGATAACTCTCGCGAGAGAAAATTTTAACGCGACAAGCAATCTCGTCAAATCACATCTCGCAAGATCTCGTCACACCCCCAGCTAAAATGCTTTTTGTAACTAAAATTATAGAGAAAATATCTGTCAAATTAATTCATACATAAGTACTTTTAATCTACCTTGATGGATCTACCTAGTTTAGTACTTTTTTGACCTTTTTGAATCTACTGAAAAACCCTGAAAATACTCCATATTTTAAAAAGCTGAAACAAACACTCAAACTAAACTCAAAATTCTAAAAACTAAACTAAAACTAATGAAAACTAAACAATAATATGAGTGAACGGTGGACCTCTCTGGGGTTGTATGGGATGGAAATAAAACTAATAAAACCTAAAAGTAAAAAGAAGTAAAAAATGGTAAATTTAAACTAAAATAAAATGTCAAACTAAAGTGAAATTAAAAACAAAAGGTTAAAACATAAAAAATCAGTGTTAATTACAATTAATTATTATATAATTATTATAACCTGTTAAAAATATGAATGCATTTTAAGCAATGTGGAATGTTTGTCAGTCACCATGTCGTGGTAAGACAGTTATACTGATGCACACAGCTGCTGCAAGAAAGGCAGTCTTTCATTGATAATGATGTGGTCAGAACTAAGGTGCTGGGGGGGAAAAATGGTGACCACATTGACCGTATCGGGCGTGTGTGGGGCAGTAGCAGCATGTGTGCAGAATGTGATGGTAGCATGAGGCAGTAGTGACGATGAGCAGGGTGGTACCGGTGCAAATGAGGTCCGTATGAGGTGTAGGGCGGTAGCGATGATGAGCAGCGCTGAACAGTAGCAGAATTTTTTAATAAATAAGACTTAGACTTGGGGGACACGGTGGAGCAGGGGTTAGCGCTGTTGCCTCACAGCAAGAAGGTCGCAAGGCCTCCTTGGGTCCTGGGTCTGGGACCTTTCTGTGTGGAGTTTGCATGTTCTCTCCGTGTCTGCGTGGGTTTTCACCGGGTACTCCGGCTTCCTCCCACTATCCAAAGGTTCAGGTTAATTGGTGACTCTAAATTGCCCATAGGTGTGAATGTGTGAGTGAATGGTGTGTGTGCCCCACGATTAGCTGGCGACCATCTGCGGTGTATCCCTGCCTCTCGCCTTAATGCGCTGGGATAGACTCCAGCAGACCCCTGCAACCCTAATGAGGAATAAGCGGGTATAGCAGATGAGATGAGACTTAGACTTTATTTGGAACCGTTATTGTGTCAAAATATACACAATATTCACCTGCATCCTACGTTTAAAGTTAGTTAGTTAGTTAGTGTGGCAGTTAATTGAAACCCACCATTTATGTTGCTTTTGGAGCAAATATTGTTATGCAAATAATTGCAATAAATTAATTACAAACCCTGTAATTATTTAGATTATTTTTTAATCAAGTCCCACCCCTAATAAAAATATGAATAAACTAAATTGATGAATAAACTAGAAGCAAACCCAGAAACAAAAGTTTTCCATGAGAGAAAAGCGGAGATCTTCAGGAATTTGTTTTAGCTGGATAAGTTGTAATATTTCCTTTATTTCCTCTGCTAGTGAACAGGCAAAACCACTGATATGGTCCTTAAAGTCAATTGTGTAGAGTTTCTTTTTGGTGAGGACATTTTTTTGTGGTTTTGTATCTTTAGCAATGTACTTACTGACCTAACTCCATGTTTAGACTGTTGATGTGAATCTCTGTTTCCTCTTTGTTTCTCTACAACCAGGGAGCAAGTGTATTGTCCAACCAGACAAAGCTAGAGAAGCTAAAGTTAATTTACATCTGTCGGAGGCTTATAACAGCAGGTCTGAGTTTTACACGTTAGCATTGATTGATTAGCTTGTCTAAACTTTCTCTCTGCAGATGTGAGTTCAATTTACTGTAATAATATTTATTAGAAGGCTTACCGTGTTTGTGACAGACAAAGATTGATTAATCAATGAGAAGTGATGCTCTGAGTGACTGCAGTTTGAAAATCATAATAAAAGCTTTTTAAGCAGTTTAATCCATTCCTGCATTGGACTTTTTTTCTTTACTTGTACAGCTCCACAGAGGTCACATGATGCACAGAGGATTATCAGAGACATAAATACTTGAAGCTGCTTTACACAAATTGCTAAATCTACAATACATGGTTTTGATTTTGCATTATAATGATAGCTTGCAAACAGAAAAATCATATGTCCGGAATCACTTTGTCATCTGCAGAATTGCGCCAGTGAAACTACATTCTTGACAATGAATTAAATGTTTTGTCTGTTTAGCTGAGACAAGCTGAAAACTGTGCATGTATATAATTCACTTGCAGTGGCTTGTCGGGAGAACAAAATGATCCACAACATCTTGTAGGATATATTTCTATTGAAATCCATCCAAAGGCAGAAGGACAGATTTTTGATTTCCATCTCTGCTTCTGATTTTCACCTGCTGTAAATCACCCGTTAAATCGGGCCTCTCATTAACAGCAGATTTATCACATATCTAAATCAAAGTGCTTTGTTTTGATTTAATATGCACCTGACTCAACTTTGTTTCAACGAGTTATGAAACAAATAATTTAGGGGCTGTACTTGAATTTGGAGTCTTGTAAAGTCCTTTTGTTTTATATCAATATATCAGATCAAAATCCAATCACACTTTTTTAATTAAGAAAAGTAACACTTGTCATCTTGCTTAGAGTAATTTCTATCATAGCATCCACCTGTGAAATGATTCAGTTTAATAACATGAATATAAAAACACAACTTGTTTTTGTTAGTATATCATTAACCAGGCAGGTGAGTTGGGATTGATGAATAAAAGCAGCCTGATAGAACAGCCAGTTAGTTTTTATCAACTCCATTCAGCAGCACTCATGTTGTTTTTGTTACCAGTATCAGATCAGCAAATGATGGGGTTGATTCTGACACTTTGATTATCACATGCCTTAAACAAGACTGAGAACATTCCAGAATAAAGACCAAATTCTGAAACACCCACACTAAAAGTGGCTAACTTTATTTTCTTGACGTCTTTGAACAGTAAAGATGTCTGGCAGAGATCACCTTAAGATTTGAAACCACAAACTGAATATCCCCTTAATCCTGGATCTTCCATCCACAAAGAAAACAAAAAAAAATCTGAGTTCTCTGAATCTACTGCAAAGCTTTCCAACTTTACTTCAAACACAGATGCTTTTGTCTGAAATATGACATTTTTTAACATGACAAAAATAAAATGTCAGACAAAGTGTGATTAAAGCAAACACATTGTTTGCAATTTAATATAATAAATGTTCTCAAACAACAAACTTACTTCATTAACATTTGAAGAAGCGAGGCGATCAAAGCGATAAAACTAAAGTTGCAAAAAGCTAATGTCATGGTGATTAGACACAAATTTACTCTGGAAACATTCATCATTAGAATACCTCTGAATGTATCCAGCCGACCGTTAAACATGGCGTCTAGCTCGGCTATTTAGCTGTTTATTAAAAACAAGCGAATGAGCAAATGCTGATGTCAAGCTGGCACATGTAAGCATGCATGCAGTCTCGTATTTCAGTGAGCGTTGAATCACGGTGTGAGTGAATCTATCTCCACATTTGAAAGGGGGGTATTTATTTTCCTGTTCACTTCTGTGTCATGTTTCTTCAAGAAAAAAAATGGCATTTGAAATATAAGTCAGACCTAAAGAATGTTTTCGTAAATAGAGCAACTAAGTACTTACACCTTCTGGTTACTCTATGAGACCTTATTTTGGAAAAATAATGTATGATGGTTAATGGTGAGAGCATTTTTTGCTTTGTGTCATGAATGACATATGTGTTTGTCATATGAAATCACTTAATCTACTTGCATTATATAGGTCATGAATTCTACTTCAACAGAGAAAGTTATGATGTGACTTAAGCAACTTCCATGTCTTTGCAGTGTTTTGAATTATGTATTTTTACAGGCTGGAACTTCAAAGGTTTTATGATGAAGTGAAACTTTCTTGACTTGCAAATATATATTTCAAATAGACAAATGTGTGATTCATGGCAGAAGTACCCAGGCTCTATGTGGGTTTCTGCATCCTGAAAAAAGAAAAATTCTAATTCCTGATTTGCATTAGAAAACGAATGAAATATTCACAATATTCCTACTGCTCTGGCAGATATTCTTCAACTGAAAATCATACGTTTTATAAAATGAGGGCCTATAGTCATGCAAAAAGCTTTGTACTCAAACACAATCGTGCTTTGAAAAATTCTAACATACTGATGGTTTTAAATGTAAAGTTTCCTATGTTTAGCATTTTTCTTTAGCATATTAGTATGCAAACATTTGCCTATTACAATAAAAATAAGCTACAGCTGAGGCCGATATGAATGAATCATTCTGTATTTGGTCATAAACCAGGGTGAAGTTTTGACCTGATGAATGAATTACAACTTGAGGGGGAACATGGCTGCATTAACCAATTTCATGGCAATTTAATTCAATTCAATTTAAGTATTGACAGTGAAAAATTTTGAAATGATTGGAATGGAATAACTTGCTTGAATAATGCTGTTTCAGGAGATTATTAGAGGCAGGAGGACCAGTTACAGGACTTTTAAAGTGCTAAAATACCTGGACATTCTGCTTCTCTACAATACCCCTCCTTTAAAATGTGCAGTTGTTTGATTAGGTATGTACGCGGATGCTTTGTCTAAAACTTTGTTTCTGTCTGACTCAGTCATCGTGTGGCATATCCCAGCTGTAGTCTCCAGGTGGAGAAGGACGCTCTTGAAATTGTCGATTCAGAGGGAGATCGCAAGAGTCGGGATACAGCAGAAACCCTGAGAACGTGCAATGGCTCTCCTTACTGACCGCCATGCCATTAGCGGATTCATCCTTCACTTGCAGCCACACCATATCTTCCATGCTGAGGTGGAGGATGACAGTATGGCTGATTGTAGTTTCGGTGCCGCTGCCTGTTATTTTGACGATGGGGTAGCGGTTGTGGAACAGGCCGACCTTAAGCATCTTTTCAGCGATTCCAAGATGGAAGCTAAAGACGTAGGTGCCATTGACAGGGGCCAAGTAAATTCCCATTAAGGGGTCATAATGACCCTGTTGGTTGGTAATGATGAGCGGGAAAGAAACGGGATAGTTTGGAATAGGAAATGACTCATTGAGGTATGCAGAGAATGCAGACTGGATGGCCGGGGAACAGGGCCCGGGTGGACCCATCATACCAAACTCTCCCTGGTTGCCTTTTGGCCCTCTTGGGCCCTGTATACCCTGAGCACCAGTGTCGCCTTTGTCCCCTTTATGCCCCATTTCTCCTGGTATCCCATCTTGGCCATCCACCCCATCTGTGCAGTTGCACAACCCCTGCTCGCCCTGATCACCCTTCTGGCCGTCCATCCCAGGAACACCAGCATTTCCCATGACACCCATGTCACCCTTAGGACCTGGAGGCCCAACTGCTCCCTTGACCCCAGGTAAGCCTCGGGCTCCAGCTGGTCCAGAGAGGCCTTGTTGACCCGGTGGACCAGGGACACTCTCGCAAGAAGCTGGGCATGTCCCAATTTCCCCCTGGGGTCCCTGCATACCCGGGAGGCCCATCGATCCTCGGTCCCCTTTCTCTCCTGGAGACACAATAAACACACAATATTTGTATCAAGGGTCAGTAAAAACCCTTTTATCCTCCTTTTGGGTTTACCATTTACCACTGTAAAGTAAGAATTTTGGATTATCTTTCTTCTTGTCCACTTGTCCTTCTTTTGATACAATTTTTTTATCCTGTCCACCGAGCAAAACAAGTCTCATGATGTTAAAGTGTCAAAGACATCTAGCAGCCATAAGGAATCAGGAAGACACCGGAGGGTCGGAGTGGATGGACAACTCAACAAAATGCCAGACTTACTCAGTCACATCACTTACATGTCCTGTGGAATCAAACTGTTAGACATAGCAGCACAATGTTTGTCTTCCATTTTTTAAAACATGTATTATTGGTTTCTTTTTATCAAGTCCAAACCAAGTTGTTTTTCTGTAAACCTAACTGTAAAAAGGTTTGGGATCAGATTTATTTTTATTTCAACGGTTTTGGAAAGCATAGACCATTGATGTCACTCGGCTGACAGAAGAAAACACTTCTTCTGGAGGACAATTACAATCGGTATATTTGTCATTTCTTTTTGTCAGTTTATCAAATATTGAGCCATAACTATAAAACAGAGAGATCTCTGCAGACCTTTGAAACCTCGATCGCCTTTTGTTCCACTGTAACCAACTGCTCCAGGGTGCCCCTTCTGCCCATCATCTCCCTTCTGACCTGTTGGACAAAAACGACAGGAAACAAGACAAGCATGAGGAGTTGAGCTGCACTGATATTGATATGGTACATTTCGGTTTTACTGAGTGATACAAGAACAAGTTCTCATAATTTTCCTGCTGTAATCCAGGAGCAGGTTGACGTTAAAAGAATGTATAGCTGTGAGGGCAAAAACAAATCTGAACCCAGACGTGGACACTGAGGTCACTAACAAACAATTGAACATTGTTCCCTTTTAGCTCTTTTAGCTCTCACTCCAATCAGCTAACATCTGACAACCAATTAGCTTGTGGATATGACTTCTAATATGGGCTCATCCCTATGAATACCAGGTCCTATGTTTCCCACTTTGTTCTGTGACTGGGGAACATAGCACTCTTTTTCATGGGTTAGGGGGTTAGGGTTAAATACCATAATGGAACAATGCAGAAAATTGATAAACTAAATCATGTAAGCTATAGGCCTGTTTGATGCAGAAATCTGCACTTTGTTCATTTATAAGCCCTTAAAATAAGGGTCCTTTTCGGGGAAAAGTGGGGAACATAGGACCTGGAAAACAAAAGTATGCTCTCTCTAATTTTTATTCGGTACAAATTTCCTTTGGTCATTGTTTACACTTTCAGAGGTCCCGAGATACCAAATGCATTTCACCAGTCTCGACTTAGACTCGTCAATTGCATGCAATCATATGCAAAAGTGATTGGTCAATACTCAGACTACGATCTGACACTGGAACAGTTTTTCTGGGCATTTTGTGGTCTTATTTACATTTTACAAACAATCCAAAGGAACAATCCAGGAAGCTCATTGATCGGGCAGCATCACAATAGCCATGTAGAAACACAAAGAACCTCATTTAGAGCCTGTGTTCGTTTATAGACCGCCCACAGTTTAAAGCTGCTTTCTTCATCAGTGGGGGTTTTAATAATAGTTTAGCTTTGTAATTCATGTTAATCAGGGCCGGCTCTACTCAATTATGTGCCCTAGGTGAGATCATACCCCGGTGCCCCCTACCTCCCCCCAAACACACAGAGCACACGCAATCATACAATGAAGATGACAAATCAAAACACAGCTGTTTAATTTGAACAATAAACTTTTTACACATCTTATTTACACATCAAAGGCATTATTTACATTATTATTTACACATCAAAGGCAACAACAAACTCAAAAATTGGTCCAGCATATCTTATCGGCTAGAATTTTACTTTTCTGGACATCCTGGTAGCAAAGGCATCAATGGTCTCATCAAAAATGAGATGGCAACTTCTCCCATCTTTTCTTTTTGGAAATTCAAAGTCTGTTAGCTGATATGGCCTCTGCAGACTAACTCCACCCTCACCTTATCAGACAGAGATGACCAGTCAGCAGGGTCTAAAGCTCCTGCCTTTAGAGACTCATCGTGTAATTCAGGATGTGTTGACAGGGTGTCCTCAGGCTGTTGAACAGTGCATGCTGTCCTTGTTCCTTCACCTGAAACAAAATCAAACATATATGCAAATATAAATATTAGTCCTTCAGTTTTAGTAAGGCTAAAAAATGATTTACAAATTATAGGGCATCAGGCATAAACATGTTTCAAGCATAAATTATGAATAAGAGTAGTATTGTTCAGTAATGTCACTGCAGCTGTAGCATCAATTCCACAACTCAGCTGTTTCAAGCTGTTTGTGTTTCATCAAAAGAAAGACCCCTCTCCAGCAGCTGTTTGTGGCCCCTGTAAATATATTCTGAGTGCATCTAAACAGATATAGAGAAGACATATTTATTACTGTACCAGCAAATATTAATAAATGAACAAACACAACTACTGTAGCCGGCATTTTCATCACTTGGCTACTGAATTTCTTCACAATATCAAATGTGAAGTAGGTATAGCCAGTAGGAGAACTATGCAGCAGCAACAGTGACACCATTTTAACCAACATATATATATATATATATATATATATATATATATATATATATATATATATATATATATATATATATATATATATAAACGAAGCTCATCCCTTCTCCAGCTGATAGTGATGCATATGGATGCTTGGCCTCTATTTAGAACCGTCTCATAATTTATTAGCCACCTATCAGTGTTATTTTAATTGTTAGCATGTTAATCAGCGTTGCATTGGTTAAACATAGCTAGCAAGATAGCTAAAACATCTTCATATTAAAACGCCATTAAAAAAATAATAAAGATGTTATGATGTTACCTTTTGTACTGTGAATTCCTCTTCTCCTCCTCTTTCGGTGCTGTGCACCAGAGAGCGTGGACAGCCTTTTCATCGTGAAAAAAATCATCCCTAGGTTCGTCCGTAGGTTCATCAGTTTGTCACTTGCCTTGACCTGACCTCTGATCCGTGCAAGATCCGCCCGCACGGGTGCATCCGGTAATGACCACATACAGAAATTAGGAACATGTTTCTGTTCATTTATGTGTTTGTTTTTTACACATAAAACACTAAATGGGGGTGAAGTACCGGGCATAAATCATCAGCATTATTATTAGTAGTAGTACTTTTTCCCCAATTGGCAGCACTCCTCCAGCAGATGGCGCCCTATGCTACCACCTATGTCGCCTATGCCTAGAGCCGACCCTGATGTTAATATTATGTATCTCTTAGACCAGTTAATCTGCACTAGAGTTGATAGCTTTCATTTTAGTTTCTATATGGCTTTTACCAGGAAAGTGTTATGTTAACTCACTAATTCTACACTGAGAAGTATGAATTTATTGTTCAGAATTAGACAAAAAAAATTTAAATCTATAACTCTGGTGTACTTGGAAAGTTTTTTTTCCCTCCTGTTGATTGAGCAATACTAGCTGGCACTTTCCCTGTGCTTCCAGTCTATTTGCTAAGACAGCAATACTTAGCATACCGAACGCACAGAGATGAAGCTTATATGCATCATCTCATCTGACTATCATTGTAATGTTGGTCATTGTTGTCAATGTTGAACAGTGCAGAGCTTTTCACATATAACTCACCCTTAATCCCTGTAGGGCCTGTGAATCCTCGAGGACCGGTCATACCTGTCAATCCTCTTTTCCCAGAACTCCCAGGTGGACCTGTACAAACATCATTGGCACAATTAGGAATAACAAAATGTGGGAAAGTTTCTCTTTACTGGCGTAACATTGTCTGATTTATGGCCAGCATTTCTCTTTTCATGCACCAATGAAAAACGTGATGAGATGTGCTCTATGTTTTAACCCTGGTGATTCCCCCCTGGAACAGAGTTTCAGAAACATTTTCTTAGACCAGTGTTTTCCATCCTAGAGGTTTCCAATCCTTTGATGCCCCTTTAAGGCGTCAAAGGATTAATCAAAGTGGTCACAGAATTAATAGACATAGATAAAACACAGAAAAAACAACATATTTTTGAACCAAAATACTTTCTTATAGATTTCTACTGCTTGTAGATTTCTGTCTTTTACCTCCTCAAGCTTCTTAAAGTTATTTAAATAAAACAAATTAAGTCCTTTTCCACAGGTACAAGGTTAGTCGATTTAATTGATTAGTCAATTAACTGAAGATTAATCCGGAACTATGAAAACCTCTGGTTTCAGGTTCTTTGTTGCAATGATTTGTTGTTTTTCTTTTCTCTGAATATCTTTGAGTTTTTAACTGTTATCACACACAAGCAGACATTTGAACAGGTAGCTTTGTAGTGTGGGTAACTTTAATAGATTTAACAGTTTTTTTAATCTATCTTCTGACATTTTATGGACAAAATAATTAAGTGATGACTCAAGTAACAAGTATTTAACTTTTACACAATGTAACATGTAATGGGGGGCAGAGATAGGAACCACCATCAGTCAATTTAAAAAAATAAATTAAATTAAAAAAATAAAAAAAATGTTTTGTTTTTGTTGATTAGTTTTAATTTTGGTCTGATTGTTGAAACAAGAAAATTAATTTAATTTTCACTAAACAGATTTAGATATGAGTGTGTCAACAATAAAATCCACTTTTCACACTCACTTCTTTCAATTCATCATCATCAGTTTTCTAATAATAATAATCTAAACCAAGTCTCAGGTCTAGTAACCTTCCACCTTGCACATGTCAAACAGAATCTGTTACTGGTGAATAAAGCTGCTGTCAGTGTACAAACACGTCAAACATTTTCATAGAAGTGGTCTACATGCCTTGAGAGCCCCGGTCTCCACGGTCTCCTTTGGGCCCCTCAGTACCCTTACAGGACCCACAATAGTATGGCAAATGTGAAAGCTGCTCTGAGTCTTTTGGGAGGTCGTCTGGCCACTGAAAATCTGGGTCAATGTCACCTCCAGTTTTGGCGATCCCTGGTGTCTTTGTGTCAGAGGATCCACCAATAGGGTGTGAGGCGGGGTGCATCTTAAGGGCACCATTGTGGTGGATACCCGAAAATATGGGGTAATCCTCCTTAGATTCCTGTGATTCATTATTTGTCCAGAAGAAGGTTTTGGGGTCTGGGGTGGAGCCGTCCTCTTCATTGGGCTCCTCTTGTAACAGCATCGCAGAGCAGAGGGAGGACAGGACAAGGAGTCCAATCAGCCTCAACAACATCTGGAGCAGGAAAGGAAGACAACGGAGGAAGGAGGAGAGTCGGAGTAGGAGAGTTGGAGGGGGAAGGAGACAAGTCATAGGATGAAGCATATGACTTGAAGGAGCATAATATACAGATTCACATCTTTGAAAAAAGATCAATCAATCAATAAAAAATACATTTTGCTACATAATCAACAACCAATAAAAACTCAGTTTTTGACCAAATTGTTAAATATAAACTTGTTGCTCAATGGTTTGTTGCCTCTAATACCTTAAACGCTTGAAATGACATTTCATGATTGGTTTTAAATCAATAACAAAATAACAGTTTAATGCCTGTTTAAACTGTTAAAAACATTAAACAGCGTTATTACAACACAACTTCTCAAATATTGAAAACAGAAATAAATATATTGAAGAGAAAAAGAACAGCTAAATATAATAGAATATTTTAAGTATATACATTTTATTATTTTATTATTATATACATTTATTACTAATTTATCAATAATTTAATTTCATAATTTTTAATTTATCAAATTTCTTACTGTTTTTTTTTCCACAAATTGTTCAGTTAGTAAACCGTCAAAAAACAAACTAAATAAAATTCTCTGCTCCCACACATGAAACTAAAATCATCAGACTCACCATTCCATTTGAATTGAGCTGCATCGTAACAAGGATTAATGGGAAGATGAAGAAGACTGAGGAGGCTTCGATCCATTTATAAGCCTCACCCAAATCAAAATTGCTTTCAGTCTATGGCTCACCTGGAAGGGCCCAGGGGACAGGAGATGGGGGACAGGACAGGGACGGGGATGGGAGGTGCATCCTTATTGTCCTGCTAGAGAAGAACTGGGTCTCCTGCTTGAAACATGATGCCTCCACCATGAAACAGCAAAAATATATTGAGAGCAGAAAGAAGAGACGCTGCTGTGTTTATCTGTCCATCTTCTCCTCTTTCATCTCTTTCACACCTTCAGGAGACAAGATTCATTCTTTAAACTTCCTCCTCTGCTCCGCTTCACTCATCCTCACTTCTGAGAATATTCGGATTAGTATTGGAGCTTTTGTCAAAAAACATGTTGTGTTAATACTATGAATACATATTCTAATAGATTTCCGGTTTAGGTTCTTTGTCAGAGAAAAAAGTTAAATATCTAAGACCTATAATTTGTCATGAAACATGCTGTCAGCTTTAAAACAATAAATAAGAGGATCTACACCTATAAAAACTATAAAAGTGGATTGACTATAATACATGCTTAAGTTTAATCACATGATTTGAAATAAAACATTACTCTCTATTGATATAATACAATATTTCAAGGATTTAAATAAAATGTTTTTTTTACAATAAAAAAATCTGAAATAAAAGACAGAACACAGAAATCTAACACTTGAGAGCCCACCTTTTACACGAAAGGCCATGTGACAGCTTGTCCTCTGTCCAGCAGGAAGATGAGTGCTAGTATTCCAATTAATTTTGACATGTTTCAGTGATTTTAAATCATTTTGTCCAGAGGGAAGCAGTTTTTGTTTCTGCAAATCAGCATTAGGTGGAGTTCAGACTACATTCCTCTTCAGTTCCTCTTCTCTCAGCAGAAGGAGCATTGGGTGGATGGATCAGTGCTTTGAAAAGTGTTTTTTGTGCTTAAAAAGTTGCTGAATTGAGTCAGCACCTTTGTCATGTTAAGATTTGACAGTAAACACATTTCATACAGGAATTCAGTGATAGCGAAGGTCTTGTCCCCTAGGGCACAGTGCTTGGACTTGGTGTTGGGGTTGGGGAGATTGGCATCGGAGGAGCACAGTCCACGGGTGGGGGAGAAGAGAGCAGAATCATTGATGCAAATGGACTGCAGAGGGTTGAGGAGGATGGAATGATTGACTGTGTCAAAGGCAGCACTGAGGTTGAGGAGGATGAGGATGGTGAGGGAGCTAGAGTCAGAACTGTCAGTCAAACTAGACTAAAACATTGTTATATTAAATAAAATACTCCAATGCGTAAATGTAGTAATGTACTTAGTTTCTACATTCCTCTCTTTTTATTATTATTTTGTTTATTTCGTTGGAAATACTTAATTCTTTAAAATCATCTCAGGAGACTTTAATAATAATATGCTAGTTTTTTGGGGGGGCAGATCAACACCTGTTGGCTCAGTTATAACTGACACAGAAGGGGTGCTAAAACAGTTTCTCAGTTTACATTAAACAATTTCAGTGTTTGTTCTGATACTTGTGGTCCTTTGTCTGTTGAAGTATTTGAGAAGTGTCTTCCCTTCCTTCACCTCTACCTCCACCTCCCTCTTCTCTTCTTTCATCTTGTCATCTTGTCTTTTGTCAGGTTTTGTGTGGATGTGCAATGAGACACAGACTGTAACCAGAACTGCTGCATGACTTGCTGCTGCTGTTGCTGTTACTCTTCAGTCCCTCCAACACAAAGGAGACAGAAAGGACACTGAAATTAAATGAACAGTCAGGTTTAAACCCACTGGTTTATCTTAAAGGACAGTGGAATTTTTATTTGCAAACTCATACCTGTTCAGTGTTTTCCACAGATCAAAAACCATTGTGTGGTGCTAGGAGAGCTGAAGCCCAAACTGAGTCACCATGGGGGTGTAGGGGGATAGTAGTTGGAAGCGTCTGAGCTGTGTTTAATCGAAAGGATTGTGCCTTTAATATGTGTGAACAGCTGTTCATGTTCACTCACTTGCTCTGTGCAAATGAGCAAGAATGACAAAATTGCAAGGGAGGCAGATTTTGTGGCGCTAGGTTTTCATTCTGTGGTGCAGCGCCACACAATGGTCAATGTGTGGGCAGAGGCAGAGCCAGAGGGTAGTATTGGATCCCCGTGAAATCTGATTGATCCCCCAGGTGCCCCCACAGATAACTGACATATCATGGCACTGTGCATCTTGTCTAAAGTTGCATTTTGAAACGAGTGATGCTTATTGACTGATAAATCCCTCCTACACAGTAGTTCACACTATGTACTACAAAGAATTGTAATCCACATTTATTAGAAGAAGAAGAATCCACAGAAGAGGATGATTTGACCCAGAGCCAGTCTATGACCTCATTCTAAAGACTCTAAAGATTCTAAACTGTTCTAAAACAGTGGTGTCTTAATTAGTCACTGTTTAAAATCACTTTTGTGTGAGATTGTTTTGCTAGAGGCCATGTCACATCTTAAGTTACATCTCATGGCAGTAAAAACAAGAACTTGTCACCCAGTGTTTAAATAACCCACCAGTGTGCCACTCTCTCACACCCACTGGCACACACAAACACTGGCACATTACATTTTTTATCTTTTATGCAACATCTTATTTCATGTATAATTACTGCACAACAGGCTAGCTAAAACACTTTTAGAACAAACTGATGAAGTGCTTTCAAAGAACATTTCAGGAGCTGAGGGCATCACAAAAGTGCTGTTAATGAGCTTTACAAGTATAACTTGTTGAAAAAAGCATAATTCAAGTTATTCAAGTAAATTTTGCCTTCATATTTTATTGTTTGATATCTGAAACTTCACCAGTATCACTAGTTTAGCTTGTTTAAAACAGGTACAATCTACTGTAATTCAAATAAGTTCTGCCTTTTTATTTAGTATTAGTTTTAGTTTATTATTATTATTATTATTATTTAGTTTAAGTATTTTGTCGGTTGTATTTTATTATTTAATTCAAGAAGTCTGCCTTTTAAAGAAAAAAATACAACAATTTTTTATGTTTTTATAATATATAAATATATTAAATATTTGTATTCCAGATATTTCAAGAAGCAAAGAGGAGGGTCCAATTCAGTGCTGTGTGATGCAATTCCATAGAACTCAGCATGGAGGACAACAGCATCACTGTGTGCATGGATAAGTGTGTGAGTATCTGAGAGTGGGTAACTATGATTATTGAAAAATTGTTGCAGTTGTTGAAGTTGTGTTTGTGTGTCATTGTGTTATAAACATTGTTAATAATCTTCAAATTTTACACACGGATCTCATCTTCTGTGTGCTTAGTATGTAAATTGTAACATTTAGAGACTCAGATTGCAATTCATTGGTTGAGAAACAAATATATTTTCATAGTATGTGGACCCCTTGAAATAGCATTGTCCCACTACCTGGCCACCCCAAGGATAAAAGTCTAGCTCTGCCACTGTGTGGGAAACCCTGCTGTTATTGGATATAAAGATGCTGCCGTCATTTAGATTGAAGCCAAAATCACAAGTTTTTGTAAACTGCTGGAATTATTTAGGATGATGAAAGTAAACAATTCAACAAACTATTAAAACAGGTGTAAAATGTCCAGCTTGGGACTTGAAATGGAACCTGAAAGTGTTACAGTGGAAATCTTCACAGCTGCTTGTAAAAGCTGAGTTCTGTTGCCGTCTGTTTCTGAAGGTCAAGGATGAACATTCAGACATGGAACAAAAAATATGTCAAAAGCCTCTGAACAGGAAATGTGGGTGTTGTTCCTTAAGGTGGTTGCTGGGCGCCACCGGCTGTGGAAACCAGGACGTTTATTAAGGTTAACTATTCATCTCCTTGTCTGCTTTTGTGCTGCAGCCTCGTCCCTGCGGCTTAGTTTACTTTTGTGGTATCAGGTGTTTTCATTTTTCAGAATTAAATCCCACCCAGGGACATAGAAGAGCTTGTCTTTGGTTCCATGGGCATCTTGGCAACGGCATAACAAAATTTTGGAACAAAGCGAGGGATGGCACAGAGTACCCAATCACGCCCATCCTGGTGTGGGGAGGCAGTTAGAGGTTCAACACATGCTGCTTTGTGTTCAGAACAACTTTCTGTTCCTGCCTTTTCAGTTCCAGGATCTGCTTCACCAACTTCCCGCCTACATAGTAGGCAAAAATGACTATACCATACGACTATACCTTATACCAAATACCTTAGTAGGCTTTCAACACGTACATGAATGGTACGGCTTAGTACATCAGGTCATATTTTGCAGTATGCAAGTGAACCAAACCATGCTATCCCATAAGTCACCAGATAACTGTAGAAGAAAAGCAGAAAAGAAGAAAAACTTTTCCCTTTTGCTTTGTGACATTCAAGGATTCAGAGATTCTTTATTGTCATTCAGCACATGTACACATGTTGAATGAAATTTGGTTCCTTGTGGGTAGCCCAATGTTCAGTAATAAAACATATATACAATAGAAAATAAAGAATAGAAAATAAATTACAGACAAAAATAATTTAAAAAAATGCAAATATTGACTAAGTATGTACAATGTTATGATGTGCAAAGCAGCTGCATCTGTGCAAGAGTGCAATGTCAGGGCTGGTTAGCAGGAGCTACAAGGGACCTCCAGAATTCAACAGTCTTAAGGGGTG
Organism: Lepturacanthus savala; assembly: GCA_030544235.1. NCBI lineage: Eukaryota > Metazoa > Chordata > Actinopteri > Scombriformes > Trichiuridae > Lepturacanthus > Lepturacanthus savala. The sequence goes on from CM060461.1 coordinate 563,103, forward strand.
TTCACACCGGACTCAACTGATGCGATTTTTTCACGCGATGGATGCGATTTTGTCACGTGATGGATGCGATTTTGTCGTGCAACAAAATCGTTTAATTTTTTTCCCCTGACCGTTTTGTGAAAATTCACCAAATTGCATCATCACGTCCCCGCCTGTTTTGCTTTCATTTCTGGGTATATGATACCCTCTGGAGGTGCACAGTGCTCGGCTGGTTTCAACCCTTCCTACTGGAGCTCCGCCTGGATGACGCGGCTTCCAAGTCCGTTAAAAAGTAAAAGATTGGCGATAAGTGAATTTCTTGTTGTCATGGGGACGTGGAGCGAATCTCATCGCTGATTGATTGTCGCAGTACATCATCGCCTGAATTCGCCTGAAAAGTTCGATATTTTCAACTCGACGCGACAGGCGAATTTTGTTTTTTGCCACTTCATGCTGCGAAAATTTGCGTCTTCCCAGTGACTTAACATGTAATTGCGTCACGCTGTCGTGCAAATTTTTGTCCGGTGTGAAACCCTTTACAGCTTCTGGGAAGAAGCTGTTCCACAGTCTGGTGGTCCTGCTCTTTATGCTGACAAGTGAGGTTTGCCCCGGGGCCAACCGTAAAAGTACTAAAGTGGGGCTTGACCCCAGGAGCATGAGAAGCCTCTGCACTGCTGCGTGCCGCCATCTTGGTACATGTACACATGACATCATCAACTTCACACCGACAGGCAGGGGATCTTGTCCCAGGCCAAGAAAAGGGAGAGGGCCCTGCCACTCTGCCACTCCCAACACAAAAATGGTTTGGCCTTTGATCAAAAATGTGATATAATTTGATTAGCACTTCAGAATGCCAACCTGAGTTTTGTGCCCCTGACTTAGTCAGGAGCACAGAATGAAAAGAAAAAAGAGAAGAAACCAGGAGAACTATTTTTAAAAAAGTATCTTCTGATGATGCAGGTACTATTTTTTTTTAACTTTATTTAGCACAAAGAATGTACAGATCAAGGCAGGGTGAAAACGGTATAAAATGAGGAATTAATTACAGCAACAATGGTGAAGATAACAGATTCACACAAGAAACAAAAACAAACAAAACAAAACAAAAAACACAAGTACAGCAAGGTACAGTAAAATCAAAAGAGCAAGGATTGAGTTATGGATGAATACAGTTTCTTGGCAACCCTATTCATATTATTTATCTTTTTCATAGATAAAGATAAAGAAACATGCTTCAAGCAGGCTGCATTTAGAAAAAAAAACAAGACCAAGACTAACCCCTTGTCTCCAGACTCCCCCTGAAGCCACGCCCCTAGAGAGGGTTCAGAGTACTGCTGCATCAACTAGCTAACATGAGCTAAACTTTTCTCATTGCTCATTCACATGTAAGAAAAACTCTTAACATCATAATAAATGGAAACAAATATGATGATTGTTTCAGGTTATATTTATTAGTTTATCACATTAGAATTTTGACTTTTCAGTTTTTAAGTATAATTACGCTAATTATACAGCTACTAGTAATCAGCTAATTGCTGAAAGGTTGTTTTCGGCTTTAAGTGGTGTATATTTTCATCATGTTTTTATTATCATTATGTTTTTGACTCTATATTATCATTATGTTTTTGACTCTAACAGCCCCAGTTCATACACTAATTAGCTGCTAATGTTACGTTGTGATTTCTGTGACCAAACATCTTTACATTGATCGTACAATCGTGTGCAGAACTTTACATCATAGCTAATGTTAGTCTATCGTATTTATTCAAGTTTACATATAAATTATTTACAACGGCTTACTTTTACTTTTTACTAATTACTTTTTAAATGTATCTTGCCTCTGACAAAGTACTTTTTTATCTGTATAGAGTGGTCAGTGACTTGTGTATTAACAGACAGTATTTACAGTCTCATCTGCTGGAGCTCCGTTTGACCCCTGACCCCCATCAGACTCCATCAGACCTCCAGCTGCAGGTCAACCCACCTGGTGTGTCCAGGAGATGCCCACAGACATAGAGAGGAAATGCTGTGGACAACTTCAAGACTCCTGCATCTCCATGCTGCCACACAATGATTTATACATTTTGCAAGAGGGGGTTCTTCACCTAGCCAGGAGAATTTGTCCCAAATAGGATATAATAAAACCAGAAATCAATGTACATATTTAATATTACCAGTAATTCATTGTTTTAGGTTTTATAATGTTACAAACAACATTTGATTTGACTTTAGTTATGTAAATGTATGGTCATCATAAGCATTAGCAATAAATCTGTTAATTTTAAATAACTGATTGTAATCTTCTGCATTAACAGTTTGTCATATCATCCCTTTTCAATCAAGGTAAATAATCACAAACAAAATGTATCTATACAGATGTTTGTTTTTTATGGATATAGATAATAGAAAAACACACAAATATAAATGATACACATAGCAATTACAACCACTTATGAACTTATACAGCTATATTCATATTTCTACTTCCTCACAACTGATCCATTTCATCAGACACATGCTGTAGAGCAGGGCTATTCAATTAGTTTTCCATTTGGGCCACATTTCGAATCCAAGACCTTAAGTTGGGCCACAAATTTTCCTCACTTACTAACAAGTGGTCATTTTTTAGTAATTACATATAATAATAATAATAGATTCATACATCTTTATAATTAACCATATTTATTAGTGCTGCTGTCAGTCGATTAAAAAAAATAATCAAATTAATTACAGGATTTTGTAATTATTTAATCGAATTAATCACATTTTAATGTCATATCTGCTAAAGGTCTCCTGATAAAGAATTTGAATTCTAGGATATATTGGTGGATTTCTAGGATTTATTGGTGAACTGTGCTTCATGAATTAAATCCAAAAGTAAAGGTCCAGCACATTAAACCAGTTAGACCAAGTGCATTATTCAGAAATGTAAAACAAATACAGTAATACAGTTAAATAAATAAAATTCTTAAATAAAATAAGGCTGTCTCAAATAGGCACTTAAAGGTGGAGTGGGAGATCTTGGAAAAAACAGTTACAGCTATTCAACACAAGTGAGATTTTGAAAATATACACTCCCTCCCCTCCTCCCAAAGGCTCGGCCTCCTCCTCTTCAGCTCAACCCTCGAAACCACGCCTTCACGATTCATGGATACATGAACGCGCACACTCTCGAGGGGTCACAGGAGTTCACGAGCATTCACGCCAATAGCATGACAGACAGTGACCGCTTTGCTAACATCGTAATGAACGTCTTTCATTATTGTAATTTCAAGAATATTGACATAAAATTCAAACTAGAGTATCTGATAGATTTCCACTAGTTGATTGGATACGTGTGTCAATTACTTTGTTATTGCAGTAATGATACGATGTACATAGCCTGCTGTATCGTGTCCCTAGCCAGCCATCATAAGTTACAGTCACAGACATGGATTATTTTATAAGTAGTATGCATTTGCCCGTAGTAGCCTACCACATACCTGAATTTGAATGATTTATGTTACTGACTTATTTACTTGCGGGCGCTTTATTTCATGGGCAACAAACGGAACGACTCACACAGGGGTATGGGGTATCTCTGGGATAAAGGCACCTTTCTGTTGTAGTCACCATAAATTTGCGATAATCAAATTGCGGTTATCACAGTATTGTTCACGTGTTATTTTTGTATTTAGAGTTTTCATGACGAGAGCTCAAGCTCAGACTTAGCTTAGCCTTGTAGTTGACAGAGTAGGTAGCTTAGCGAAACATGCTGGAATTATGCTTATGTCACTCGATTGACAATAAGTTTGTCATCATCTTTCATTTTCTCACTGACTGGTTGAATAGGCCTACAATACCCGTAACCGACCAGTATGTCAAAATATTATGTAATTAGAAGACAACATCTTACATATCCAGTAAAAATTCGGCATCCGTCTGGAGCCCCTTCTCACTTTTTAGCTGGCGCCAGTGCTGGAAACCCGTACCGATAGCCAAGAACAGTTTTCCCCTTGGTTTTGCTGCCAGTCGACGTCTTCTTCTCTGCCATTGTTGCAACAATATATCTGTGCGAGCTAACTTGAATGTTGGCTTTCGAAGCTGTGTCTGCTCACCTGATTGCCAGAGCTGTGGGTCGAGTGACGACGACACAGTGAACGCGCAAAATGGGGGGAGGGGTCGAGTGGGGGGAGGGGGGTGGAGCGGGGAGCCATTGGGAAGGGAGGGGTGGGGGGGTGTGCAAAGGTATTTGATGGACGTATTAGACAGCCAATAAATGTAAAGATGATCAGTACATTGATTGGTCAGAGTTTTCCTCTGAAAACACCCTCTAGACCAGACCAAAATGTTTCGAGTTTTTTGCAAACATTCTATTTTAGTGTGTGCAGTGGAAATGTGAAAAGGTTTTCAGGCAATATTTTAAAAAATGCTGCAAAAAAGAATCACCCACCCCACCTTTAAGCTCAATATAGCACTTGCTGATAACGTGACCACATGACCATCAGCAAACCAGAAACACATTTGTTTAGCTTGGCTCGCCTCACGTTGCATAGCAACCAGAGACACGCTCAGACTTGTCGCTCCGTGCCAAGCGGCACAGACAGACACCGAAACAGCGTAGATTACACTGAAACGAGCCACTGGAATTGTTGCAGCACTCGGATAATGTAACTAATGTGACTTTAGTTCATCGTTTTCTTTATTTAAACAATGTTTATTTAACATTTCACCAGACTGGAACATACACAATTAATTGCGTGAATTTTTTAACGCGTTAAATTGCGGCATAATTAATTCATCGAATTAACGCTTTAAAATGACAGCTCTAATTCTAACATTATATTTATTGATATTTGATAAACTAAAATGCATAGATCTATATTATGTTCTGGAGACTAGTGAACAGTATTTTATTTTTCAAGCACAACATCACCTCTGCTGCATCTGGGCCACAGCCTGGCCGCATCTGGCCCGCATCTGGCCCGCGGGCTGCTAATTGAATAGGCCTGCTGTAGAGGCTGGTCTGTAGGAGGTGAGGTCTTTGCTGTATAAAAAATGCAAGTAAAAACACATATTGTATCTGACAATAATAACATTAGAAATGTGTATGTTCTGCAACAGCTCCAGGTTGTTGGGACAGGGACACCTGATGAGGATCCTGAGGATACGAGGATCCTCTGGTCTTGATGGTCTGTCCCTCTTGGAGCAGCAAGTCTGATGAGGTCTGGGATACAGAGGGGGATGTAAGGGGTCTGAAGGCTAGTATTTAACATTTTAGCAGCATAGTTTGTGATTTACAGTAACGTATTGTTTTAGAAAAAATAGCCTAATAAAGAAAAAATACTAGCATTACTAACACTGCAGTTCATCCAATTGGCTTTCGTCTTTGTCTTCGTCTTCTCCCGCTTATCCGTTCTCAGGTCGCGGGGGCAGCAGCTTCAGCAGGGAAGCCCAGACTTCCCTCTCCCCAACTACTTTATCTAGCTCTTCTGGGGGGACCCCAAGGCATTCCCAGACCAGCTGAGAGACATAGTCTCTCCAGCATGTCCTGGGTCTTCCTCGGGGCTCCCGCTCCACCCTTCCCCCACTCGTGAACAAGACCCCAAGATACTTGAACTCCTCCACTTGAGGCAGGATCTCATCCCCAACCCAGAGTCGACACGGTCAAGAACCATGGCCTCAGATTTGGAGGTGCTGATTCTCATCCCAGCCACTTCACACTTTCAGCTGTGAAGCACCGCAGCCCCTCAAGGCTGTTTCTAGGCTGTGCCTAGAAATTCTGTCCATAAAAGTTATGAACAGAATCAGTGACAAAGGGCAACCCTGACGGAGTCCAACCCCCACTGGAAACAAGTACCCCCAAATAGACTTTCCCAGGGCCTGGCTGAGGAGTGTGATCCCTCTATAGTTGGAACACACCCTCTGGTCCTTCTTTTTTATAGAGGGAAACCACCACCCTGGTCTGCCAGTCCTGGGGCACTGCCCCCGATGTCCATGTGATGTTGCAGAGACGGGTCAACCAAGATAGCCCTACAACATCCAGAGCCTTGAGGAACTCCAGGCGAATCTCATCCACCCCGCCGAGGATCTTTTTGACTACCTCAGCAATCTCAGCCCCAGAGATAGGCGAGTGCACCTCTGGTCCCCAAAATTCTGCCTCTTCAACAGAAGACGTGCTGGTAGGACTGATGAGGTCTTCGAAGTATTCCCCCCACTGATCCAGAACATTCCAAGTTGAGGTCAGCAACACCCCGTCCCCACTGAGCACAGTGTCAATGGTGCACTGCTTTCCCCTCCTGAGCTGCTGGATGGTCGTCCAGAACTTCCTCGAAGCTGTTCGAAAGTCATTCTCCATGGCCTCACCGAACTCCTCCCACGCCCGAGTTTTTGCCTAAGCAACCGCCGAGGCTGTGTTCCGTTTAGTGCGCCGATACCCGTCAGCTACTTCAGGAGACCTACAGACCAAGAAGGTTCTGTAGGACTCCTTCTTCAGGTTGACGGCATCCTTCACCGCCGGTGTCCACTGGCGGGTTCAGGGACTGCCACCACGACAAGGACCGACGAACTTACGGCCACAACTCCGGTCAGCCCCCACCATCGGAGCCAACTCCCTACCAGGTGGTGATCAGTTGACAGCTCTGCCCCTTTCTTCACCCGAGTGTTCAGGACATGAGGCCGCAAGTCCGACGACACGACAACAAAGTCGATCATCAAACTGCAGCCAAGGGTGTCCTGGTGCCAAGTGCACATATGGACACCCTAATCACCCTAACATGGTGTTTGTTATGGACAATCCATGACAAGCACAGAAGTCCCACACCAAAACACCATTCGGATTCAGGTCAGGGGGGCCGTTCCTCCCAATCACGCCCCTCCAGGTCACACTGTCATTGCCCATGTTAGCATTGAAGTCCCCTAGGAAGACAAGGGAGTCCCCAGAAGGGCGCCCTCCAGCACCCTCTCCAAGGACTCCAAGAAGTCAGGACCCATCCCATCCAAAGGCAGAGGGAGGCTACCCTCTCGTCCACCGGGATAAACCTCAGTGTACAGGCACCAAGCTGGGGGAAACAAGCATTCCCACCCCAGCTCTGCGCCTCTCACCGGGGACAGCTCCAGAGTGGTAGAGAATCCAACCCTTCTTGAGGAAACTGGTTCCGGAGCCCACACTGTGTGTTGAGGCAAGCCCGACTATATCTAGTCGGTACCTCTCAACCTTGCGCACCAGCTCAAGCTCCTTCCTCCAGAGAGGTGATGTTCCACATCCCTCAGACCACCAGGGTCCCCACCTCCGACTGCCACCCAATTGGCTAATTGGCTTTGGCTTTGCCCTTGAGTCTGATCCAGCTCCAGGCTAGTTCTAGGCTAGCTCTGGGCTAGCTACTCGTCTGTATCAGAGGCTGCATCAGCAGCAGTGGTGACAGACAGCTGTTTATAGTAGTTTTAACTTCAACCAGTGATGCAGTAATTGTTTACTTGCTTCCAACAACACTATAACTAACTATATGTAGACGTAGGATTCCTGGATTCTTCCTGGAGGATTCCTGGTCATGTTGTGCTCTGAAAATTATGTGATCAGATCATGGACATCCCTAATAAAAATAACAATATAACATGCTGGAAAACAAAGAATACACTCGAACTTACCTATCAAGTAGAAATCCTGTCATCATGGTGTATTTGCAGCTCTTTATGTTACTTCATGTGATGCCTCCGTTCATTTGCTGCTGCACTGATGCTAACTCTTGGTCTAGTTTTACTCTTCATCAACCTGTTTCTTGGCAGCAGCCCTTAAACACAGTTTTGTGGTGTCGATCAGTTGTTGTCACTCCTTCTGCCGTAATGTCACTACCGTTTCCACCTAAGTTTCTTTTAGCAGCCTGTGCTATCTGACATGTCACTCACTAGCGGAGCGTGTACACGCAGAAGAGAGGAGGAGGGATAAATATCAGTTTAGTTTGATTGATATGTCACCATCCAATGACTAAGACCAGGACATGTAAGGCAATTGGATGAAGTTTATTCAGTCCTGCTCATCCTACAGGTTATTATTTTTTTTTCTGTAAGTGTCAGCACATTTAATTAATTGATTGCTATCTCTATGTGACAGTGAAATTCCAGCAATATGATGCTCCGGGAAAACATCATCCACCCTACCTATAAAGTATTTGATAACCACAGTGGCTTAAAAACAAGGTGTTTCACATATCTGACTGATGCTAAAGCCTAATCAGAGTATTTTGTCCCAGGGCCAGCCAAGGCATTAAATCTTAACAGGAGAAATCATTTTGTTTTTGGTACAGGTAATTACAATATTGAGTGGAATTATCTTGAATTATCTCATTTCATTGGCAGATTTTGCTTATTTTCTTCTTGATTGTGGTTAATTCAATGTTGGTTTAAAAACTTTACCAAATTTAACAACATTTTTCCTGATTTTGAGAATGCTTGTGATAGAAGTCAAAATTTGAACAGCTGCTTCATTGACCCTGTGATGTACTGAAACCACAATTTCTAATCAGCCAATCACATGGCGGCAACTCAGTGCATTTAGGCATGTAGACATGGTCAAGACAATCTCCTGCAGTTCAAACCGAGCATCAGTATGGGGAAGAAAGGTGATTTGAGTGACTTTGAACATGGCATGGTTGTTGGTGCCAGAAGGGCTGGTCTGAGTATTTCAGAAACTGCTGATCTACTGGGATTTTCACGCACAACCATCTCTAGGGTTTACAGAGAATGGTCCAAAAAAGAAAAAATATCCAGTGAGCGGCAGTTCTGTGAGCGGAAATGCCTTGTTGATGCCAGAGGTCAGAGGAGAATGGCCAGACTGGTTCGAGCTGATAGAAAGGCAACCGTGACTCAAATAACCACCCGTTACAACCAAGGTAGGCAGAAGAGCATCTCTGAATGCACAGTACGTCGAACTTTGAGGCAGATGGGCTACAGCAGCAGAAGACCATGCCGGGTGCCACTCCTTTCAGCTAAGAACAGGAAACTGAGGCTACAATTTGCACAAGCTCATTGAAACTGGACAATAGAAGATTGGAAAAACGTTGCCTGGTCTGATGAGTCTCGATTTCTGCTGCGACATTCGGAAGGTAGGGTGAGAATTTGGTGTCAACAACATGAAAGCATGGATCCATCCTGCCTTGTATCAACGGTTCAGGCTGGTGGTGGTGGTGTAATGGTGTTGGGAATATTTTCTTGGCACTCTTTGGGCCCCTTGGTACCAATTGAGCATCATTACAACGCCACAGTCTACCTGAGTATTGTTGCTGACCATGTCCATCCCTTTATGACCACAATGTACCCAACTTCTGATGACTACTTTCAGCAGGATAATGCGCCATGTCATAAAGCTGGAATCATCTCAGACTGGTTTCTTGAACATGACAATGAGTTCACTGTACTCAAATGGCCTCCACAGTCACCAGATCTCAATCCAATAGAGCATCTTTGGGATGTGGTGGAACGGGAGATTCGCATCATGGATGTGCAGCCGACAGATCTGCACCAACTGTGTGATGCCATCATGTCAATATGGACCAAACTCTCTGAGGAATGCTTCCAGCACCTTGTTGAATCTATGCCACGAAGAATTTAGGCGGTTCTGAAGGCAAAAGGGGGTACCTAGCATGGTGTACCTAATAAAATGGCCGGTGAATGTAGATGTGTAATATAGAATAACATGAGTCAACCAAATGTTTAAATGGTGATGATTTTGTTTCATGAAATACAAAATAATAGCTATACAGCAGATTTTACAGCAGATAAATTGAAATTAGACTCAATTTATAACAGTATGTTTATTGGTGCTGTGTGTGTGTGCGTGTGTGTGTGTGTGTGTGTGTGTGTGTGTGTGTGTGTGTGTGTGTGTGTGTGTGTGTATGTGTGTGTGTGTGTGCGTATTGTCCTCTTTTCATCTTCACTAGTCTCCTGATATCATTCAGATCTCACAAAGGTCTTACAAGACATTTGACTTCTCAGTTTTCCTCCTGGGTGTGTGCTGTTACTTTCCACATATCAAATGAGAAAAAAATGTATCAAAGTCCCAGAAGCCTCTTTATGTCTTTATTTTCAGACGTTTTTGTTACGGCTGTTTCCTTACTGTCACTTTTTATTTGTTCAGCCGGATATCATGTATCAGAAACTTGTCTCAAGGGTTTTTCTGTCCAGAAAACAATATCCGCTGTCCACTTAGATCAGGGGTAGGCAACCTTGGTCCTATAGTGCCACTGTGGGTGCAGGATTTTGTTCCAACCAAGCAGTAAGACACCTGATTCTACTAATGAAGGTCTTTAGCTCTAGTGGTTGATTAATAGAATCAGGTGTGTTACTTCTTGGTTAAGAACAAAAACCTGCACTTACAGTGGCACTCTAGGACCTAGCCCTGACTTAGATAAAAAAAAAACAACCTTTAAACCCATCATAAAAAACAAAGAAACATCACAAGTTCCATATTTTACACTGTACTGTGTTTTATTTCAAGTTGTGATATGACTAAAAAGATATATTTGTTGTTTTAAGAGCAAAAAATCTTCTCTGTGTAGTTTAACATCTTCCTCTCTCAGCTTCTCTATAAAAACAGCTTGTTAATTACTTTCTCATTAAATAAAGTGAAGTACTGAAGGTTGTGTCTTAATACCTGTATATTTTTATTAACATACCTTTCTACCATATGAGTAAATAAATACAAATTAATGAAATGAAATTAGTAAGAAAAAACAGAAAAAGTAAATGGTTCAGCAAATGGATGAAGTTAAATTTTGTACTTGCAGGGGTGCAGAATGTGTCGCAGATATAAGTGGGTGGAAGTTAGGGAAGGGGTGTGTGTGTGTGTGTGTGTGTGGGAGTGTGTGTGTGTGTGTTGACAGACAGAGTCCAGCTGCAGACTGTGGACTCTCAGTAAACACTAATAGTTAGTCATTAACACACCAGACACACAGACACAACTTCATCGTTTCTGCTGCAGCTTCTGATCTCCACCTGTAAGTAAAATAATAAATTATCTTCGGTGTCACAAAAAAACTGATGTTTCTGTGTCTTCACAGTTTTCAGATATTGTCTTTGTGTCCTTCAACTCGTGGGTAAAAAGTTATGGCAGGAGGGTCTCCTCCTAACCTGTGTGTGTGTGTGTGTCTGTCTGTGTGACCTTTGTTCCACTGACTGTTGAGAGATTATTTTAAACATTAAAAACAAAATTCAATACACAAATTCAGAATATTGCACTGATGTGATTGTGATTTAGTGTTTTCTGTCTTGTCTCCAGCAGATCCTGAATTAACCCTCTGTGAGTCTCATTAACCTCTGCACCAAGCACCCAGCCATGATTATTAGTATTAATATTTGTATGTTGCTGTTTACTTTCTCGGAGACACTCTGGGAAACCTAAACATTGAGTAAAGCAGCTGATTGGCTCCTTCCTTCATGTCTGCCTCATCTCATTGGCCACAGGTCTGACGACATGTCCCGCCTCCTCCTGTGTGTGTGTGTTGTTGGGGCTCTGTGGTCAGCATCAGTGCTCAGTATGTCAGGTGAGTAGACCAATAAATTACTGATGTTTATTAAAAGGCTTGCCTCAAAGAAAAGTAGATTTTAAATCTTTTGATATAAGAAGTTCTGTGTTGTATACATAATGTCCCATACACACAATCTGAGCCTTAAAAGCAGCCGGCAGGACTGCTGTGAAGTTGTGATGTCACAAGTATACAGACACACCTCCCCTACCCTCCAGTCACTGAACCCTGAACCCAGTTTATTTACTTCTATCCTGCTAGTTAGATTTTTTCTTCATTTATTTGCATTTATTAACTTACTCATATGGTAGAAAGGTAGATGTTATTATAAAAATGCACAGGTATTCAGAAACAACCTTCAGTATTTCTGTTAGGTTGTGATGTCACAACTATACAGTCACCCACCCCCCATTCATGGCTATTCAAATAGCCCAATCAGTTAGTGTTAATATTAACTGAATATTAATAATCAGTTAATATTAATGATATAGACCAGGGGTTCCCAACCTTTTCCAGCTCAGGGCCCACTTGGAAATCTTAAATGTACACGGCCCACTTCTGACCCAATAAACAATACAGAAGCAAATGAATGCATTTTTAGACATGATATAACATTTAGGACTGATTTAAATTAGTATGAAAAGGCAGGAAAATCACAATGGGACATTTTTATCATTTTGCTGTGAAAATTCAACATTTAGGCCTAGGACTAATTATGGAACGCTGTAGGCGTTCCATAATTAGTACACAATTAGTATACACAGTAGGCTCACGTCACCTTCAAAAAAATTAACCTCCAGGGCTGTGATTGGTCAGTTCAGCCGTGGTGATCTACAGTTGCCTCAGTAAACAGCTTCTCCTTCTACTTTAAGATTTGTAATAAAATAATTTTTCTTTGATATCAATGAGCTACAAACACACTGCATTATGGTTGTCTATAGGAGGATTAGGACCAGGAACAAAAAAGTCTGGTACAAAACTGAAAGAAAAACAGGCGAAAGAAGAAAAACATCTGGTACAAACAGTCCAGAATATGTGATATATATCGGGAAATGTGTGTTTTAGCTGTTTTTTCTTCTCTCACCTGTGCTTCAACATTTGCAATAAAAACCTTTTCTCTTTGATATCGATACGCTCTGATACACACGCACGGCAAAAGAAAAAAACGCCTGTTCCATACAGTCCAGAATATGTTATTATATTATATTATTATTATTATATTTTGTTTTTTTCCCGTTTTCGGTTTCTGCTGTGAAGAGGAAGCATTGATTCATCAGACCAACACATTCCCTCTATGCAGAAATATATATAGTACACCTTTGCTTTGAAAGATATACTCCAAAAGACATACTCAGCAATACATACATTTTACATACGTTGTTTTATTTTTGGGCACACAGGCACACATCTATGATATTTAGAAAAGGATTTCGCAGCCCACCAGCAATAGATATAGACATGTGTGATGTATGTGTAAAATATAATATTTTTTTTATTTTATATTTATCTTTATTTAGGCTTTCCTCTGAAAGGTTTGAGTTTTTTGTAAATAAGATTCTAGCTTCAGGCTTTTCACTTTTGGTTATCTATTGTTGTTTTCTGTTACTCGTAAAACAGAAATAACCAGAATAAAACAAATTAAAATTCATTCATTCAGATTATCTTGTTAGTGACATCACAACTTCACATAAAAACAGAAAAAGTGAAAAATATGGGATGATTTCAGTTAAAAATATTGTGGTATTTGATTTTATTTACTTCACCCACGAGAGGAGACGTTTGCATTTGTGATTTGGTTGAACTGACCCTCAGCTTAATATTCTTCCTCCTCCTCTTCCTCAGTGTTTTCCAATGCTCCGGAGGCTCACATGCTACTCCGCTCTCGCCGTGCAAACTCCTTCCTGGAGGAGCTGAAGCCCCCCTCCATGGAGCGAGAGTGTGTGGAGGAAAAATGCGACTTCGAAGAGGCCAGAGAGATTTTCCAAACTAGGGAAGCCACAGTAAGAACTATTAAAAACTATTTGCATTTTTTTCATGATTCCTTGTCTGGTTACTGCTAAAGTCTCAGATGTCTGAGTTTACTTGAAGGCAGCATTAAAAACACATCTGATGAGTTAGATGATGGAATTCTGAGAACTGATGGATAATTTCTCAAAACAGCAGTGAAGACATTATTTTCACTGCATCTCATATTTGCAGCTGTTCACTAAAGCTGCACCTGAGGAATATGTTCAATGTCAACTGATCTGTTGATTATTCTTGCAAAAATTGAGGAGCTGGAATCAGAGAATTTCAATGACTGAATGAATTACTCAAAACAATTAACCGATAATCACAATTTTTGGGATTTGTTTAAAAGTTACATATTGTTTTATGTAATGTTGTGATGCCACTAAGAAGATATATTTGTGGTTTTAGAAACCCAAAATTATGTTGGTATAAACAACATATTTCTCTCTCAGTTTCTCTATGAGAAGAGCTGGTTCTCTTTCATAATATTCGTTTCGATGTCTCACTATGGGATGCACGCCTCGTTGCAGACCTCAGAAGCATTAATCTCATTACGCCAATCGTGATTGGCTGGTGAACGTATTCGTTCGCAGCATGTAGTTCCGCCTACCTTAAATAGCTGCTGCTGACGATACAGCCTCATTCAAACACCTCTTCTCACTCGAAGCGTATCTTGCGTCTCTGCTGGCTAGCTTAACTGTCCATAGATAGATCTTAGTTAGCTTCTGTCGCCGGGCGCTAGCTAGCTATCGCCTTTTCCGATCACACCAGATCGGATTTTTGGTGTTTATTTTTTTACTTGGCTCAACTCACCCCGCCACGGTAGTTGATGCTTACGGTCGTCCATTAGCATCCGGCTAATAACTGCTTCGCAGCTCCCGCTTCCCTGCTTGCACTCCAGCTCGCGAGGAATGGAGGATAAAACCCCTCACACCAGAGGAACCGGAGACTCCCGACCCTGCTGCTGTGGAAATAAGATTTCGAGCAAAGACACACACCAGGTCTGCTCGGGCTGCTTGGGGCTGGAACATGCCCGGCTGGCCATCGATGTTCCCGGCTCGTGCCAGCACTGTGCTCGGTTCACGGTCAAGAGTCTCCGTAGACGGCTAGCCCGCCAGGCTAGCTTGTCTGAGCAGGACCCCTACCTCCCGGTCTGCGACCGCCCGGTCGACAGCCCGGCCGGCAGCTAACGCTAGCTGGGGCTCCCAAGCCGACTTGGCTCAGGATTTCCTCCCCGGGGAGGATGTCCTGGAGCTGGACTACCGTGATGACGATGACGACGTCTCGGATATCCTCATATCAGAGGATGAGGAGGACGACGACAAACCCAGGCTTCGAAATTTAAAATTCCCAAACTGCCCAAGCCTCAGCCTGCCACCTTCCTGTCGCCCAGGGAGGAGGTCAGGACCAGCTGGCCCAGAAGAGCCTCGGCTCCGGCTGCGACAGCGCCGCCGCCGCGGCCCGCCCAAGCTGCCGGTTTCCAGGCCAGGAAAAAGAAGTGAGCGGCCTGATCGACCCTCTGTGCCGGTGATGCAGCTGGATGTTCCCCGTTCTCCAGCTCCACCAGTTCGGCTTTCATGTGTGCTTCCAGGAGGCCCCCACGCCGCCATTTCCCGGCTGCCGAGGACCGTCCCAGGATGGGCTCGGGGCGAAAGGGACCATGTTGCAGAGGATGCTGTGGTTGCCCCTCTCCCATGTTGCAAAGCACACAAACACACACATGTTTTCAGTTCGAAAATAAAAAGTGTTCCGCTGACGCATCCAGGCCAAGGGCCGAGGGCGCAGCACATAGAAAAGAAAAAAGCCAAAACGAAAGTAATGAGCGGAATAAACAGTGTGGTGGCAACACCTGCTGTCCCCCGACCGCGATGCGCGGTCCCGCTGGCAGCCCGTCCCCCTCTCGCGATAGGGGACGAGCCGCAGAGTGCCTCTCCTCTCTCCCTCAGGCGGGAGAGATGGGCCACACTCGCGGCTTCACCCTGGGTGCTGAGAACGATTTCGCGGGGGTTCCCCAGCGTAGTGCATTCCCGGGCTCAGGGAGAATCAGCTTGCGTTTTACAGGAGGAAATCCACTCGCTGCTGAACAAAAGAGCAATATGTGTCGTTCCTCCCGCACAAAGTCAGAGCGGGTTTTTACTCCAGGTATTTCCTGGTCCCCAAACGGGGGGGGGACCGGTATTCGCCCTATCCTGGATCTACGAGCTCTGAACAAGTATCTCAGGAAATACAAATTCAGGATGCTCACGCACGCATCCCTGTTGCGTCTAGTACGGAGGGGGGACTGGTTCACCTCCATAGATCTGAAAGACGCGTATTTCCACTTCCCAATCTATCCCCCTCACAGGAAATATCTCAGATTTGCCTTCAAAGGGGTGTGTTACGAGTACAACGTGCTCCCGTTCGGCTTGTCCCTGAGCCCCAGAGTGTTCGTACGGTGCACGGAAGCGGCCATCGCCCCGCTGAGGCGACAGGGCATCCGCCTGGCCACTTATCTGGACGATTGGCTGTTGCTAGCGCAATCAGAGCAGGAAGCCAGGGTGCACACTCAGATTGTCATACAACACCTCTCCGGGCTGGGTTTCGTAATAAACGCGGAGAAGAGCATGTTGTCTCCAGCTCAGAGAATAACCTTTCTGGGATTGTCTCTGGACTCGGTGTCTTTCACAGCCCGCCTCTCGGCGGAGAGGGTGAAGTCCATCAGGGCGTGCCTTGCCTATTTTCGGCTACGCAGATCTGTTCCATTCAGACTGTGTCTTCGATTGCTCGGACTGATGGCATCTGCCGTCCTTGTAGTCCGTCTTGGCCACCTCCACATGAGGGAGTTCCAGTATTGGGTGGCATCCCTCAGGCTGGATCCTGTGCGTCATGGCGCGCGGAAAGTGTTAGTCACTTTGGAGTGTGTCAGAGCGCTGCGTCACTGGCGAGCCCCGTCTTTTCTGACTCAGGGGAGCCCCATGGGCTCCTTTCTGTTCAGAAAAGTGGTTACTACAGACGCGAGTCTGTATGGTTGGGGCGGAACACACGAGGGTCGGTCTGTGAGAGGGCGTTGGAGCAGCGGTCTCACATAAATTTTCTGGAGCTTTCGGCGGTGTTTCTCTCCCTGAAACATTTTCTCCCGTCTCTCGCTGGTCACCATATCCTGGTGAGGACGGACAATACGACGACGGTAGCGTACATCAACCGCCAAGGGGGATTACGCTGCACCCAGAAGTTGTGGAAAAGATATGGACGCGTTACGGTCGGGCTGTGGTGGACCTCTTCGCGTCAGGAGAAAACGCGCAATGCGCACTGTTCTTCTCCCTGCGCAGCAAGGACGCTCCCCTGGGCATAGACGCACTAGCGCACGCCTGACCGCACGAGCTTCTTTACGCGTTTCCTCCTCTGGCCCTGATACCGCCCACTCTGTCCAGAGTGGGGGAGCACGGCCACACACTGATTCTGATAGCTCCACACTGGCCTGCCATGCATTGGCTAGTGGAGATTTATCGGTTGCTGCACACCCAGCCTTGGCAACTCCCGCTGCGCAGGGACCTGCTGTCGCAAGGGGGCGGGGCAGTGTTCCATCCGCACCCAGAGCATCTCGCACTGTGGGCTTGGCCCGTGATTGGTTCAATCTGACTGTGGTAGGGCTCCCACAAAGTGTGGTTGCCACTATTCAGAACGCTAGAGCCTCTTCCACTAGGTCTTTGTATGACTGCAAGTGGAGGGTATTTGAGGAATGGTGCCACAGAGAAGGACACATCTCATTTCAGTGCCCTGTCGGGGTGATATTGTCATTCTTGCAGGACATGATTGACAAAGGAAAAGCCTTCTCCAAGATTAAGGTGTATTTGGCAGCCATCTCCGCCCGTCATGTCGGATTTGGAGAGCGACCAGCCAGCCAACATGCGCTGATTTGCCGCTTTATGAAGGGAGCACGCAGGCTTCATCCTGTCTCCCGACCATTGGTGCCTCCATGGGATTTGGCTGTGGTTCTGGAGGGGCTTAAAGGCCCTCCGTTTGAACCACTGGAGGGAGCAGATCTGAAACATCTGTCTTTCAAGACTGCGTTGTTACTGGCTCTGGCTTCAGCTAAACGTGTTAGCGATATCCATGCGCTTTCGGTGCATCCCTCATGTGCACAGTTTGCCCCGGGCGATGTAAGGATGATTTTGAAGCCCAATCCGACCTTTGTACCCAAGGTGGTTGGCTCATGTTCCCCTATTGACCTGGTGGCCTTCGCTGCCCTGCCTGGGGAGCAGCGGTCACACGCGTTATGTCCAGTTCGTGCGGTGCGCACTTACATGGATAGGACTGGGGGTTTCAGGAGGAGCGACCAGCTGTTTGTCTCCTGGGCTAGTACTCATAAGGGAAAACCTATTTCAAAGCAACGTCTCTCTCACTGGGTGGTAGAGGCAATTGCTTTGGCTTATACGAGTCAGAGACTGCAGCCACCTGCAGGTCTGCGGGCACACTCTACTCGTGGCTTGGCCGCATCCTGGGCCTTATTCAGGGGAGTCTCTCTTCAGGACATTTGCGGTGCGGCGTGTTGGTCTTCGCCTCTCACCTTTGTCCGTTTCTATATGCTGGACGTCTCCGCCTCTTGTGTGGCTGTGGCGCGAGCGGTCCTGGGACCCTAACTGGCACAGAGAGATGCTCTCTCTGTAGGTTGGTGGAAGCTAGATAAGCTTGTCTGGCAATACGGGAGCTACCACATCCCATAGTGAGACATCGAAACGAATATTACGAAAGAGGACTTAAGGTTATTTACATAACCCCGGTTCTCTGAGTAATATGAGTGAGATGTCTCACCAGACAACCCTTCTTGCTTGGGCGAGTGAGAAGAGGTGCTTATCTTGAATGAGGCTGTATCGTCAGCAGCAGCTATTTAAGGTAGGCGGAACTACATGCTGCGGACGAATACGTTCACCAGCCAATCACGATTGGCGTAATGAGATTAATGCTTCTGAGGTCTGCAACGAGGCGTGCATCCCATAGTGAGACATCTCACTCATATTACTCAGAGAACCGGGGTTATGTAAATAACCTTAAGTTTATGCCTGTCTCATTAATATTAACAAGCCTCTATTCTGATTGGCTGATTTGAATGGCCATGAATAGGAATGATTTGTTCATGCCTATTCTGTACATTTATCTTAACATCTACTTTTCTACCATATGAGTAAATAAATAAATACAATTAAATAAAAAAAATAAATAATATGATTAGTATCAATCAATTAATTACAAAACATACACAAAAAGAAGTAGCACAAAGTGCACCCAGACCACCCCCCACCCTGTGACTATCTCTCATACACACACACATGCATATAGACACACTGGCTGTAAAGTGGAACCAGGTCAGGAAACTCTGCCCTCTGTGCTGGGGAATAGCCATACCCATACCCTTGCAGCACAAAGAAAAACCTGGATATATGTGACAAAAGTATAAGAACAGTCAGTCAGTCAGTCAGTCAGTCATACCCACTTATTCCTCATTAGGGTGTCAGGGGTCTGCTGGAGCCAATCCCAGTGCATTACGGCTAGAGGCAGGGATACACCCCAGATCGTCGCCAGCCTATTGTGGGGCACACACAACATTCACTCACACATTCACACCTAGGGGCAATTTAGAGTCACCAATTAACCTCAGCATGTTTTGGACTGTGGGAGGAAGCCAAAGAACCTGGAGAGAACCTATGCAAACACAGGGAGAACATGTAACACAGAAAGGTTGGAGACCAAGGTCTTGCTGCAACCTTCTTGCAATGAGGCAGCAGCATTAACCACTGCACCACTATGTCACCTGCAGTATAAAAACAAAAAGTATAAAAACATTATACAATAAATCATAGAACATTAGAACATTAAAAGCTAAAATAAAGATGTATAAACATATAGGACAGTGATTTTCAACCTATGGGCCGCTGCCCTCTAGTGAGCCGCAGGGGTATTGCAGGTGGGCCGTGAAATCCTTTGCTAAAAATCTAAATATCATAGATGTGTGTGCCTACGTGCCCAAAAACAAAACAAAGTTCTATCCTGAAACATATGTATTGCTGAGTATGTCTTTTGGAGTAGATCTTTAAAAGCAAAAGGTGAGTTTGGTTTTTGGTGTAGAGGGAACATGTTGGTCTGATGAATCAATGCTTCCTCTTCACAGTGGAAACCGAACACCAGGTAAAAATACAAAAGAAAGTTAAATTTTTTACATTAAAATAGCAGAGTGGTCTAAATATTGCATTCATTTGCTTCTGTATTGTTTATTGGGTCAGAGGTGGGCCGCGGACATTTAGGAGATTTCCAAATGGGCATACTAACCTAAATAGAAATATGCCTTAAAAGAATTGGTGAAAAAAGCCAGATTAAGTGTAGCAGCATAAAAAAATTAAAATAATATAAAACAGATACAAAGATACAAAAAGAACTAAAAAAAATAAGGATAAGTAAAAAGTATATTAACATGGGGTAAAAGCTAAATTAAATAGGTGGGCTTGAGCCTATTTAAAAAAAAATATTAACATTTTCTGCAGCCCTCAGGTCCTCTGGCAGGCTGGCAGGTCCTCTACAGGTCAGAGGACCTGAGGGTCTGTGAAGGTTCGTAGGGTAAAAGTAGTTCGGAAAGGTAACCCTAACCCAAGACCCCTAAGACATATAAAAACCTAAAAAGGACATTAAAATTTACCCTGAAACATAGCCAATGCATTGATTCTAAAACCGGGCGTAATATGTACCTGCCTTCTGATCCTTGTCAACACATGTGCTGCTAAGTTCTGTAGGAGTTGTAGACTTTTGATGTTCTTTCCAATATGACTGGAGATAAAGGCAGGCATCAGCATCTCTGTGTTTGCACAAGAGAGAAAAGGGCAGACATTCTTTGAATGATAAAATCCCATTTGTGTAACAAATTTAATGTGTGGACTAAATTTGAGCTCAAAGTTAAAATTGACCAACAATGATGGTTTTAAAGACAGTGTCTGTATTTTTGATAAAAGTTTCACTCTCTGGGCCTCAGGGCCAATGAATAAAACCTACGTTTTGTCCTGGTTGAGCTGTAGGAAGTTTTCTGCCATCCAGGATTTGATGTCTAAAATATTTAAATATCTATAAAACTAAACATTAAAAAACACACAAGTTGCAGGCTTCTCCTCCATGGTAAAATGTATTTTTGAGTGAACTTTAACCTGTGGTTCTGTGTGTTTGCAGCTAGAGTTCTGGACGGTTTACACAGGTAACACAAGCTCCTCCAACTTGCAGCTCCAACATGTTTCTGTCTGCGGCATCATGGGAATGATATACATGTTTTAGATGGAAACCAGTGTCACACCAACATCTGTGTTCACGGGGCCTGTGTGGACCTGTACCAGTCCTACGTCTGCCGCTGTAACCATGGATATGAGGGGAAGTACTGTGACAAGCGTGAGTCTGTGGGCATGGCAAGAAGGCACACACACGCACATACATAGTAACAATTTAAAAAAGAATCCAAATCAGAGAATCAAAGAATCCGAATCTATTTCTCACTGAACAAACAAGACAGACATGAGGGAACAATAAAAACAGCCAAAAAATGTTCTAAATAAAATCCATGATTAGGTTGTAATAAGGAAGTTTTCAGATTTGTTCCTAAATAAAAGTATAATTCCTTTGTCTAAAATACTCTAACAGAAGTTAAAGTGCTGATTTATCAAGTATAACCTACTTCAGTTCCTGATTATCTGACATGAAACAGAAGCAGATCATCAGTCATAGTTATATTCACAGTGATTATTTTTCTGTGAACTAGATTCTCTTAGGTTCTCTCTTTTCTCTTTTCATATATTACTATTGTTGGTATTAAACACTTCAATATGCTTTAACGTTGTGTAATTAAAATAGCACTTTATATTTAATGGGCAAATCTTTACCGAGCTTCTTCAACATCTAATTGTGTTGAAGCCGTGGTGAAACAAAAGTAGGTCACATGAACACCAGTTTTTAGACAGACATTTTAAAATAGCTTAATAACCTTGATGTTTACATGTATGTCTGTTACCATGTCCCATTTCTTTGAAAATTAAGATAAATCTTCAACTTGTAGACATTGTTGTCTTTTGTTTTTTCAGCTCAGACAGCGACAAACTGCTCAGTCGATAACGGAGGCTGTGACCACAACTGCTGGGACAGCGAGGATGGCCTGCGGAGGACTTGCAGCTGCGTGAATGGCTACAGACTACACGATGATGCCAAGAAATGTGTCGCCAATGGTGAGGACACCACTTTTACATCACTATATAAATATACAAACCCCCTCTTTATTCATCTGATCACAGAGAATCTATGAAGCCAGAGCACTTAATCTAAGTGAATCTAATTTGTGTTTGTGTTTTAATAATTCCAATTAGTCTTTAATTACATTATTCATTTTCAACAATTCTATCATTTGTATTTTCTATGTTTCTGCTGCACCTAACAGAATAAAAATATCGGTTATTGCAGGTTTAAACATGTTAAAATGCTGAATTGTGCATTTGAATTATACATTTGTGTGAAATGTGTGAACAGCAGCAAAGTTAGATGACTCTCATCCTCCTGCAGGCCACTCATCTTGTGGTCAGCTGCTGGCCGGCAAGTCCTACAGCAAGCTGCACAGCGTGATGCTGCCCTGGACACTGGGAGGGCAGGTGGGCAAGAAGGGCGACAGTCCATGGCAGGTAATCAATGGAGAAAAGACGTTTCTGATGCAGTAAATAAATGCTCATTACCGAGGAATACTTTATCCAAGTTATAAAAAATCTATCTCAAAAAGCCAGCTCGGAAAATTGAATTGCATAAAAAGACTTTATTAGAAACAAAAGAAAAACATATTAAAACAATACAAGTGAGTTAAACAGACATTCTGGAGCTCGTCTTGAGAAAAACAGCTAAATAAAGATTTTCCTCCGTCATTCCGTGGATTCGCCTCAGTTCTACATGATCCCTATAAAGGAACTGAATTTTATGACAGTTGGCCCCATTATATACAGGCACCTCTTCTCAGCTGGACGTGTCCAATTTATTCTGAACAATTAATATAGTGCAGGTCATGGATTCAAGATGCACTCTGAGTTCTTGAGACTCTATTCAACTTTAAAGGAAATCACGCACATTAGATATATATTCTATTAACCCTTTAAAGAATGTTCTTAGAATATACCACGTGAAAAAATGATGGCTGGTCGGGTCCTTCAGACTAATTTCTGACTCTGAAATTAGTGTGAATGATTCGCTCCTGCAGCAGCTTTTCTGTTTGACATGCTCTACTTTCTACTTGCGGTAATATTAAAGGAGGGCGAGGGGAGGATCATCAATCAAATCCTGTTCCAAGAAATGACAGTGTTTGGATGAAAAGATCTGCTTCTTTAACCTCTTAAGTCCATGCCTATTTTTAAGTTTTCCTGCTCTATATGACATTGTGATGTGTCATGTGATTGTGTTTCTATGTTTCTCAGTTCCAGAACTAAACTAGATCAGTTTAGTTTATTTATTTTAAGTAGGAGGTGTTGTGCCAGCCTCACTCGTGGCACACATAAAAAGGTAGTGTCTACAGTATTTGCCTCTACGGGGCGTCAGAATATGTTGTGCCACGGGGATACCAAATAAAATGTTTGATTTCATTTAGTCTCACACGGAGCACAGAAATGAAAGAGGGGTGTCTTGCACTAATTGTTCAGATGAAATTGACTATCGGAAAGAATCAATAATTCTTTAAATAATTATTAATTCATTCAAAAATAGAGCTTAATCATTAAGTTCTAGAGTCGGGGCACCACCTATGAGATATGAGAAATGCTAAGCGCAGGTTAGCAAATTGATGCAGCATTACCCTCATGAACCCTTAGGAACAAGTGTTGTACGCTCTTGTACTCTGGAGGCATAGCTTCAGATCTGAAGAAAGAGGAGGCATTTTTCCAGGATCATCCACCCTGCCTTTAAGTCAAGTTAAGTAATATATAGAGGTGGGATTTGATTCAAATATTAATCTAATTAATTAGGTAGGTAATTAGGTATTAAAGCCATGTGCTGGGTGAAGAAACCATAACTACACATATAAATAACTCATATTACTAGCAGTGTGGGGCAAGTTATTTCAAAACTGTAATGCTTAATTTATTACTTCTTACTGTCATTTCATAATAATTGATTACATTACAATATTATTAGTATTAGTATATATTATAAACTATTATTAGTATAATATTATTGCATATAGTTTTAAGTCACTCTCACCAAAATAACTGGAAATATGAATATATAAATTATATCGCACCTTTGTCATTATTGCTGCAAGTCACAAGAGGGATCTTGTTGACATGTTTTCTAAAAGCTGGTGATTCCACTGTTGAAAGTGTTTATCATGTCTTCAGCAACATACTCCGACACAAGTCTTCTAACCTCATGACTTCTGTGCAGTAACACTGCGATTTCTTCAAAATCATCACTTTCAGATACAGCTACATGCACCTGTTTTGTTTTATTTTCTCCTCTGGTGACTTGCTTTACACTTCAGAGCAAAATGGTTCTCTTTGCCACATTTTTTGCATTTCTTCCCAAACACGGGGCACTTCTGTTTGTTTTTCTCTTGTGATTTTCCACAAAATTTACAGTCAATGTTGTTTCCCTGTTCTCTGTTCGGCGCTGGCTGTTTCACTGCATGCACTTCTTCTACGTTGGTTCTGGCGATTGTTTTGACATTTTCCTGTGACAACTTCACTGCATGGCACAACTCGATGCACGAGTCCAGTGTCAGTTTTTTCTCTCAGAGCAGCCGCTCCCTCATGGTAGCATTGTTGGTCTCACACACGATTCTATCACAAATCAACGTGTCATGTAATGTTCCAAAGTTGCATGTTTTCTCCACTTCTCCAAGGCATGATGAGCGGGTAGTATGGGTTAATTACAGTCACATGCACCAATAACTACAGTGCATGAGTGATGGCCCTCTGATGCAGTATAGAAATAAGAAAAAAATTCTTCTTCTGAGAATAAGTATTAGATATTAGAGCTGTAGTAGAACTGTAAACTTTAGATAGCAATGTTTCTGTGCTGGGGCAACACAGTGAGTAGCGCTGCTGCCTCACAGCAAGAAGGTTGCAGGTTCAAGACCTTGGTCTTGGTCTCCAAAGCAATGACGGTGTTGTTTTGTAGAATGAGTACTGATTTACTTTCCTCTTTGTACTACAACCTTTTTAGAAAAAAAAATCATTACTGCTAAAAATCATTTTTGACCCCAGAACATCTGCCTCTGAGTCTGCACCAAATACCACTGCCAAAGAGTTTACTTCCAGACCATGGTGTAGTTTGGAAACGATGGTGACATGAATACAGTGGACTAGGGACGGAAACTAGTGGACAACCATTTCCTGCTAGATATGACCAGTAAGACTCCTGCCACAGAAAGGCCTCCTGCA
Source organism: Lepturacanthus savala (assembly GCA_030544235.1). Classification (NCBI taxonomy): domain Eukaryota; kingdom Metazoa; phylum Chordata; class Actinopteri; order Scombriformes; family Trichiuridae; genus Lepturacanthus; species Lepturacanthus savala. The sequence goes on from CM060461.1 coordinate 588,001, forward strand.
GATGATCCACTGCAATTGCACAACTATTTGCCATACTCATTGATGCAGTTGCAGGGCATGCAATGCAAAAAATAAATAAATAACAGTAATACTGTGGCAACCCTGTTTTAACAAATTATATAGTTCCATACAGTTCCAATAAATCTATTCTCTATTGCAGCGGTTCCCAAACTTTTTTAGCCGTCACCTCCATCTATATCCCTTGGTTGATGCACCCCCTATTTTCCACACCTTCCAAAAAACACAACTAAATGTGTTAAGGCCGCATGTTTAATTCTGCTCATCTAGAACACATCATCTAATGATCACATTAACAAAAGAGCATCTGAATTAAATTGAAATGTAACAAAGTTTTAAAATAATACAGCACAATAAAGTTTCTATCAGGAGATGACAGGCTTAGCAGCAGGAAGTATGTTGGTGGGAGCAGGGTATTTAAACCACAGCAACATTAGTCTGATGATACAGGACGGATATTATAGGACCGACATTATGTTATAGCTACTGTTTGGTTGATGTTTTTGAATGATCATTCATCATCTTGTTAAAAGGATGTGACACTGAGGATCTTTCACACCGTCCTCATTTGGTCGCTTTAAACAGACTAGAGTTGGTTTCCTTGGATAGTTCCACTTCGTTTGTCCAGGTGTGAAAGCTCATAGAACTCTGGTCCAAACAAACCAACTCTGGTCTGCTTGAGGTTCCAGAGGCGATTTTGGGGAGTGGCCAAGGGCCACCTCTGGAATGTCATTGGCCACCCTACTGGCCACCCTAGATCCAGGGTCCCCCCACGGGGAGACCCTAGAGTTTTAAAGTGTTAATCCTTCTTGTTATGCCGACTAACAATCACGAATATATTCATGTAACACACCAAAATGTCGACAAGAAACTCAGCTACAAGTTTATTTCAACCATTATTGGCTTACTTATTGGTAACTTTCTGTATTTCCATGATCATATTTCTCCGATACCGTATTCTCCGACAGTAAACATGGTGCCGTTAGAAAGCTCACGCTCCGATCTACACAGAGGTACCAAGCTTGTCTCTATAAAATGATGGCTCACTCCTCAGTCTTTCCATGAACCGCGAAAAAAAAAGTTTTCTTTATACCGATACAACGATAAATTATGTGTTATCTCTGCTATTTTTCAATAAAAACTTGTGTTTGAGCTCATAAAAACGCTACAATCTGCTATTTCTAAACCTTTTTCATAATTTTGAAGTTATTTTTATTCAATCCACGCTGTTTCTGAAGTCAGAGACCAGATTGATTACAGAATGTGAAGTTACTCCATATCAACCTATCTTTGTAAAATGCCCTGTGTGACTCTACGGTGCGGGATACGTCAGATTAGATCACATGACTCGATTCTATTAGCTCTGACGCTTCCATAGAGGTGTCAATCACTCCAAATAGGATCCAATAGGGTCTCAAATATCACTCTGTCTGTCCCTCCTCAAGTCCAGCTTTACGCACACAGCCCAGCTCAACGCATATGTGCCCATAAATAGATAGATAATTAGTATTATATAGAGTATTATATATATATTATATTATATAATTATATATAATGTATCATAAGGCTGAACATTTGTGCAGCCTTATTACTTAACAAACACTTAATTTGCAAACACTTAATTTTACTGATCCATGGGTGAATTGGACTACTAACACATGATTTTCAGGTGATTTTCAACCCCTGCTCGGTTCGTATCAAATGAATCCTGGTTTGGTTCTGTTCTGGTTCTATCCTGGTCTGGTTCTGTCCTGGTCTGGTTCTGTCCTGGTCTGGTTCTACACAGTGTGAATGGACCAAACACAGGACCCAATATACATTTTATATTTATTTATATTTCAGAACCAGCATTTGTACAGAGGGAGAGATGGTTCTGATCCACTGGTGTTCACTTTCTCTCTGAGCGTCTCCGCCTCAGCTGAAAGAATACTGTCCTCACTGTTGAGCTGAACATCAGGAGGTTTTTTTATGATATATCAGGTCTACTTTACATAAACAACTCAATATCTCACCAGCGTGGAGTCTCTACTTCAACCACATCTCCGCAAATCAGTGGAAATGTGAGCGCGACTCCAGCGACTTGACTCGACTGCCGTGTGTCGCATGATGGAGGAATAACGACACCAAAAAAAAAAAGTGGTAAACCAGCATGACTAAACAGAGAGAAGTCATATAAAGGGATGTTGAATATCCATTTAATATGACAAATAAAACATTTATTTAGATGTCTTTATTGTGTCGGAAAATCCCATTTTGAAAAAAACTTTGAAAAACGCTCCAAACTGCCATCACATTTTTTAGCTTGTGCACCTGTGAGTGGCCGGACCACACTTTGGGAATCCCTGCTCTATTGGAATCCAAAAAATGGTTACAATAATAATTATTTCTTAATAATTCTTAATAATTATATATATATATATATATACACACTCACCGGCCACTTTATTAGGTACACCATGCTAGTAACGGGTTGGACCCCCTTTTGCCTTCAGAACTGCCTCAATTCTTTGTGGCCTAGATTCAACAAGGTGCTGGAAGCATTCCTCAGAGAGTTTGGTCCATATTGACATGATGGCATCACACAGTTTGCGCAGATTTGTCGGCTGCACATCCATGATGCGAATCTCCCGTTCCACCACATCCCAAAGATGCTCTATTGGATTGAGATCTGGTGACTGTGGAGGCCATTTGAGTACAGTGAACTCATTGTCATGTTCAAGAAACCAGTCTGAGATGATTCCAGCTTTATGACATGGCCCATTATCCTGCTGAAAGTAGCCATCAGAAGTTGGGTACATTGTGGTCATAAAGGGATGGACATGGTCAGCAACAATACTCAGGTAGGCTGTGGTGTTGCAACGATGCTCAATTGGTACCAAGGGGCCCAAAGAGTGCCAAGAAAATATTCCCCACACCATTACACCACCACCACCAGCCTGAACCGCTGATACAAGGCAGGATGGATCCATGCTTTCATGTTGTTGACGCCAAATTCTGACCCTACCATCCGAATCTCACAGCAGAAATCGAGACTCATCAGACCAGGCAACGTTTTTCCAATCTTCTATTGTCCAATTTCGATGAGCTTGTGCAAATTGTAGCCTCAGTTTCCTGTTCTTAGCTGAAAGGAGTGGCACCCAGCGTGGTCTTCTTCTGCTGTAGCCCATCTGCCTCAAAGTTCAACATACTGTGCATTCAGAGATGCACTTCTGCCTACCTTGGTTGTAACGGGTGGTTATTTGAGTCACTGTTGCCTTTCTATCAGCTCGAACCAGTCTGGCCATTCTCCTCTGACCTCTGGCATCAACAAGGCATTTCCACCCACAGAACTGCCACTAACTGGATATTTTTCCTTTTTCGGACCATTCTCTGTAAACCCTAGAGATGGTTGTGCGTGAAAATCCCAGTAGATCAGCAGTTTCTGAAATACTCAGACCAGCCCTTCTGGCACCAACAACCATGCCACGTTCAAAGTCACTCAAATCACCTTTCTTCCCCATACTGATGCTCGGTTTGAACTGCAGGAGATTGTCTTGACCATGTCTACATGCCTAAATGCACTGAGTTGCCGCCATGTGATTGGCTGATTAGAAATTAAGTGTTAACGAGCAGTTGGACAGGTGTACCTAATAAAGTGGCCGGTGAGTGTATATATACTGTGTATATATATATATATATATATATATATATATATATATATATATATATATTAAGCCTGCACTGCTCAAACATCTAGTATTTTGATGAATATTTTACTGCGTTGATGATTAATATTGCTGAAATTAGGGAGTGCCAAAAAACCTGGATCGGAATCCATGGAAAAATGCAGATCACTTGATCCGGGCATTTTTCCATTCGTTCTGATTCTGATACACAATTTTTGCTAATGTCAGTGGCATCTAGTATCAACAGTATGCAACATCTACAGTTTCTACAATCTGGGCTGTTCCTGAAAAATGATTTGATGATTGGGCTCCGATGTTCTAGTAGTATTAGTGAATATTCTATTATTCCATATTTTAACACATTAAACGGATATTGAACAAATATTCAAATCCAAAAATCTAATACTTCTCTATTGAATGAAGCTATGAATACTAATAATGTTGTTTAGAATGTAGGCCTGTACAAGTATGTTAAAAAAATATATAAAAACTGGGTTCTAGTGGAGTATTTTTGTGCTCAGGTGCTGCTGCTGAATGAAAGAGGTCGTTTTAACTGCGGTGGTGTTCTCATTGACAAGAATTGGGTGCTGACGGCTGCTCACTGCCTCGACAACAGCCACCACTTCAGAGTCCGACTGGGTGAGTTTTAGATGGAAACATGACAACGTTGTCATCAAACACTGTAATGAACAACATTGTGATTACTGTTATTAAATCCATCTGGCTAAAATTGTTCCAGCAGGATCCTGCAAGAAGGAGTCAGGAACAGAGGTCGCAGCAGGCAGAAGAGTGCAATAACAAAAGAATCATTCATGAAATTTTACCAAAATGCACCTTGTCCTCTAATTGTCCTCTAGATTTAGTTGAAGCTCTAGTTTCAGTATGTTATTGATCTTTTTACTTCATCCTGTAAAACAGACCTAAAGTCTGCTGGCAGATCCAGAATCCAGACTCAGATCAAAGGGGGACAAGCCTATTCTTGGCTGAACCCTCAGATCTGGAATTAATCTGCTGACACTGTCTCTGCTTTTAAATACTAACTTTAACTTACCACTCACCGGCCACTTTATTAGGTACATCATGCTAGTAACGGGTTGGACCCCCTTTTGCCTTCAGAACTGCCTCAATTCTTTGTGGCATAGATTCAACAAGGTGCTGGAAGCATTTGGTCCATATTGACATGATGGCATCACACAGTTGGCGCAGATTTGTCGGCTGCACATCCATGATGCGAATCTCCCGTTCCAGCCATTCCAGCTTTATGACATGGCCCATTATCCTGCTGAAAGTAGCCATCAGAAGTTGGGTACATTGTGGTCATAAAGGGATGGACATGGTCAGCAACAATACTCAGGTAGGCTGTGGTGTTGCAACGATGCTCAATTGGTACCAAGGGGCCCAAAGAGTGCCAAGAAAATATTCCCCACACCATTACACCACCACCACCAGCCTGAACCGCTGATACAAGGCAGGATGGATCCATGCTTTCATGTTGTTGACGCCAAATTCTGACCTTACCATCCAAATGTCGCAGCAGAAATTGAGACTCATCAGACCAGGCAACGTTTTTCCTATCTTCTATTGTCCAATTTCGATGAGCTTTTGCAAATTGTAGCCTCAGTTTCCTGTTCTTAGCTGAAAGGAGTGGCACCCGGCGTGGTCTTCTGCTGCTGTAGCCCATCTGCCTCAAAGTTCGACGTACTATGCGTTCAGAGATGCTCTTCTGCCTACCTTGGTTGTAACGGATGGTTATTTGAGTCACGGTTGCCTTTCTATCAGCTCGAACCAGTCTGGCCATTCTCCTCTGACCTCTGGCATCAGCAAGGCATTTCCGCCCACAGAACTGCTGCTCACTGGATATTTTTTCTTTTTCGGACCATTCTCTGTAAACCCTAGAGATGGTTGTGTGTGAAAATCCCAGTAGATCAGCAGTTTCTGAAATACTCAGACCAGCCCTTCTGGCACCAACAACCATGCCACGTTCAAAGTCACTCAAATCACCTTTCTTCCCCATACTGATGCTCGGTTTGAACTGCAGGAGATTGTCTTGACCATGTCTACATGCCTAAATGCACTGAGTTGCCGCCATGTGATTGGCTGATTAGAAATTAAGTGTTAATGAGCAGTTGGACAGGTGTACCTAATAAAGTGGCCAGTGAGTGTATTTTACTCCTTAAACCTTTCCAACATACAACTTCAGACCCTTTTCTGTTGATTTGATTTTCTTCGTCTTCTCCCGCTTATCCGTTACTCGGGTCTCGGGGGCAGCAGCTTCAGCAGGGAAGCCCAGACTTCCCTGTCCCCAGCTACTTCCTCCAGCTCTTCCGGGGGGACCCCAAGGCGTTCCCAGACCAGCTGAAAGACATAGTCTCTCCAGCGTGTCCTGGGTCTTCCCCGGGGCCGCCACCCGGAGGGACGTGCCCGGAACACCTCCCCAGGGAGGCGTCCAGGAGACATCCTCACTAGATGCCCGAGCCACCTCAACTGGCTCCTCTCGATGTGGAGGAGCAGTGGTTCTACTCTGAGCTCCTCGCGGATGACCGAGCTTCTCACCCTATCTCTAAGGGAGAGCCCAGCCACCCTGCGAAGGAAACCCATTTAGGCCGCTTGTATTCGCGATCTCGTTCTTTTGGTCACTACCCAAAGCTTGTGACCATAGATGAGGGTAGGAACGTAGATCGACTGGTAAATCAAGAGCTTTGCCTTTCGGCTCAGCTCCTTCTTCACCACGACGGACCGATGCAGGGCCCACATCACTGCAGACGATCCGTCGGTCAATCTCCCGCTCCATCCTCCCCCCACTCGTGAACAAGATCCCAAGATACGTGAACTCCTCAACTTGAGGCAAGATCTCATTCCTGACCCAGATTCGACACTCCACCCTTTTCCAGTCAAGAACCATGGCCTCAGATTCGGAGGTGCTGATTCTCATCCCAGCCGCTTCACACTTGGCTGCGAACCGCTCCAGTGAGAGCTGCAGGTCACGGTCCGATGAAGCCAGCAGGACCAGATCATCCACAAATAGCAGCAACCCAATCGTTAGGCCACCAAACCGTTGATTTTATTTTATTTGGTTTATTTGGTGAAATATTAGGTTTTACTCTCTGTACGATGGGAAGTCAGAATTCATACAAATTCTTCATTTGAATCCATTCACACAATAGAAATATAAACAGTATACTATGGTTAGAATTGACTTCATTACTTTATTGCTATGGTTCATGTTATACAGTATTTGAACCTACACTTGTAAAAACTCATCATATCAGATGCACCAATCCGATACCCGGATCGGATATTGGCTCCGATATTGACCAATTAGCTGGATCGGATATCGGGTGAAAGATGCCAATCCAATGTTCCGATCCAGTCATGCATGTAGTTACTTTGATTCTATGTTTGCTGCTCATCGCACAGAGCAGCGCAGCATTCAAGCAGTAAACAGTAACATGGAGCCACCACCGGACCAAGTCATTTGGAAACATTTTAAACTTAATAAGATAAATAGGGCTGTCAGCGTTAACGCGTTAATCGCGACTAGATTAAAGCAATCCATAACGCGATAATTATTTTTAATCGCGATTAAAGTTCGCCAGCCTTTTGTCTCTTCTACACATCTGTAGGCAGCTCCTCTGGCTGTAGCCTTAAACTTCAGAGCGCTAGTTTTCAGTGAACTTAGTCGAAATGGATAAACAGAGGACCTCTGGACTTTTGAATGGTCTGTTTGACTTTAAAAAAATTTGAGATGGTACAGTTGACAAGACGAAAGTTAAATGCAGCATATGTGAAGCAGAGTTCCAGTACCACTGGAGCACTTCTAGTTTTATTTCAATTTTGCAGTGTCGCCGTAGACCCGTGGATGATCGCACATCAAAGAAAATAACATGATAAATCTCTCAAAGTAAGCACTGTGTTACTAGTTTATGCTTAATACATAATACTTTCATCTTCTTAATACTTGTTATTGCCTATCTATAAGTCAGGGTTTCATGCTGTATTTTTGAAGAAAAGACAAGTGGGCACTTTTCTTAAATGGCACTTTTCTGATTTAAAAACTATTTCAACACTTTTGTAAAATACAAAGTGTTGAAAAGTAAATTCTTTCTTTGTGTTCATTTTATTCCCAATTAAGACAGTCTGGTAAGAAATGCTTAACATTGTGGGTCTACAACAACACAATTTTAAACATACAATCTCAAATGTGATTAATCGCGATTAACTATGGAATTTCTGAGATTAAAAAAATTAATCACTTGACAGCCCTAAAGATAACAAATCCCACCGCTGTGTGTGACATCTACAACGTGAAAATTGTGAGGGGAGGTAATGACGTTGTTAAATAAACCCCACAAACAACAAGCCAGCTCCAACGTGTGTCCCAGACTCTAAACGACCCACTCACAAGACAATGTTTATCACAGAGAGAAGTTCTGTTGTTGGTACTCTTCCAAAAAGTCGTTGTTCATTATTTTTTAATTTAATTATTCATCCCAGTATAAAAAAAGAAGCAAAAGCTTATTTTACCTCTTTAGTAGACATGGAAAATAAAGTTTGCTGCAGGTTTACATATGATTTTAGCTGAAAAGACACTCATCCACCTTACCATCCATGTTAAAGGGGGGAGTTGTGTGGTGATTCGACCTCATGTCCACACAACAGTTCATTCATTCAACAGTAGTATTGGATCAGTATCGGATAACGGCCGATATGTTCAGCCCATGGAACGGTATCGCATTGGATCGAAAAAATCTGGATCGGTACATCACTAATCAGTAGTGAAGCCTTTACAGAATATATGCATAAAATGTGATATTTTCTATTGATTTTCTATCTTTTCTATCTATCTGTTAATTAAAAGATGCAAGCAGGAAGTAAACTGACTGGTATTGTGACCTTTTACACTAGTCAATAATTAGCCAATCAGAATCTCCAAAATAGCAAAAACGCATCACCCTCTTTCTGTAAATATGGTGCCTGGTCAAGCTCCTGTTAAATGTCATATTAGAGCATAAAACTACAAAAAAGCTGCAGGATAACATAGACTAGAAGACGTGTCAAGCAAATATGTTGACACGCTGGTGACCACAAATGAGAAGGATTTGCATCAACATTAATTTCAACATGGAAAAACTCTACTCCGCATGCTTCACGATTTGTTGCTTCTTGAAAAGTGCTACACAAATAAAATTCTTCTTCTTAATCAATATTATTCATAAAAAGGTCCACTCCCACTTCAAATTAAATGTAATGGCAAATCAGAGGATGGGAAAAATACCTGTGTCTCTAACTAGGGATGTTCCTAATCCAGCTTTTTCACTTTCAATCCGATATCGATACAAATTCTTAAATTCTGGTCAACGATGATCTAAGCATGTATCAAACGCCTCCACCTGCTTCATTTCACAATTCAAAAAAGAGATACACTGCTCATACAGTCGTTTTTGATGAAAGCTTTTCCACATCTGATATTTTTACTTTTTCTTGTTAGTGTGACACCACAACAGCTGCATCTCTGCTGCTCACAGACTGTTGTTCAGACCTGCGTTCACATGCGGCTGTATTGATAAATAATTTTGATGGAATCGTGGAGCGGTAAAAAACCTGGATCGAAATCCACAAAAAATACACATCATTTGGATGGGACATTATTTCATCCTATCTGATCCGATTCTGATACTTCTTTGCGCATGTGTGTGATTGATACAACATCTGAAGTTTCTGCCGACCAGTGTGATCAACACTCCAGCTGTCAACAGCAGGAATCACACGTGTCAAAGTAAATATCAGTCGACATGCTGGTGACAAGAAGTCTTTGCACCGAGAGAGTCAAGTCAATTTTATATGTTCAACCTCAAATAATGAATTATTATTGAAGCTCTTGTGTCTCTTCAGGCGACTACGAGCGTACCAGACAAGAAGAATCAGAAGTGACTCTGAAGGTTGTCAAATTCTTCAAGCACCCCAACTACTACAACGGCAGAACGGTGGACAACGACATCGCACTGCTGCGCCTGGAGTCTCCTGCCCCCTTATCAAATTACATCATCCCCACCTGTCTGCCTGACCAGGAAATGGCAGAGCGTGTGCTGCATTTAGACGGAACATTAACAGTGGTGTCGGGCTGGGGCAAAGAAAACCTGAACAGCACTGGGATGAGCTCAGCACTCAATTTCATCAAAGTGCCACTGGTCAACCGCACCTTCTGTGACCAGGTGATGTCCCACTTCATCTCCGACAACTTCCTGTGCGCTGGCATCCCAGGGCAGAATACAGATGCCTGTGAGGGCGACAGTGGTGGCCCCATGGTGACACTGTACAGGAGTACCTGGTTCCTGGTGGGCCTGGTGTCCTGGGGTGAGGGCTGTGGCAGGGTGGACAAGCTGGGGATCTACACCAAGGTATCAAACTACAATGGCTGGATCAACAGCGTCCGTGAGGAATGGGACAAAGGCAGACACGCACAGCCCAGAGGTGACTGAAGCAAGCTCCGCACACAGCAGCTCTGACCACAAGAAGGTTGTCAGTGAAGTTTACACGTGACTCACTTTGTGTAATAAACTGATTTACTCTCAACACGCTTTGATTCCTTCTTTTCCACAGCTCCAAATCACTTATTGAGCCTCAGTTACGTGAAAACAATCCAAAAAACACATCCATCGCCTGATTTCTTCAAACAAGCTGAGAGAGGAGCTCAGATTTTTTACCTTAAAAACATACACAGACAACTTCCTGTAATGCTACAGATGTAGTTTACTTAGTTTTGCTGCAGTATAAATAGTTACTCTTTAATTCAAAATGAGCAACTGAAATAGGCTCCCCCAAGACAGAAATAATCTACTAAAAAAACATATTTCTCCCAAACACAACTCAGATTCCTTTAATGCAGTGCTTCTCAATTATTTTCTGTTGCACCCCCCCTAGCAAGAAGAAAACAATTTGCAAAAAAAAAAAAAATTAGGAAGGATTTGATCTATTTTATCTCTAACAGTTCTAGTTATTATTAAAGAATTTATGAAATCATCACAGCTAAGACTAACTGGAATAGATGGATCTACTGAGCTGTGACTGTTGGTTAATTTGGTACGCCACCTTATATGATGCTAACAGTGCTTGGTGGTTTACTGAAGCAGCATTCACAAAGCAGGATGATTGTTGGCAATATTCTGCATGTTTTTTGCTAAAAAAAAAATAATTTATTTGGCTTCATGCTGTGCCAGCATTTTTAGACACAGTAAACACACCGGTCTTTCCTTGTCTCCCACTGCAGTCACAGTGAAGCCAAGTGCTACATACACCTCATATTTCCTCGTCTTAGTTTTCGGGTGACTTGCTTTTGTCTCATTATCTTCGTATCTTTCTCTGCCTTTCTTTTCATCCCTGTTAAAAATGTATTGTGTTGTCTCTTGAGGGTTTGTTTACTACACATTATATTGCTTGCTCTGTGCAAAAAAACTGACAACATAGAGCTAATACTCCCTGTGCACACTGAGAATGAGAGCACCTCTGCCAACTACTGTAGTGGATGTGTAATTACACTTTATAGTATGATAAAAAAAAACATGTTCCCTAGGGTAACATGCCCCCATTAAAGCATTGCTTTAATGAAATAAAATAACAACCTCCAAACTAAAGCAAAATTACCTCACTCTAACTTGCTTAACAGAAAGGTATAGCAGAATGTTATTAATTAATTAATTGTTCAATACTTCATTAACTAACATGTAATAATGTTCTGACTCCATGACTCCATTTCTCCTTCTGATTCGGATCTAGTGTACCAATCATAGAGAGGAGGGTGCGGTTAAACCACTCAGGTTGTGAATCTCCTTGAGGATGATAAGGCAACATTCTAGACTAACGAATTCCCAATATTCAAGAGGACTTTGATCAGTTTTCTTTCAAATTCCACCCTTGAAATGTATCCAAGTAGGAAGTCCATGTATACCAGATCGAATGGACCAGTGGACTGGTTATATGGTTTAATAGAGCAGCTCTGAGTGGCAATCTTCTTTGCAACACACCAGCCACAATTTTTTTTACATACTGCTCTACCTCTGCTCCCATTTTGGGCCAGTAGAAATGGTCTCTCATTCGTTCAATTGTGTTCTCAACTCCCAGATATCATGACTCATCATGGAGGTGCACACATGCTGATGCACTTTTGGGGAAAAACAAGCCAATGCCAAACAATGCCAGACAGTCTCAACTTTTCAATAGAGCAGTTCATCCCTCAACACCAACTTATCTGGCCTCTAGATCATCACCCTTTACAGTGGGAATTGAGTGTCACCACCGATTTCTTTCTTCACTGGTGTGATCAAGTCTTCATCTTGAGATCTGATTAGTTCTTTCCTATTAAGTTGGCTCAAGCCCTCAAGATCCAGACCAGTGGGAAGAACATAGCACTCTGGGATGGCCTCTGGAGTAATCCCTAGTTCGGTGAACCATCAGAGGGCTCCCCACAGGTAACCTGTTTGCAGAGAATTTTAACACTTTCAGGAGGCATGTTTTGCCCATCAGCTCCATCAATCGGAAAGGGATTTTGTGACAATGAGTCAGCAACAATGTTGCTGCACCCTGGCCAATACTGAAGAGTAAAGTTGTATGTTGACAAACCAGAGAGCCATCGGTGACCAGGTGCTAGTTTGGCAGCACATCTTATCAGGCACCTTGTCTGCGCTTCTCTTCTTTTGGGTGGGGGTTGTAGTGCCCACAAAGGAAATATATGCAGACAGGTCTGATCATCTGCCTGGCTGAGCCTGGAACTTGTGAGTTGTTTTTTTTTTTTACACCTTCGATGGTGATGTCATCAGATATAAAATCAGATCACCAGCCTCTTCTTCTCTCTCTCTTGTGGCTCTCCTGTTCAACACCTCATCAGCAGAGCACCGCTCTGTTCTTCTCACAACAGGAGAAGCTGCAGCCCAAAAGCCTTCAGCAGCTTCTCTGGTCTCAAGGGATAATTCAGTAACAACAACATCAGCGTTTCAAGGATGCGTGACTGAGGACTCAACAATTTTCGTCGAGCACCTCAACTAATTCAGGTCTGGTTCTTCCAACAAGCAACGTGGATCAACATGGCCTGCACAACAAATCTGCTCCACTACGAACACCACAGCTCCAACAACCTCCTTCAGCCATCTCAAGGAGAGCAACTCTTCCTCTTCTTTTCCATGGACTGGTAATATGAGTTGGGCAGAACAGAACATACTAACATCTCTTTAACATGACACCCTAAATACACAAAGTGGTGTTAAACCTTGTTTGAATGTTTTTACATTCTCCTGAGGCTGCAGGTTCTGAGGCAGGAGGTGGACGAGACTGAGTAAGAGATAGCTGTGAGTTGTGATTTCAACTCTTCTACCTCCATTCTAAGACCTATTTCTGCTTCTGCTGGTAACATCACAGTTTTCTAAAACCAAACCTACTGATTTGGCTGGTTTCAACTTCCACTGGGAGACTTCATATTCTTCTTCAGTACGTATCTCATTCAACAGCTACAGAAGTGGTGGACCCCTTCTCTCTCTAAGCCTGAGACTTAGGAGCATCATGTCAGATGAAGCCCTTTAATTAGTTGGTCATGATATGCTTTGCCTGAGGGTGTCCATAGGCTGCTGAACAGTGCATGCTGTGCTTGTTAACTTCACCTGCAAGGAAATCAGACATATATGCAAATATAAATATTAGTCCTTCAGTTTTAGTAAGGCTACAAAATGATTTACAAATTATAGGGCATCAGGCATAAATATGCCTGAGGCATAAATTATGAAGAGTAGTGGTAGGAGTAGTATTGTTCAGTAATTTCACTGCAGCTGTAGCATCAATTCCAGTACTCACCTCCTGAATTCCTCTTCTCTTCCTCTTTCTGTTCTGCACGCCAGAGAGCTTGGACAGCCTTTTCATTGTGAAAAAAAATTGTTTATCCGTTTGTCACTTGACTTGACCTTGACCTGACCTCTGATACACACAAAATCAGACCACACGGGCGCATCCAGTACCCAATTTAGGAACAAAAAGTAAAAATAGTAAAAATAGTAATAGGGTATTAAAGTTAAAATAGAATAACATAACACACATAACATAGAATATATAATATAGACTATAAATAGTCAGATTATGTACAGATATTTGTAAGTAATGTGCAAGGAATGAGCAGTATGAATAGTGCAAAAAGTCAGGAATAGGGTGCATGTTCTTGGCACAATCATAGCTGTATGAGGTATTTAAAGTAGTTGTGTTGCAACTGTGTTTAAGTTATATTTGTGGCAGATTCCTGTCGCTGTTGAGGAAGCCGATGGTAGAGGGGAAGAAAGAGTTTCTAAGTCTGATGGTTCTGCATTTCACATCTCCTGAGGGGAGGACAGTGAACAGTCTGTGTTGGGGATGAGTGGGGTCCTTGATGATGGAGGCAGTTTTCCTGTGGTCTCTACATTGGTAGAGACCACAGGACCACTCTCTGCAGAGAGAGCAGGACTCCCCTGCTCTCTCTGCAGAGAGAGCAGGGGAGTCCTGGTGATCTTAGATGCTGTCTTCACCACTCTCTGCAGGCGTTTGCAGTCCATGGCAGTAGACCTGCCATACCACACAATGATGCAGCTCATTAGGATGGACTCAAAAATGCAGCTGTAGAAGTTGCTGAGGATCTTTAGTGACATGCTAAACCTCCTCAGCCTCCCCAGGAGCCTTCCTCACAAGCTGTGTGGTGTTCAGTCTCCTGGTGAAGTCCTCTGATGCAGACACCCAGATATTTAAAGCTGCTCACTCTCTCTACTTTCTGACCCTGGATGAGCAGTGGCTGATGAGTCGTCCTCTCATTCATAGTCATTCAGGCAGGTGGGGGGCTCTTCTTGGGGAGGGGCACAATGGTAGTGTTCTTGAAGCAGGAGGGGACAGTCCTCTGGCTGAGGGAGAGGTTGAATATGGAGGTGAAACGTCATCAGCTCATTAGCACAAGTTCTGAGGGCTCTTCCAGGGATATTATCTGGCCCTGCTGCTTTGCAGGAGTCGATTCTCCTCAGGGCTTTGTTCACTTGGGCAGATGAGATGACTGGTGTGGGGGAAGGAGGTGTGGTGGTCTAAGTGTTTGTCAGCCTCTTCTCTGTGTGGGGGCTGGAGGTCTCAAATTGGGTGTAAAAAGTGTTGCGGTCGTCAGGCAGACTGTGGCACTGATGGTATTGGTTCTGGTCCTGTAGTCCGTGATGTGCTGTAAGCCCTGCCACATGCACCCAGGTTCAGCAGTGGAATAAAAGCCATCCAGCTTCTCTCTGTACTGCTTCTTGGCTGCTGTGATGGCCTTTCTCAGCACTTTGTAGCTTTGTACTCAGTCTTACTGCCAGATATAAACGCAGTGGAGCGAGCTGCAGCACACAGCGTACCTAATTTTATCCAGGTCTTCTGATGCAGAAACTTCTGAAACTTCTCTGTATGGAGGGCACAATGTTTTCCACATAGGTGCTGATGCACCCAGTCTCATAGTCTGCATAGTCCTATACACTGACAGAAGAATCCTCCAGAGTGGCTGCAGCTTTGAACACATCCCCGTCTGTTGTAGAGTCCTGCAGTATGTCTTCGGTGTCCAGATTCGGTTAACCTGTTTGATGACTGGATGTGATTGTTTGAGTCTCTGTCTGTAAACCGGGTAAAAGAACAGTGGCCTGAAGTGGGGTCAGGGTGCAGCCCTGTATGCTCCTTTTATGTTGGTGTAAAGCTAATCCAAACGCTCATGGGTGGGAAAGTCTACATGCTGGTGGTATTTGGGGAGTAC
This sequence comes from Lepturacanthus savala, assembly GCA_030544235.1. Taxonomy (NCBI): domain Eukaryota; kingdom Metazoa; phylum Chordata; class Actinopteri; order Scombriformes; family Trichiuridae; genus Lepturacanthus; species Lepturacanthus savala. The sequence goes on from CM060461.1 coordinate 603,448, forward strand.
AGTCCTTAGGTTGTGTAACGGGTGTGTGGTCAGGGCATGAAGAAGGACACAAGGCACTGTTTCTTCTGTTAATTTGTTCCTGCAGAAGGATATTAATACATGTTATTTTCATAGAGGAAAGGGCTACGGAAGCCCAGGAGGAACACAAAAGACAGAGTGCAGGAAGACAATTTCCACAGGAGAATGAATAAAATAATCGTAAATAAAAATAACTCATTGACATAAAACTCATAAATACTCAAATTAATCATAGAATGATAAATACAACTTCTCTTACTTCCCCCTGTGTTGTGATCCTGGCTCTTAGTTCATCAACTTTGTTTTCCAGAGACCGCATATTAGCAAGCAAGAGACTGGGTAGTGGTGGTCGACTAGCATGGGCTTTTAGCCTAGCATGGAGACCTCCCCTCTTGTCCCTATTATTTTGTATTAAGGTAGCTATCCAAAGGTTAACCTAGTTAAAGTAATCAAATTACTCTTGATGATACTCAAAAATGGTTCGGAACACTAACCTTGATCTTACTTATTGACACCAGACAACTTCATGTAATGCTACTGTGGCAGTCTTGCTGCCCCCGTGGGTTCCCCGGCACCGAACAGACCCACAACAAGTCCAGTCTTTTTGAGTTCAACCGTTTTTCCGTGCTTTATTTAACACACCCACACACACACACACACACCACACGTAGACCCAATGCAGCCGATCACCGGCCCGGTACGCTGCCGTCTGCTGGGTCTCTAGTGTGTCCGTCGCTTTCCTCCCTAAGGGTCCAGCCTGCTACTGTTTTAAAAGAGATGGTGAGAGTAATTAGCGCACCTGTACTCGACTGCTCAATCACTCTCACCTGGCGCCGCTCCCCTGAGCCCTCCCCACACCTCTCTCCCGCAGCTGATGCACCACGCCCCCTCCACAGCTACAAATGAAGTTTACGTAAAGTTTTGCAACAGTACAAATAGTTACCCTTTAATTCAAAATGAGGAGAAAAAAATTTGTTTCCCCAACAGACAAATAAAAATATATATTTCCACAAAACACAAAACAGACTCCTTTAATGAAATAAAATAACTTCCGAACAACTTATCAACTCATAGTTCAGATGAAGAAGTCCTCCGCTCTTCCCTGTAGAAAAAAAATACCAAAGTCACAGGCACAGATGAAGAAATTCTTTGCTAGTTCAATTCGGAAAGTCCTTGTCCACATCATCAGGGAAAACCAGACGACCGTGATGGCAAGGTTTTGTGCTTCCACTTGTCTTTTTTCACTTCACAGTGACAAAATACACACACAAATATTAACTCCAATAACCATCTCAGATAACAAGGAAATGTGCGCTGTTTCTTTTAAAACACAAGCTACACTTTCACACTTTTTAGCTGCTAACCCTTTGCCATTTTTCTTTTCCCTCCCCTTTTTTCTCAAATCCTCCAATTATCACACATTAATATAATTGCCCACAACTTAATCAATGAAACAATAAAACAAATCCACATGAATTCTCTGGATGCAAATCTTGCGATATTTAACTATTTATTTTAAAAATTAACTTAAGATGCACTTATTCTTTTTAACTGAAATCTATCAATATATTATTATTTAGGAATCTATATTAAGGGTTATTAAAACAGCCTTCAAAGCATTTTATTTAACCCCTTCCTTTCTCATAAGGGCTACATAAGTATTGAGTTAATGTAGTTAGTCATTTTCTATACCTGCTTATTCCTCATTAGGGTCGCAGGGGTCTGCTGGAGCCTATCCCAGCGCGTTACGGCGAGTGGCAGGGATACACCCCAGATGGTCGCCAGCCAATTGTGGGGCACACACACCATTCACTCACACATTCTCACCTACGGGCAATTTAGAGTCAGCAATTAACCTGAGCAGGTTTTTGGACTGTGGGAGGAAGCCGGAGTACCCGGTGAAAACCAATGCAGACACAGGGAGAACATACAAACTCCACACAGAAAGGTCCCAGACCCAGGACGGAAAGGGGTCTTGAACCTGTGACCTTCTTGCTGTGAGGCAACAGCGCTAACCCCTGCCACCGTGTCGCCCTGTAGCTAGAGTATTGCAGTAAAAATAAATATTATGAGCTGATGTAGTTAAAGTATTGCAGTATACAGTAAACATTGAAATATACAGGATTTCACTTCATAAATCACAACAAATCACAGTATCAGACAGCATTTTATTTCAATTTTCAAGAATGAAATAGAAGTTAAATGTATTAAGGGAACAGAGACACAATGAGGCCTGATGTGATTAACTGTGCTTGTTTTAGGGCTTTGACTTTTACCCAAAAATCATATTCGAAGTTCGTTTGTTTATTGATATTCGAATGTATTCAAATATTTAATTAATAATATTTCGACCATTAAATGCCTTAAATGAAGACCAATATTGGTATCAAATTGAAGTTATACATGGTCTGTCCAGCAGGTGGCAGCGTTATCAGTCCAGCGGTTACCACACTTTTTTAGCCACAAACGTCTTTTTTCCCGAAACACGATCATGGAGTCTATGCTTCAACCACATCTCCGCAAATGTGACGTGACTCCAGTGACTGGACTCGATCATGTCTAAACAGAGAGAAGTTGTATAACGGGATGTTGAATATCCATTAAATATGACAAATAAAACGTTTATTTAGACTCTTTATTGTGTCAGAAAATCCCACTTTGACAGCCATCACGTTTTTTAGCTTGCGCAACCCCAAGTGGCCGCTCGCATGGCCGCTCGCGCACCCCGAGCACCACACTTTGGGAATCCCTGGTCAATGTCAAGTATTTATGCATGTATTAAAATTATTATTGAGCAAATAAACCGTGCCAGCAAATCTGCCGCTCTACTTTGACGGGCATAGAGGAGACCTCGTGAAGGAGATAGCATGGAGTCAATTCTGGCCTGCCTCGTCACCGATTCCTCCCCCTCCTCCAACCTTCTCCAGCTTGCCAGGATGTAGCGTTAACAAGTAGGCCAGGGGTGTCCAAACTTTTTGCAAAGAGGGCCAGATTTGGTGTGTTAAAAATGTAGGGGGCCGACCTTGACTGATGTTCTCTACATAGAACAACAATATATTTAAACAAATTTTAGCAAGCCATTCTGTGTTTCCCATTTGCTTTTTTATTTCAATTTCAATAATCTTAAACATGTCTTTGGTTCATTTGAAACATGCATATAATATACAATTGAATATTAACTTAACTTTTTTAGTTTTTTATGTGAGCGAAGAAGAAGAAGAAGACGAAGAAGAGGAGAATACGAAAAACAATACAAGAAGGAACAAGTAAATAAAAAGGTCAGTGTTTACTGTCGCTACATGACTGTACTTGTCAATGTGTTATAGTTAGGCCACGTAGCCCCATGTTTGATATGAAGCTGAACTAGAGGATGCTAAAAGGACAATACATTAAGATCCGCAAGAAAACAAATCAAGTATATTACGTTGTTTTGCACTTCAATTGCATGAACATTTATAAAGAATACGATAACATAACTTTCTATGTGTTATTGTATTCTTTAAAATACTTGATTTGTTTTGTTGCAGATCATAATATGTGTGTGTATGTATGTCCTTTTAGCATCCTCTAGTTCAGCTTCATATCAAACCTGGGGTTACGTGGGCTAATTATAACACAGTACAGTACAGTACACAAGTACAGTCACATAGCGACAGTAAACACTGACTTTTTTTATTTACTTGTTCCTTCTTGTATTGTTTTTCGTATTCCTACTTGTGGTAACTTGTCAAAACAAAGGACAACAAATGCAGACTTTTTATTTAAATTTCACTTTTTATCGAGATATACAAAAACAATACATCCCTTCCAGTCCTGGAGAGAACGACAACTCGCGCATGCGTGGAAACTTCACTCTTCTTCAGTAAACCTTCTTGCCGGCCACAATGATCACACAGCAGCACCCACTGGATAAACAATCAATTGCCCCCCTAATTACTGCTGCTTCACAACACTCCTCTTCTTCGTATTCTTCTTCTTCACTCGCATAAAAAACTAAAAGTGCACCGCCAATAATAGTCCCCGGTAACTCACTTCTGTTGTGGAGTTTTCTTTTATTTGCAGCGCCGTGTTTTTTATTTGCAGCGGCGTTTCTTATTTTTGCAACGCTGTGTTTTTTATTTGCAGCGGCGTTTCGTTTTGTTTGCAGCAGCGTTTCTTTTTGTTTGCAGCGGTGAAGGTTCCCGGCCACAATGTATTAAGTCTACATGCGGGCCAGACGTTTTCGATTTTATGAGAGTCTGCGGGCCGGATGGAATTCGACCATGGGCCGCATTTGGCCCCCGGGCTGGACTTTGGACATGTCTGAGGTAGGCTCTTAAGTTGCTGGTCGTCGCGTGGTATGAGTTTGGCTCTACATATTTTACATATCACTTTGTCCTTTTTGGTTATTTTTTATTTTATTTTTTTGGGAAGCCAAAGTACCGCCACACATTACTTTTTAAATTATCAGGGGTGTAGTTTTCCTCCTCGGGCGTGCTTGTTGCCTCGGCCATTGTGTAGGCCTGCAAAATATGTGCGAACCGGGACGCACTAACTACAGGACCCCAAGTGGCCAAATGAGGTCACATTTACAAAAAATGACGTTTGAATATTAACGGCTGCCTAATATTCATTCAAATATCTCTAATTTTTAAACTATTCAAATTATATTTGAATAACGAAGTTCGGAGTCAAAGCCCTGGTTAAAAGAGGTTCACAATGACATGTGCATAAAAAGCTCCAAATAACAAAGACACACACACACCTTGTGCATTTACTAAGAGAAGTATTTCAAATCAAACCATTTACTTCCTCCTGAGTTTTAATTTCTAAAACAGTTTAAATACATTTTACTCTACCTGAGATTAAACCTCAAATCTGTGCTGTTGCCTCTGAAGGTGCTTCAAATATGAACATGCTTCACAGTTTTTAAGGACAAGTTCTCAAGCATCAGATTATTGTTTTTTGTCTTTTAAATTTGAGATAAGAATCTCCTTCAAAAACTTTAAACTTTTGGTTAAAACTCTCCACAAAACATCTGTCAAGACTTAATCTCCAGATTTTTGATGTGTATCTTCCTCTGCCTGTGGAGGAAACAACACCATCCTGAGTCCTGCATGTTTTCTGTGGAACTGCTTTCATCTAGAGGTAGGAGATGGAACTGCAGTCGCCATATGTGACAGGAAACAGAGGGAATCTGCACATTGAGTCAGCAGATGAGAAACATCTGGACTGTTTCAGTCCTGTTCTTAGTTTTTTTCTTACAAATATGAACCAAAACCTCAGTAGCTGTCTTACTTCAGTTTCTGAACAAACTCTTCTCACAACTTGGTTGATTAAAGCTTCATTCAGCTTGTTTGTGTGTCTGTTGAAGTGAGATCATACAACTATATATATATATATATATATATACACTCACCGGCCACTTTATTAGGTACACCTGTCCAACTGCTCGTTAACACTTCATTTCTAATCAGCCAATCACATGGCGGCAACTCAGTGCATTTGGGCATGTAGACATGGTCAAGACAATCTCCTGCAGTTCAAACCGAGCATCAGTATGGGGAAGAAAGGTGATTTGAGTGACTTTGAACGTGGCATGGTTGTTGGTGCCAGAAGGGCTGGTCTGAGTATTTCAGAAACTGCTGATCTACTGGGATTTTCACGCACAACCATCTCTAGGGTTTACAGAGAATGGCCCGAAAAAGAAAAAATATCCAGTGAGCGGCAGTTCTGTGGGCAGAAATGCCTTGTTGATGCCAGAGGTCAGAGGAGAATGGCCAGACTGGTTCGAGCTGATAGAAAGGCAACAGTGACTCAAATAACCACCCGTTACAACCAAGGTAGGCAGAAGAGCATCTCTGAACGGACAGTATGTCCAACTTTGAGGCAGATGGGCTACAGCAGCAGAAGACCACGCCGGGTGCCGCTCCTTTCAGCTAAGAACAGGAAACTGAGGCTACAATTTGCACAAGCTCATCGAAATTGGACAATAGAAGATTGGAAAAATGTTGCCTGGTCTGATGAGTCTCGATTTCTGCTGCGACATTCGGATGGTAGGGTCAGAATTTGGCATCAACAACATGAAAGCATGGATCCATCCTGCCTTGTATCAACGGTTCAGGCTGGTGGTGGTGGTGTAATGGTGTGGGGAATATTTTCTTGGCACTCTTTGGGCCCCTTGGTACCAATTGAGCATCGTTGTAACGCCACAGCCTACCTGAGTATTGTTGCTGACCATGTCCATCCCTTTATGACCACAATGTACCCAACTTCTGATGGCTACTTTCAGCAGGGTAATGCACCATGTCATAAAGCTGGAATCATCTCAGACTGGTTTCTTGAACATGACAATGAGTTCACTGTACTCAAATGGCCTCCACATCACCAGATCTCAATCCAATAGAGCATCTTTGGGATGTGGTGGAACGGGAGATTCGCATCATGGATGTGCAGCCGACAAATCTGCGCCAACTGTGTGATGCCATCATGTCAATAAGGACCAAACTCTCTGAAGAATGCTTCCAGCACCTTGTTGAATCTATGCCACGAAGAATTGAGGCAGTTCTGAAGGCAAAAGGGGGTCCAACCAAAGTGGCCGCTATAAATTCAACATACATTCAAATCTTTTCAAATATTCAAATTTCTTTCTTCAAATATAATTTTTTTTCTCCAAAGAAAATCCAGAAATTTCACATTTAGATTTAGATTTTTGGTTTCTCAAAATGTTACAGCCTTTTTCTTTAAAATATTTCAACTTGTATCCTAAACTGTTCCAACTTCTTTTCCAAATCGTTTTCTCAAAATATGATGACTCAGGAAGTGTATGCCAGACTGTTTCATGTCTTTTCATATCTCACTGAGTTTGGATTAAATTTCCATGCTCAGTTTGAATGCAGCTTGAATACAAGTTTTCTCTATTTTCTCTATCATTTTAAAACTTGTTCATATATTTGCTAGTTCATATATTTGATCTTATTCTAACTGCCTTGTGTTTTGAATTTATGCACTTTATGACTACATTAAGAAAGGTGACATACAAATAAAGTTGTTTTTGTTGCCATGAACAAAAACAACTTTACAAGCTTCACAGTAAAATAATTATGACTTTAATATCAGGATCATATCTCTTCTGCTCCCATTGACTTATTTGCTTCTCTGCAGTTTTAAGATGTTCTGCTTCAGTCAGAAATATAAAGAGAAAGGAAACAGGATCCAGATTCAGTTCACCTCAACTTCTCCTCGTCTCTTCTTCAGCTCCTGTTCGTATTTCTGCAGCTGAGCTATAAAACCGGGGTTTGGATCGATCACATGACGAGCTGTCTTCACTCTCTGGGAAAACAAACACCAGGCCTTTAACATGTTTTTGCTTATTATTATTAGTATACCATTTATTGTCAAATGGATGCATATTAGAGCTGAAACATTTCTGTAATTTTTTTTCGTATTCATTAATTTGCTTCATATTTTACTGGTAATTATTTTGTGTATTAAACATAAAAATCATAACATTTCATAAACACCTAATTATGACATAAAAACACTGAATCACAAATCACAAATTATGGCATTAAAAACTGACATAAAAACACAAGAATATGACATTAAAACAATAAATTATGACATAATAAACACAAAATTATGACCAAATTATGACATAATAAACACAAAATTATGACCAAATTATGACATAATAACACAACATTATGACATAAAAACATTGAATTATGACATAAGCACCCAATTACTCACATCTAAAAACATCTATTGACTTGTCTTTTCAACTGAGCAATAATCTTTCATTCATTCATTTTAATCATTTATTAATCAAATCAAAGCAGCAGATCATAAGTATTGTTCAGTTTTGTACTGAAGGAGTTGAGCTGAGTCATTTTGAGGATAAATATATTCCCGCAGTGTCACCTGATCAGCTGCTCTGTCAGTGTGTTGCTCAAAAGGCACCTTGGTAATTCAACCCTCAGCCTTTTATTCATCATTTTTAATTAGCATGTTGAAGGTGCATTGTGTCGTTTCTGGTGGAATGTAATGGTGACGACGCAGATTGCAACTGACTGTGCACACAAACATGTAGGAGAAGCTACAGTGTAGAGATGAAAATGTTCTGACAGTTGATGACCTATACATTTTTGAAAAGATTAATCAATTAGTTGTTTGATTCATAAAATTATGTAAAATGTCGATCACTGTCTCCCAAAGCTTCAACCTAAAATGTTTAAAATTTTGTCCAGACCAACAGTCCATAACTCAAAGATCATCAGTTTACTATTATAGAAGAAAATGATCAGATTTGAAAATTTTGACATTTTCTTCTTAAAAATTACCCAAATCCATTATTCAGTTATCGAAATAGTTGATATTTAATAAAATAGTTGGCAACTGATTAATAAATCCTTGCAGCCCTACAGTGGTGGCTGCAAAACAGGTGAAAAACATCACTAGAGTCGCTTGGTTTGTCCTTTCTGGGCTAGAAACAAGGCAGCACGACATGATGGTTTCATGAAGCGAGACCAGCCCTCCGTAGAGATAAAAACAGATTATTATTAATTTAATATTTGAGAATCCTAAGTGATCATCATGATCATTTGCTCCTACAAAGTTTCAAGAAATGTAAAATTTGATCCCAATAACACATTAACCTAGTAAATAGTACCACAGATGGAAAGGGCAACCTCAGTGACACTCACCTGCAAGGCAGCTGTCAGTGTCAGCTGCCGATGCTTCATCAAGTAGGCGATGCAGATGGTGGCTGAGCGGCTGCGGCCGTTCTTGCAGTAGACGACACTGCGGCCACCATGTTTGGCCTCCCTCTGGATGGCGTCAGCGCAGCGGTCAAAATGGCTGTACAGGTCCTCAGCAGGATCGTCGTAGACCGGCACCTGCAGCCTGGTGATAGCGGTGGAGGGAAACGGCTGTTGCTTGGACACGTTGATGCAGAGCGTTACCGCCTCCTGTTGGAGGAGCTCGTCGCTGCAGGCCGAGCGAGCGTTACTAATAAAGAGGGCACTGGTCACTTTACACAGCTGCAGCATCCTGGACCAATGACCTTTACAGGCTCCCGTACTCTGGCTGTCGCTGAGGGAAACGCTGCCTGAGCAGAAACAAGCAGGTGAGTCATTCTACCTGAAGAGGAAATTTACTCTGGACAGAAGGTAAATAATTAGTCATGTAAAAGAGGTTTTACCCTCTGTATAAGTTTGATATTAAAACATCCTTCAAATGTGCTTTAATATCAGTTAAAGCAGCTGTGAATATGAGTTATTAATTTTGCACTTAAAAAATAGAAAGAATTGTGTCATAAAAAGACACAACTTAAAAGCACAAAACTATGACCATTTAATTTTGAAAAATTAGGACATAAAACACTTAATTATGTCAGATTATGAAATAAAAACATTAAATTATGAAATAGTATAACATGAAAACATTAAATGATATGACATAAAACACTTAATTATGATATAAAAATAGATTATGTCATAAAACATTAAATTATTACATAAAGCAATTAATTATGATATAATAATTATGACATAAAACACTAAATTCTGACCAATTATGACATAAAAGTACATTATGACAAAAAGAACAGATTATGACAAATTATGACAACACTATGACACGAAACTATGACATAAAAATACTAAATTATGGCAAAAAAGAGCAGATTATGGACACTAAGTCCCCAGTGTAGCATCAGATTCTCTGTGTTTGACGGACAGTTTTTCTGTTGAACTGAGCTGGAAATATAAAACAGGGATTGGATATAAGGACAACTCCTTACAGAGTAAATGCATTTTAAAGGGATAGATTGGGATTTTTGACATGAATCTATATAGCATCCTTATCATCAGTATCGTACATTCACACTGACTTACCCCCCGACAGTGTCCTGTGAGCTCAGTTCTTATCCAATGGTGGTCAAAACGAAAGTAGTCCGGCAGGTTTCCCAGGACACTAAAAAAAACGCCTTTCTTCTCAAAACAGCATGTGTTCAAAAGAGTGATTTATTTGCATCACAAAACCAATATCTAAACCAATACCAATATCTATATGAAAAAGTTACACCTCATAATCACTTGGCCCTACTTTCTCTCGATTACTATAAGTGCTGTCATCCTGCTGACTGCTGCACTAGTCAACACAACTTTTTTCAGTTGTTCGGCGGGGTTTGTGTTGATATCAGCAACGCCAACGAGCTAGTTTGAGAGAAGTAGACCGACATGCTTATCAGCTATAAACATAATATACATAAGTGTAAAAATTGGGCACACTTGTGACTACCCAGGCTGTAGCAACAGAGATGTGACTGAATCTCCTCACGGATTTCAACGCTTTCCTGTGGCGGACGTAGCTCTGGTCGTCTTGCAGCAGCGTAGAGAAAGTAGGACCAAGTGATTATGAGGTGTGACATTTTCATGGATATAGGTTTTGTGATGCAAATAAATCACTCTTTTGAACACATGCTGTTTGAGAAGAAAGACGTTTTATTTTAGTGTCCTGGGAAACCTGCCGGACTACTTTCAATTTGACCAGAACCGGACCACAACTGTCGGGCACTATGGGGGGTAAGTCTGTGAGTGTATGACACTGCTGATAGGGATGCCATAAAGATTCATGTCAAAAATCCTGAACTATCCCATTTGTGTATAAGACACACACAAATGGTGAACACACCCTTTAATTAATTCAACATCACACTGAGCTCACACATGCAGACAAATAACCATTAAAGAAACTAGTGGAACTAGTCACTAGAAGACTAGTGACTGAAAACAACAAAAAAAGCTGAGAGGTCAGGGAACGCCTCACTCACCAAGGACACCCTCACATTTGCTGCTGACTGGTCTTCAGGCTCCTGATGATGATGATGATGATGACAATAATGATGTTAATGGTCTCTGTGTTTTACAGCTGTGGGTCTCGTTGGGGCCTTCAGGCTGAGCACAGTCCAGGTCTCCTCATGACCCTAAACTGCTCAGATCAACACAGTGCTTCTATATTTACAGGGACTGTGACAGCTGCACTGCTCTGGGTCCTAGTGCTTGTCAGGTTCATGACTGACAGAAAACACAAACCACTCATCATTATCTGGCACATGATATATTCTGTGCTGTATATTGCATATATGTATACTGTATATTGTTTCATCTGATAAAAAGTTTAAAATATGTTTTCAAGTTTCAATGCAAGGAGCTGATTTAAAAAAAAATCACTTTTTTTTTTAGATTCAGAGCATTTCACATCAATTAATGAATCCTTAAAACATCCACCCAGATAACGGCACAGGAATGCCACAATAGTACAATTATCAGCCATTTGAATTCATTAATATAAAATATGTTTAAAAAAGAAATTAATTACATGAACTCATTTAAATTATAATTATAATCGTTTTAATTGACTTTTTTAAACAACGGCTAGAAATGTTAAATTTCCATCAGCTGTAACTTGCCTATAAATACATCCGGCTTCCTGAAACTGATCAGAGCAGAGCAACTCATCAGGAGGTGGAGCCTTAAAGAGACAGATAAAACAGCCTGTAAGGCTTAACTGAGGAGTGCAAAAATAACCAGTATGAGATCAATAAGCCGTTTTTTGTTTTGTTTTTAACATTTAATCATGCAACATTCCTCTTGTAGATCCAAGGCAACAGGAAACAGAGCTGTAAATGATCAGAGTTTGCTGCTAATGTTTCACCTGGAGGTGAAAGCAGGGAATTCCACCAACAAAACCTAAAAAATATAGCAATTAACACACAGAAGTGTTTTTAACAAGTGAAAAATATCTTTTATCTGATTCAATGAGAGAATCTGAAGTGGAATTATCTTATTCCATTTGCAGATAATTTGCTTGTTTCAAGTTTTTTTTCCTAGATTTGACTTTTAATCATCATTTTGACTTTTTGAAAATTTACTTTTTATCTCTTACCCCCTATTTTTAATCTTGTTCTTTTAAAACAGGATTAAATTGACCAAAATCAAGAAAAAACAACCAAAAATAAGACAGTTCAAGACAACTCTACTGAATATTTAACTAATTTCAGAAATACAAGTTGTTTTCAGATGATAAAACTTTTATCAAAACGTTAACTTTTTTGCAGTTTAAACAGTGATATTTACCATGAAAATAATAATTGAGAGTGACAACAAAACACAAAAAGAAGTGAAGGAAGTGATTTTATTTTTGGGGCTGAAAATTCATCACACATGCAAACAGCAATGTTGAAGCTGTGTATTGTCCATGTTTTATTAGCAAATGAGAAGAAAAGTTAACAAAAAAAAAACTGAACTGAAAGAACTGAACAATCTGTGTTTCTGTATGTACATGTGTTTGTACATGTCCAAATATACTACAATATATACTATTATACAACTGGATTATAATTCATTCATTAGTACAACAGTCACAAAGAAAAACTTAGTCTGTTACAGCAGTATTTTTCCTTCCTCTCTCACTGATGATGATGATGATGAAGAAGTTTTAGCTATAATTAGCGTTTCCTCTTTCTCTCAAAGCGCTAAGTCCTAAATTCACCACAACAGCAAAATAAACCACAAAAAAGATCCATTTCACATTAAAAGACAACAACTAAGCTGATTGTTTTTGTCTTTGTTGCCAAAACACAAAAAACTAAAATATTTAAAGAAAAATTAAATGTTAATATAAAAAAGGAGATTTCATGTCAAATTAACAGATTTTTAAGGCCTGATGATCAGCTCGTCAAACAATACCACGTCATTCCCAGAGTAAGGAGGAGGTGAAGAAAGAAATATTTTGTTGGCAACATGAGTGTAAACAAACTTAGAAGGTTCTATGGTAATTTATGTTGTTTACTGTCATAGACGCTCAAAATAGAGATAAAGCTATGAATCAACATCAGTGGTGTGAGGAAAACAACAAATGATGCAGGAGAAACTGTTCCATCTTATGGATGACTGAAACAGACATAATCAAAGCTAAATTTATTAATATGCCAATAAATGACCTTTTTACTTCATTTTCCATTTAATTTATTAATGTATTAATATATGTATTATTTTCCCACATAAGATAGACAACCCTTTAATTTCCCATTTTATTTATTATTTTTTAAATTTATTTTTTTCTTAGTTTCAGTGCACTCTGATGGAAATGTAGAAATAAATATGTTTGGGCCAATAAATGATGGGGGAGATAAAAAAGGGAAAATAATACAGAAAGAAAATAAACCAATAAATAAAGAGGGGAAGTAAATAAATATCTTTCAAACTCAAGAAAATAAAGTCATTTCATATGAAATAAGAACAGATTTAGATATTTAAAATGTCAAATTATACTTTTACTTCAGCAAACTTTAAATGTATTTGGATTTATTTAGTTTATTTTATTGGTGGTGATTTTATTGTTTTGTATTTTAACATCTTGTATGAAATGATACATGTTTTCAATTTAACATGTTATTAACATTTGTTAATAAAAATGATTAGTTAAAATGCAGATCTTAATATCTATTAATTAGAAGGTCGAGTTGTAGAAATACTGAGAAACACACAGCCTGTGTTCAGAAACTGAGCCGTAAAACCAGCCGTCAGGACTTCTGTGATGTTGTGATATCACAACATTATTGTTAGTGACATCACAACTTCATATAATATATGGCACCTTTAAATGTATCAGTTGATAGTATTGAGAGTCATGAAACAAGAGAGAAGAAGCAGGTTGCACATAGATGATTATGACTTTAAATCCAGAATATGAAAGAAAAGTCAGAATTTGAGAACTTCAGCCAGCTGTTATTGGATCAGCTAATCAGACATTTGTCTCAGTGATGTGTTGCTTTTCTTCCCACACAGAGAATAAAAAAGATCCGAAAAGAAAATAAAAACATGAAGTAAAAGACATTTTGTTGTTTTAAATCACCACATTGTAAAAAGTCTGGTTTAAGACAAATTTAACATGTCAGATATGATTGTGAATGTGATTACAGACTCTGTAGTCACAGCTCATCCCTTTGGTCATTCTACATCAACAGGAAAATCCTCAAATGCTTCTGTTATTTTTTTGGAGGTTCAGTGAAGAATTTTGCATAGGACAGAAGCATGAAGGCCTGCAGTGGAGTTGACTTTAACCAAATATCAGATCATCGCACCTTTAATTTGAACATGGTTTATCTTTGGCTGTATGTTTTTATTTATTTTCAAATGTGAAGCAAAGAAACAACTCATTGAAGGTGTTTCCACAACCTTATTTTTTCCCTTAGTTCTGTTCACTACTGCATTTATTTCATTTCATTCCTTCATTCTAACATCTTAAAGCAAAACTCTCTTTTGGAAAACAAAGGATATAAATAACCTGAGTTTTCCTCAACTAGTAGTGCTTCAATCCACTCAGCAATAATTATTTAGAAGTAAAGAACCGACCTGCAACAATATGTGTTCCAGAGGTTTCCTTTCATCTCACTTTTCCCAAAAAGATGAAACATGACATGGTTTTCTCTAAGATTTTCGAAGATTTGACAGCGCCTGTGTTGTTAAAACAAATAGCTGTTCAGTAGAGAATTGATCAATCATTTACTGATCATTTCAGCGCCTGAAAAGAAAAAAAGGATGAAATAAAAAGACCAACATGACAGGAACAACTGCTGCTAATTTGACAACAGCAGTTTAAAACATGTACTGTGTGTCTTTAAACATGATTGTCATACTGACCTGAATTATAAAACCAGTGTTGCAGATTTATTCCCCCTTGAACACGTGTTCATATTAGAGCTGCAACTTAATTAATTGATTAGTTGCAAACTAATACATTAATCACCAGCAATTTAATAAATAATGTGCATAATTTTTAGGAAGACAAAATTATTATTTTTTTTATTTAATCTTCGGCTGATTGACATTTTACGACATTTTATGAGCTTATCGACTAATCAATTGGTTCATAAAATGCCGATTAATCAATTAATCTGAATAGTCATTAGTTGCAGCCTGAGTGGTGGTTTTCACAATGTTTTGTCTACTCTGTTAACATATAGCTGCAAAAGTAGAAGCTGTTGGATTGTCATATGTCTCCAATAAAGACGTCACACGTTTCCCTGCTGAGGTTGACCTGGCAGCAGCTGTTCCTCACTTTATCTTCAGCCATCTGCAGGACGTCAGGGGCTTCACATCAGCCACTGGTGTGATGACAAACTAGAATAAGAAATGTAAAATCTAAGGAGTGACCATTTTTGTTTTAGAGGGTTAAGGAGTCGTCGGACAGTCGAGGAAACACAGATGGGACATGGGGAAGCAGATTTTTCAGTAACAAAGGTGTTCGGAGTGTGTACAGAAGCATGTTGGTGGGACATAACCCCCCTCCCACCGTCTTTAAGACTCACAGGATTCTTATAACTACAGGAATGCGTCTCACACGTGAATTATAGCTGGGTTCTGTTTTTTTTCTGCTGTTAAATTCTATGTGTTTATAGCAAGAAGATTTAGATGTCTGCAGGTGGGATAAAGATATAATTCGACCACTGTACCTGCGATTCTTCAATATGCACAGTCGTTTACAATACATCATCAACTAAAGAGGGAAACTTATCCTAAAAAAGGCAAAATAATTTCTTTCAAAAGCAGGAATCAATCATATGCTGTATTTATTATTTACTGCATTCTGACGTGTTCAGTCTGACAGTTGAGATGCGAGTGTCAAAGTGCATCAGGTTTACGCACACACACGCACACACACACACACACACGCACGCACACACACACACACAAGCCTTGGTGTCGCAGCAGGGGTGATATTGGTGAGAGAATCAATGATGTATCGCAGAGCGTCTCCATGTATCCGCACCTGTCCCTGGCAGAGTCTGCAGGGAGGTGGGACTGTCGGCCGCTCGAGAGTCATGCAGTAAAGACAACATAACACAATGAAGACCGAAGCTTGAGGTTCTGGAGGCGCTACGAGCCCACGGCATTGGCGGGGCAGGGTGGAGGCCGGGGTCTTGGATCAGGAGTGATCCATAGGCTCAGTAGTGTTGCTTTGCTCGGTGTCCTGGCTCTCCATTTCCTCTGGTTCCTCTGTCTTCCTTTCCTGTTTGCCACCGTCCGCAGCTGGGGGTTTGTGGTCAGCAGCGGATGTCAAGTCGCCTATCTTACTCCCGCCTGTCCGCTCCTGGCCGGCGCCGTCCCCCGCGGCAGCTGAGCTTTGTTGCTCCCTCAGGTGGCGCTCCATGGAGGCCTGGATGGAGGAGACCATCTCCTGCAGCTTCCTCCGCTGCTGCTCCATCAGCCCAGGGTCCACGCCGCGCCCGTCTTTCGTGGTCACAAAGCCTGGCGCCATGCGGACCAGCTCCCTGGTGGTATCCTCAGGGATGTCCGAGAGGTCCGGGGGGCCCCGGGACACACTGGCACTCAGGTCCACACCACTGCTGTGCTGGCGCGTGATAGGCCGGTGCTCTGGAGGGGAAGAGCCGCCACCACTGCCTAGGGAGTGGCCTTTACCCTGGAAGGCCGTGACATTCTGCAGCTGTTCTTTCTTCCGCACCACGCCGCCACTACCCAGCCGCAGCACACCATGGGACGGACTCCCCTCCCTGCTGCCCCTGGTGGCCGCCTCCGAGTGTAGCTGGACCAGCGCCTCCTTTACCAGGTCCTCCACGTCTGGGCCGATAGGAAAGTGCCCGGCGGTGTCCACACACAGCTCCAGCCGCTCCTCTGCCGCATTGTAGACAAATGTCTTCCCCGTCAGGTGCGGCAGGGTGCAGTGTTTCCCATCTATTAGCCCTGAGACAGACGATGAGTACAGAGACAAAATCAGAAATCCGATGCTGTAGAAGTTAACTCAAGATATAAAAATACTTTTAATATAAATTACTTTAAATATCATAAACAGAGCTGGTAATGGTTACAAAATCTTCTTTTATACAGAAACCTAAGACATTTTTTCAATTTTTTGCTGAGTGGGCAACACAGTGGGGCAGTGAGTAGCACTGTTGCCTCACGTCAAGATGTTTGCAGTGTTCAAGACCTTGGTTTCATTTTCTCCGCATGTTTGCGTGGGTTTTCTCCAGGTTCTCCAGCTTCCACCCATAATCCAAAAACACACTGAGGTTAATTGGAGACTCTTAATTGCCCAGGTGTGAGTGTGTGAGTGAATGGTGTGTGTGCCCGATAGGCTGGCGACCATCTGGGGTGTATCCTTGCCTCTCACCTGTAATACCCTAGAATTGACTCCAGCAGACCCCCGCAACCCTAATGAGGAATAAGCGGGTATAGAAAATTACTTTAGATATAGAAAATGATTTTGCTGAGTATTAATATTTCCATAAAACTTACGTTAAATGCAGTTTTCATTTTGTCAACGAAAATTCTGAATCAAACAATTTCTCAAAATCATTTTATTCTAAAACAAAAAGCCTAAAATGAGACTAGGGATTTTGTCTCCATCACTGACATTAAGCACATTTGCAGAATGTGATATTTTTTTAAATCAATAAGAACAGGAAGAAAAACTACAGAAGTGTTAACAACTGTGTAAACACAGTTGAAAAGGAGAAACTGTCCATTAAACCTTTATTAGGTGCAGTACCTCTGTTTATCCAGGAGGTGTCTTTATTTAGACCAATTCTCCGACTACTTTATATGATTACTGCAAAAAACAGCTGATCTGGTCACAGTGGTGAATGTAACCAAGAACAGTTACTCAAATACTGCACATAAGAAGAACCACTGAGGTATTTGGGGCGACACGGTGGAGCAGGCTGTTTAGCGCTGTTGCCTCACAGCAAGAAGGTCTCAGGTTCAAGACCTCCTTGGGTCCTGGGTCTGGGACCTTTCTGTGTGGAGTTTGCGTGTTCTCCCCGTGTCTGCGTGGGTTTTCACTGGGTAGACCACCCACTCATTTTGTGTTAGTCTCTGGTTATGATATCAAAACAGAAGTGGAAGTTAAGATGGTGATTTTCAGACCATAAAAGCTACTAAAATATTAAACTGTGAAACAGCTAAATATGACACCTTTAAATCATTCATTCATTCCTTCATTTATTCATCTTCTATACCTGTTTATTCCTTATTAGGGTCGCAGGTTTTTTTTACTGTAGATTACATTAGGTGTCAAGAGTCACTGTGTGCTCTGGATTTCTGGATAACATCAATGCTCTCTCTTTCTCTCCCTCTATCACTCCCTCCCTCCCTCCCTCCCTCCCTAACTGTGAGTGAAAGTCACAGCAGCAAACAGCAGGAGTCTGCAATTTATATTTGCATTTGAATTTTTATTATTTTACTACTATATATTAAAAATGACAAGGAGAGGCTGACTTAACATCTACCGGGTTTACTGCTGGGTGGGTCATATTTATGCATGGTCATGTATAAATATGATACATGTTCACTTGATAATATTTACACAATCATGTTTTTATTCTTATATTTAATATACAATTTATTTTATTATTTTTTGGAGGATTGCTGCAGAGGATTGCTGAGACAGCAGCCTAGATGTTCAGAGAAACATCTTAACATCACACTAAACAGCTAACATAAATGTTTCTGTCATTGATATGCAAACATGATATAAAAATGTAGATGCTGCCTACAGGCTTGCCTACAGAACCAACCATCTGTCATTTTGGACAGGCGGTTGGTTAGATCCAGTTAGACCGGGACTGCCCAATCCTACACCTGGAGAGCTACCATGTGTTAGGAATCTCCAATTCGCCTGATTATAATTATCAACTCATTAACTCATTGACTATGATCTATGATCAATGTTCAAACAGAGAGCTCCATACTGCCAGAGTTTTGGGGCATTTTCGCTGAACTTTGAAGACAGACTATTGAGTTTTCAGACTACATGAACAGGTTTGGGTTAGAACATACAGTGGATCCAGAAAGTATTCACAGGGCTTCACTTTTTCCACATTTTGTTATGTTACAGCCTTATTCCAAAATTGATTCAATTCATTTTTTCCTCAAAGTTCTACACACAACACTCCATAATAACAATCTGAGATTGAGATTTTTGCAAATTTATTACAAATAAAAAACTAAGAAACCACATGTACATAAGTATTCACAATCTTTGCCATGAAGCTCAAAATTGAGCTCAGGTACATCCTGTTTCCACTGATGTTTCTGACCTTGAGCTGTTTCTACAGCTTAATTGGAGTCCACCTGTGGTAAATTCGGTTGATTGGACATGATTTGGAAAGGCACACACCTGTCTATATATCGACAGTGCATGTCAGAGCACAAACCAAGCATGAAGTCAAAGGAATTGTCTGTACACCTCAGAGACAGGCTTGTGTCCAGGCACAAATCTGGGGAAGGGTACCGAATAATTTCTGCTGCTTTGAAGGTCCCAATGAGTACAGTGGCCTCAATCATCTGTAAATGGAAGAAGTTCAGAACCACCAGGACTTTTCCTAGAGCTGGCCGGCCATCTAAACTGAGAGATCGGGGGAGAAGGGCCTAACTAAGAACCCGATGGTCACTCTGTCAGAGCTCCAGCGTTCCTCTGTGGAGAGAGGAGAACCTTCCAGAAGGACAACCATCTCTGCAGCAATCCACCAATGTATGGCCTGTATGGTAGAGTGGCCAGACAGAAGCCGCTCCTTAGTAAAAGGCACATGGCAGCCCACCTTGAGTTTGACAAAAGGGACTTGAAGTACTCTCAGACCATGAGTAACAAAATTCTTTGGTCTGATGAGACAAAGATTGAACTCTTTGGCGTAAATGCCAGGCATCATGTTTGGAGGAAACCAGGCACCACTCATCACCAGGACAATACCATCCCTACAGTGAAGCATGGTGGTGGTAGCATCATGCTGTGGGGATGTTTATCAGCAACAGGAACTGGGGGACTATTCTTGAGTGGCCCAGCCAACTTGATGGAGCTTGAGAGGTGCTGCAAAGAGGAATGGGCAAAACTGCCCAAAGATAGGTGCACCAATCTTGTGGCATCATATTCAAAAAGACTTAAGGCTGTAATTGCTGCCAAAGGTGCATCAACAAAGTATTGAGCAAAGGCTGTGAATAGTTATGTACATGTGGTTTCTTAGTTTTTTTTTTCATTTTCAATAAATTTGCAAAAATCTAAAAAAAAAAATAAATTCACATTGTCGTTATGGGGTGCTGTGTGTAAAATATTGAGGAAAAAAAATGAATTGAATCCATTTTGGAATAAGGCTGTAACATAACAAAATGTGGAAAAAGTGAAGTGCTGTGAATAATTTCCCGATATCTGGGTTGTGTATTGTAGATGTAAATGCTAGTATTCTGCTTTCTAAAATGAAGATAGATATGCTGCAAATCTGGGTTAAGTCGACCAGTGCTGATGTAGTCATAATTTCTGAGATCCTGTTTTCCAAATCTACATTGGATAAGGATGTAACAATTGAAGGCTTTAATATTTATTGCTCTGACTGTTCTAAGAAAGCCAGTGGCGTGGTGATTAATGTTAGGTCCAGTGTTGTCGTGCAGGTCTTGCTTACTAAATCTATTGCTAAACAGTCTGAAATCCTAACTCTAATAATTGATATGTCAGGTGGTCAACATTTAACTGTGGCTGGTTACTATAGACCCCCTTCCGCTACTACTCATGGTTTATCCTCATTACTGGTGATTTTATCTCAACTATGTTTTAAGGAAATCAAATTAGTCGGAGATTTTAATTGGGATTGATTGCCATACACAGCCCAAAATGCTTAGAACAACCATCTTTTTTATCTATTAATTACCAATATACCACATAAATATTTTGCAAGAGGGGTCTTTGCCAATCATTTGAGTGATCACTGTTTAATGTGCTGTTAAGGACACTAAAATGCCACTGTATTGTCTTCAAAAGAAATCTTAAGAACTTTGTTGCAAGCTTTCCTTCAAAACGTATTTTATTTTGAATGGGACGATATTCTATTGATTGGCGATGTTAATGTCACCTGGGAATATTTTTGATAGTTTTAGGTATTTTATAGACAAACATATTCCTTTTCATTGGTTCAGAGTGAAGGTCTGTGGTAGCCCCTGGTTTTCCACTGAACTGTCAGATCTCCTACACAGGAGAAACCAGCTGTGGGCCAAAGCAAGAAAGTCTGGCTCTACGGCTGACTTGCTACTTTTCCACCAAGCACCTAATAGCTGCACTGTCTCCATAAGAAAAACTAAACATGATTATTATTATCATAGACCACTGACAGTTTAAATGATCCAAGATGATTTTGGCAAACCATAAAATCGCTCTCAATCAACTCTACTTCTGAGCTGCCTCCTAATATAGCCATTGGCTCCATACATGTCAGAGAATTCTGAGAGGCTTAACTGCTTTAATGAACATCTTATAGCCTCCAGCTCTTTGTTTGATGGATCTAATGCTAACTTATTCACACTACCTCCTGTCAGTCAAGCCAATAGCCACATATTCTCCTTCAGTCCTTTTTCTACCAAGGAGGTTCATTAGACCTCCTAGGATTTAGACACTTGAAATTCAGCAGGCCCTGATAATTACTTACTTTCTAAACCTCACTGCAGATATTACTGCTGAACCAATGTAACATGTTTTAATCTTTCTATTCAAAATAATGTTGTACCTGATGTTTGGAAAACAGCTTATGTTCTGCCCTATATTGAAAGGTAGTGAGCCCATGGTATTGAACAATTGCAGACCAATTTTTAAACTCTCTGTTTTAGCCAAGGTTCTTGAAAGACTTTATCCCCACACCAATCTGGTTTTAGGAAGCAGCACAGTACAGTACCTGCTGCCACTAAAGTGTTAAATAATATGATGAGAACCATGGACACCAGGAAATACTGTGCTGCCCTGTTTATAGACTTATCTAAGGTATTTGACAATGTTGATCTTGGCATCTGCCAGGAAATACTGAATATAAGCATGTCGGATCATGCTGTTGGTTGATTCTCTCATTACCTTTCCAACCATAAGTAGTGTGTACAGTTCAGAGATTTTACCTCTGGCTTTCTTACTATCAAAAATGGTGTGCCACAAGGTTCAGCGTTGGGACCCCTTTTACGATCTCTGTGAATGATTTGGGCCCAAACACAAATGTTTCAGTGCATCTATATGCCATCCAACATCTATATGCTGTCTGTTGTGCTGACACCGTTGTCCAGGTTCTCGAGCATTTGCAGTCTGCATTCAACACAATTCAGATGCACCTCATTTACCTCAGGCTTCTGCTGAATGCACACAAAACCAAGGTTATGCTCTTTTTTAACAATAAGAAGGTGCCTGTTGTCCTTCCTTGAATTTGTCTGCCCATGGTACTCCTAATGACACCGTAGCCAGCTATGAATACTTAGGCTTCACAATAGACGAAAATCTTTTTAAATTCCACATTGACCAACTGCAAAAAAAAAAATGTAACTGAAATTGGGCTTTTTCTTCAGGAACAAATTCTGTTTTTCTTTCAACACCAGGAAAGGTCTTGTTGCTGCCACTTTCCTGCCTCTCCTGGACTATGGTGATGTTGAAAATAGGTATGCCTCCACTCACTCTTTGCATCTGTTGGATACTGTATATATCATATGTACAGTGGGGAAAACAAGTATTTGAACACCCTGCTATTTTGCTATTTCTCCCACTTAGAAATCATGGAGGGGTCTGAAATTTTCATTGTAGGTGCATGTCCACTGTGAGAGAGATAAACTAAAAAGAAAAATCCAGAAATCACAATGCATGATTTTTTAACAATTTATTTGTGTGATATAGCGGCAAATAAGTATTTGAACACCTGAGAAAATGAATGTTAATATTTGGTACAGTAGCCTTTGTTTGCTATTACAGAGGTCAAATGGTTCCTGTATTATTTCACCAGGTTTGCACATACTGCAGGAGGGATCCTGGCCCACTCCTCCACACAGATCTTCTCTAGATCAGTCAGGTTTCTGGGCTGTCGCTGAGAAACACGGAGTTTGAGCTCCCTCCAAAGATTTTAGATTGGGTTCAGGTCTGGAGACTGGCTGGGCCATGCTAGAACCTTGATATGCTTCTTACGGAGCCAGTCCTTGGTTTTCCTGGCTGTGTGCTTTGGGTCGTTGTCGTGTTGGAAGACCCAGCCACGACCCATCTTCAATGCTCTGACTGAGGGAAGGAGGTTGTTCCCCAAAATCTCACAATACACGGCCCCAGTCATCCTCTCTTTAATGCAGTGCACTCGTCCTCTTCCATGTGCAGAAAAACACCCCCAAAGCATGATGCTACCACCCCCATGCTTCACAGTAGGGATGGTGTTCTTCGGATTGTACTCTTCATTCTTCTTCCTCCAAACACGCTTAGTGGAATTATGACCAAAAAGTTCTATTTTGGTCTCATCTGACCACAAAACTTTCTCCCATGACTCCTCTGTATCATCCAAATGGTCATATGCAAACTTAAGACGGGCCTTGACATGTGCTGATTTAAGCAGGGGAACCTTTCGTGCCATGCATGATTTCAAATCATGACGTCTTAGTGTATTACCTACAGTAACCTTGGAAACGTTGGTCCCAGTTCTTTTCAGGTCATTGACCAACTCCTGTCGTGTAGTTCCGGGCTGATTCCTCACCTTTCTTAGAATCATTGAGACCCCACGAGGTGATATCTTGCATGGGGCTCCACTCCGATTGAGATTGACCGTCATGTTTAGCTTCTTCCATTTTCTAATGATTGCTCCAACAGTGGACCTTTTTTCACCAAGCTGCTTGGCAATTGCTCCGTAGCCCTTTCCAGCCTTGTGGAGGTGTACAATTTTCTCTCTTGTGTCGTTGGACAGCTCTTTGGTCTTCGCCATGTTACAAGTTAAAGTCTTGCTGATTGTATGGGGTGGACAGGTGTCTTTATGCAGCTAACGACTTCAAACAGGTGCATCTGATTAAGGATGATACATGGAGTGCAGGTGGACTTCTAATGGGCGGACTAACAGGTCCTTCAGGGTCAGAATTCTAGATGACACACAGGTGTTCAAATACTTATTTGCCGCTATATCACACAAATAAATTGTTAAAAAATCATGCATTGTGATTTCTGGATTTTTCTTTTTAGTTTATCTCTCTCACAGTGGACATGCACCTACGATGAAAATTTCAGACCCCTCCATGATTTCTAAGTGGGAGAAATAGCAAAATAGCAGGGTGTTCAAATACTTGTTTTCCCCACTGTATATATCATGGACCTCTGAGATTCATAACTGGTTGTAAACCTCTCACACGTTATGTTCTCTAGCTAATTGGTCATCACTATGTATAAACAGAACCAAGCATTGGTAAATATTTATCAACAAATCCATCCTTTGTATAAGTATATTACACATACAAGTTCAAGCTATAACCTCTAGACTATTTCATCTTTGTCATCCCTTCAATTCACAGTAAAACTTAGTCAAAAGGCGTTTTTCCTACTTTGCCCCCTCAACCTAGAACACTCTACAGCAGAAATTGAAGTTGCCTAGCTCAAATCCCTTAGAGAAGTTTAAATTTCGACTCAGAAGGCTGGAGAGTATGTCTGTAGGGGTTTGCACATGCCTTTAATCAAACATACTTTTCTTTAAATGTATCTTCTTTTATTTATTTTTATTCTTGTACAATAATGTATGATTAATACATTTTTTGTTAAATATCATTATTGTTATCAGTATATAGCATTCTGTGTTGATATGCAAACAGACATGTAGCAGGTTTTCAACGTCATTGTGCACTGTCTTTAACCAATCTATGCTGTATCCTAAATATATGTCTGATGTCTTCATAATTAACCAAACGGCTTGAAAATTGACTTAAAATTCATTTTTTTTTTTAATTATTGATGGACCTCTGCCTCTGTTCAACAATGCAGTAAGTAGATGTGGCTTACCCCCAAGGGGAAAACTCTGTTGCTGAGCAGTGAGAAGTGAACACAATAAGGAAGTGCCAAAATCTGCAGTTTCTTGAATAGCCACTTGAGGCTGGTCGTAAAAGTGAGTCAATCACCACAGAGCCTCGTTTTAAAATATGAAACTTTACAGCAGAAAAAAACATGTTCACAGCCTGGTCAAAGAAAGATTTTGGATTTTGGGCTCTATGTAGATAATTGACTATTCATCAAAGTGGTGAGGAAGGTGAGGTATCCTTCCAAGCAGCCTGCAGCAGCCGGGGCACTCAGGGAAATTCGGTAAGTTTGTAAATTATTGCAGTCAAGCCAGCTGCCCCAACAAAATACACCAATAATTATGAAATTCATTAAAATTGATGTAAATAGTGGTATCTTAACCAAACTATTATATTCTATGTCCCTGCACACTTACAGAGTCATAGAGTCACATGACATTGAAGCTATTGACCAAAAACCCTAATATTTACTGTATTTTAACTAACAAGTGTAAAATAGTCGGCACCAAAATACTGCAGACACATGGATTAACTTCTGTTTTTCAAATTAAACGTATGCTGTTTTTTTCCTGTCAACATCTATCTTGTTCTCACCTGATTGTAAGGTTGATATTTATCTTTCTTTTAAGGTCGATATTTTTCTTTCTATCTTTCTATTTATGAATATTTCTCTTTTTTATTTTTAAATACTTCTCAGGAATTTTAATCTACAAACACAATTCCACTTCTCATTTGTTCTGAAGGTCTATATTTATCTTATCGTGTTTGTAGATTAAAATTCCAGGACGCTATTTTGAAATAAAACCAAGAAATATTCATAAATAATGTTGAATAGATACTTATTGTTTCTTAAATGTTTTCACATTATTTTCTGTGAGACAATGCTTGTGAAAGATAAGTATGTTTTTTTTACATGATTTTCAGGGCAATAATGCTTGTGAAAGATAAATATCGACCTTACAAAGAGATGTGAACTATAATTGTGTTTGTGGTTAACATTCCAGAAAATAAAATCAATAAATATTCATGAATAATGTTGAATAGATACTTATTTTTTCTATTATCGATTTTGACTTTACAAACAGATGGGAAGTAGATCTGTCTGTCGGTAAAAATTCCAGAGTTATTTCAAAATAAAGTCAGGAAATATAAATCAATAATATTCAATGAATATTAATTCTTCCTTGAATATTTTAAATGATTTTCTGAGGTAATGGGTGTGAAAGATCAATACCAACCACAGATTTGAATTATTTTGGTGACAACTTCACAACTCAAAATTTGCCAATTTTTCTGCAAATGTGCAGGATCATAGTCTATACTGACTGGCCATGGTACAGCTGTTTCTTTTTTGATTTAAATACTTTTTTCATATTTTTGTCCCCTGTAAATATGAGCATTTTTGTAATATGGTCTAAGTAATTGACTCAAAAAGTGTACAGAAGCATAGCACTAGAGTGACTGATCTTGTTACAGCTTCTTTCTATTTGCACATTTTAAGCATTTTTATTATTTTTTTCCCCAGTAATGTTTAGCATTTTTGGTCAAAAGCTTCCATGTTATGTGACTCCATGACTCAGTAAATGTGTAGGATCATATAATATAATGGTTTGGTTAAGATACCACTATTTATATTAAATTTTAATGAATTTCATAATTGTCAATGTACTTTGTTGGGGCAGTTGGCTTGACCGCAGTAATTTACAGATGGTCCCTAAGTGTCCTGGCTGCTGCAGGCATGCTTGGAAGCATAGTCAGTTCTGTTATTTTGAATTTTCACCTTAATCACTGAGGTTGGTGGGTTGATGAGACCTGTGGCTTTTTTATATCTACAAAAGTAATACCAACTTGGGTGAAATTAGTGAAGTTTTAATGATGCAATCAAGTTAAAACAGAAAAAACAAGCAAATGTCTAATATGAAACCAACTTTACAGTGCCTAACTTAGCAAGTATCTGTATTGTAGAATTTGTTGTCCTTTAAACAGAGATTTGGATGTGAAATATAATATTTCCAGTCAGTATTAAAGACAAAAGCAGTGCCCATACAAATAGAATTTACTGAAGATAATGTTTGTGAAAGATAAAAACAGAAACCCTGAACCACACTATAACACATTTGATGAAGCTACTGGTCTCCCCATTGTCATCACTGCCACAGTGGATACAGGAGGACATTCAGTGATGCTCTTCTTTAAAGGAAGAAGAAGAAGGGTCTTTTCCACCTTAGTCCAGCCAGTCTGATCTCTGCAGCACCAGGCCGGTCACAGCTGTCACTAATGATCCACGCTGAACCTATCAGAGGAAGGTAAATGAGTGTAATGAAACATATAAAAGCTGGTTATATTTTAGGTTGATAATACTAGTATTATATATCAGTAGGATATAAAAATAGGTGTTTACTTAGATATTTGACCATTAAGGAAAGTGAAATATTAGTGTCTATAGCTAAGGAAACTTAAGACTGAGCTAACTTACTAGCTGCAATAGTAATAATGGCTATGAAAGCCAGTAAACTTATCCATAAAACATATAAGGTAAGAACTAGAGATGGACCGATCCAGGTTTTCCTGATCCAATCCAATACCGATCCATGGGCTGAACATATCGACCGATATCCCCGATCCGATGTTGTGTGGGCATGAAGTCGAATCACCACACAGCCCCCCCTTTAGCATGGATGGTAAGGTGGATGAGTCTTTTCAGCTAAAATCATATGTAAAGCTCCAGCAAACTTTACTTCCCATGTCTACTAAAGAGCTAAAATATGCTTTTGCTTCTTTTTTATTATACTGGGATGAATAATTCAATTAAAAAATAATGAACAACACTGCCAACAATTTCGCCATATCAAAGTGATCATTAGTTTACTATGTGCTGTTACTCTATCATGTTACTATACTGTTACTATAATCATCGTTAACAATAAGAAAAGTTTGATAGAGAAACAGAGTGTATTTATTAAAGTGATATAAACAGGAAACGGTGCGCACCTAAAGATGTGCATAACTGGCAGGTCCGTTTTTTGCCTGTTTTTTTCTTTTTTGTACCGGACTATTGTTTTTTATCTGGTTCGGTTGATACCGTGAAGAGAAAGCATTGATTCATCAGACCAACACGTTCCCTCTACTCAGAACTTCTCACTGTGATAAACATAACCTTCTTTAGCAGCTTGTGAAGGGGTCGTTCAGAGTCTAGGACACGTCGGAGTTGTGGTGTTTATTTAACACAAGTTTGTGGTGTTTATTTAACACACACAATGTTCACGTTGTAGATGTCACACACAGCAGTCAGATTTCTTCTCTTATTAAGTTTAAAATGTTTCCAAATGACTTGGTCTGGTGGTGGCTCCATGTTACTGTTTGCTTGAATGCTGTGCTGCTCTGCGTGATGACATAACCAGCTTGCAAACATAGAATCAAAGTAACTACATGCGTGACTGGATCAGAACACTGGATCGGCATCTTTCATCCGATATCCGATCCAGCTGATTGGTCAGTATCGGACCTGATATCCGATGCAGGAATCAGATCGGCCCATCCCTAGTACGAACACTCAAGACACATTACAATCACATCTTATTAGCTTTAACATATTAAGTGGAATAAAGTGACATCAAATTGTAACTTTAAATGAAGTTATGTTCGTAAATTGTTCGTTTGACATACGTTAATATAACGTTAGTGTTGCAAATTAAGAATTATTTTACATTATTTTTTCTGTTTAAGCTTGTGTCTGAATAACAGATAAATCATTATTACAAGTTATTGTAATTTCAGGTTTAAAAACTTACCTCAAGCAATGTAAACTTTTAGCTGGGAGAACCCTGTTAAACTCATTTACTCCACCCGCTCCTCTCCAGCTCCTCCCTCCTAGTCGGCCTCTGATTTGCCAAAACGAAGATGGCCACGCCTTCATTTATGCGTCAAAAACAGGCAATGTCATTGAGAACGCGCACACGCACGCACGCACGCACGCACACACACGCACACACGCACACACACTCTATGATTATGCTGCGCTTCATTGCACTCGGAGCACAGATGGATCCGACCTCCGAATTGGAGGTTGAACTCCAAATTGCGACTCTGGTTTGAATCAGCCTGATTCAGAGGGAATGACATCAAAGCAAGATGGCATCACACAAGGCTTCTTATTTTACACACTAGATGTTTAAGCAAGGGTAAAGATTTGTAAATTATTGAAAAGGGAACTCTTTGATGGCTGAAAGGCATCCAAACAAACATCACCTTACTGTGGCCCGGCTATGTTTTCCAAGCTTGCACCATGGAACCCATAGACCTCGGATGTCATACTTTCTGACTCAGATCTTTCCGAGTTCCGACTACAATTCAACGTAGGATAACATCTGTCGAAGATGGCAGCTACGTGTTTATATCTATGGGCAGCTCTGAAGTTGATCTGACGTCAAACAGAAGATGTTAGTAACAGATTTTTTTTCAAAGTCGTTACTAAGTGGATAAATAAATGCTCACAACTCCACACAACCCTTTAAAAGAAGCAGATATTTTCACTTGCTGTACAGGTTAGTTGTCAACTTGACATTGTAGCTCTCTCTCTGTGCGTGTGTGTGCTGTGTGTCGTAGTAGTATAGTATACTTACCCAGGTGGAACCATGTTTACAATACACGCTAACCCAAGAAGAGTGAGTTAAAACAATAGTTTTTTTTTTCATTTTTCACCTTAATTTATGGATGTTTCATACCAGTCCGAAAAATTGCTACAATTTATTTTATGGAAGTTTCTCATCTGGCGCATATGCCAAAAAAATTCCTGACTTCAGGGTTTACCTATGCTATCCAAAAAGACGCAGTAGATTCACCCCCCATGATGCTCTGGGGCCTCCCAGCATGTCCTGGGAAAATGAGAACTTGCAAATTATTAAAAAAAAAAACTCACCTTTGAGTCGTTTAATTCACTATGCCGGCCACAATAAAAAAAACTATTCCGAGAAAAATAAATAAATAAAAAAGAAAGTCCTCGCTTCCAAGACACAGCACCACCTATATGATGGTCTATAATACCGGCCACTTTATTAGGTACACCATGCTAGTAACGGGTTGGACCTTTTGCCTTCAGAACTGCCTCAATTCTTCGTGGCATAGATTCAACAAGGTGCTGGAAGCATTCCTCAGAGAGTTTGGCCCATATTGACATGATGGCATCACACAGTTGGCGCAGATTTGTCGGCTGCACATCCATGATGCGAATCTCCCGTTCCACCACATCCCAAAGATACTCTATTGGATTGAGATCTGGTGACTGTGGAGGCCATTTGAGTACAGTGAACTCATTGTCATGTTCAAGAAACCAGTCTGAGATGATTCCAGCTTTATGACATGGCGCATTATCCTGCTGAAAGTAGCCATCAGAAGTTGGGTACATTGTGGTCATAAAGGGATGGACATGGTCAGCAACAATACTCAGGTAGGCTGTGTACCAAGGGGCCCAAAGAGTGCCAATGAAAATATTCCCAACACCATTACACCACCAATACCAGCCTGAACCGTTACAACCATACAAGGCAGGATGGATCCATGCTTTCATGTTGTTGACGCCAAATTCTGACCCTACCATCCGAATGTCGCAGCAGAAATCGAGACTCATCAGACCAGGCAACGTTTTTCCAATCTTCTATTGTCCAGTTTCGATGAGCTTGTGCAAATTGTAGCCTCAGTTTCCTGTTCTTAGCTGAAAGGAGTGGCACCCAGCATGGTCTTCTGCTGCTGTAGCCCATCTGCCTCAAAGTTCGACGTACTGTGCGTTCAGAGATGCTCTTCTGCCTACCTTGGTTGTAACGGGTGGTTATTTGAGTCATTGTTGCCTTTCTATCAGCTCGAACCAGTCTGGCCATTCTCCTCTGACCTCTGGCATCAACAAGGCATTTCCGCCCACAGAACTGCCGCTCACTGGATATTTTTTCTTTTTCGGACCATTCTCTGTAAACCCTAGAGATGGTTGTGCGTGAAAATCCCAGTAGATCAGCAGTTTCTGAAATACTCAGACCAGCCCTTCTGGCACCAACAACCATGCCACGTTCAAAGTCACTCAAATCACCTTTCTTCCCCATACTGATGCTCGGTTTGAACTGCAGGAGATTGTCTTGACCATGTCTACATGCCTAAATGCATGTTGCCACCATGTGATTGGCTGATTAGAAATTAAGCGTTAACGAGCAGTTGGACAGGTGTACCTAATAAAGTGGCCAGTGAGTGTATATCTATGCCTTAATTACGTTAGCTTGCTACAAACCTTCAACATCCCATTATAATCACGCTCTCAGCAGTGGTATCCGCATCGTTACTAGGCAACAAAGCAGGTTGACTGCTTGTGAACAGCGCTGCACAGAGGTTTCCAAATGGAAATGATTACTCATAATTTACATATTTTGGGCTTTTTTCAGCCTCTACAATTGAGGGGAATTGTTGCTACTGGTAGTGGGAACTGTCGCTTAAACAAATGGTTAAAATGTTTTTTGCTGCACCAAAATAATTAAAAACAAAACAAAAAAAAATGTTTAAATTTTCCCAGACTGGATTTCCAGCACTGTGACAGAGTATATAGGTCCTTCTCCAAAAATTTGCATATTGTGATAAAGTTCATTATTTCCTGTAATGTACTGATGAACATTAAATTTTCATACATTTTAGATTCATTACGCACCAAATGAAGTAGTTCAAGCCTTTTATTGTAATATTGATGATTTTGGCAAAAAAGTAAAGAAAAACCAAAAATCCCTATCTCAAAAAATTAGCATATTTCATCCCACCAATAAAAGAAATGGGTTTTTAATACAAAAAAGTCAACCTTCAAATAATTATGTTCAGTTATGCACTCAATACTTGGTCGGGAATCCTTTTGCAGAAATGACTCCTTCGACGTGGTGTGGTATGGAGGCAATCAGCCTGTGGCACTGCTGAGGTGTTATGGAGGCCCAGGATGCTTCAATAGCAGCCTTAAGCTCATCCACAGTGTTGGGCCTGGCGTATGGGGTTCAGGTCAGGAGAGTCAGCAGGCCAATTGAGCCCAGTAATACCAAGGTCAGTAAACCATTTACCAGTGGTTTTGGTACTGTGAGCAGGTGCCAGGTCGTGCTGAAAAATGAAATCTTCATCTCCATAAAGCTCTTCAGCAGAAGGAAGCATGAAGTGCTCCAAAATCTCCTGATAGCTCGCTGCATTGACCCTTCCCTTGATAAAACACAGTGGACCAACACCAGCAGCTGACATGGCACCCCATACCATCACTGACTGTGGGTACTTCTAATTTCTTTCTGTGTCTTACCCTCCTGCGTGGGTGTCAATGATGGCCTTCTGGACATCAGTCAGGTCGGCAGAGTAATGAACCAGGCTGGGAGTTTTTAAAAGCCTCAGGAATCTTTTGCAGGAGTTAACTCGTTGATTCAGATGATTAGGTAAATAGCTTGTTTAGAGTACCTTTTCATGATATGCTAATTTTTTGAGATAGGAATTTTGGGTTTTCATGAGCTGTATGCCAAAATCATCAGTATTAATACAATAAAAGACCTGAAATATTTCAGTTGGTGTGCAATGAATCTAAAATATATGAAAGTTTAATTTTCATCATTACATTATGGAAAAGAATGAACTTTTTCACAATATGCTAATTTTTTTAGAAGGACCTGTAATAAATGAGCTCTGACAGTTTAGTAGTCAATAGTTTGATTGCAGGACATGTACTTGCTTTAAAGCTGTAAGTAATCCTTTCATTGTTGCCTGTTTTACAGAACAAGAACAGAAAACAGACATACCCATGTCTTTCTTGACAATGTTGTAAAAGACGCCTCCCTGCTGGAATAAGTGCGGCAGCTTCTTTGCATACGACCAAACATCTTCACCTGGAGGAAACACAGAGAGGAAGGAGTCACACAATGTTAACGAAGATTTAAAAACACAGCAAACATTCAGCACAGAAATTTTAAATGTCCTTACAATCATGTAACACCACAGCTCTTCTGTAACTGGAGTGTTCAATTATATGAACATTTTTCTCCCCAGTTAAAAGTGAACAATGTTGATTACAATTTTAGAAATCTGCTGTAGCAATTTTATTAATTATTTAGTTGCCAACTGTTTGATTAATCATTCTTTATTAAAAGAATGATCATTCTTTATTAAAAGAATGATTAAATTAAAAGCAAAATTATCTAGTATAAGTTTTCAAATTAATGGATATTTTTTGGTTTATTTTGTCATCTGAAATAAAGTGAATATCTTTGGGGTTGTGGACGAGAAAAATATCTGAGGATATTATCTTTGGCTTTTTGGAAACACTGATCCACCTTTTTCTGACATTTTATTCATCAAGCTATTCAATTACCCTGTGGCTCAGAATTCAACTGGACATAATTAATGAAAGTGGTTTCCTTCTGCACTAATAAACCCTGTGGTTGTGTCTCTGTCTGTTAACTAAAACAGGAAGCGGAAACTATTGAAAAAAGAACAAAGATATACGAATAAACATAAGGCTCAGTAATGATAATAATATGCAGATTATCTCATTCTTCCTACGTTGTCTTTTGACAATAATCACAAACTTGAAATTCCAATTGATTTCTTGGGATGAAAAAAACAGCTTATTTTACTGAGCAACAAGTACAACACAAAACATTCAAGATAACTTATTTTTGTTTACCTGTGATGGAAAATATTTCAAATATCATACGTTATAAGATAAAATATCTAGGTTGTCTTGATAAAAAGAGAAAAGTATCAGTAGCTAAAAGCAGATATGATATTAGTATTAGAACATGTTTTACTGATCTGCAGCTGTGTGAACTCGTGAGTTCAGATGAGCTAACTGATGTTTTGTTTGAGAACTGGACGGGAGGATTATTGAATATAAGCTCTTGCTAACAGGAAGTGCGGTGTCAGGCCTGCAGAGTGCGACTGAAACAGACGCTCTCTGTCATGCTGCCTGCCTGCTGACCAACCGATCTGTTTATCACAATGCAGCTACAACCTTTGACCCTTTTGGCAGGTGAGATAGGACAGAACGGAGGGACAAGATGCCTGAGTCAGCACACACACAATCTCACTAACGCACACAGTCCTGCTGTAGTGGGCGTCGCCTGTGACGCTCAATCTGCTGCTCATCTGATGCCTGCAGCTTGTTGTTCACCTGCCTATTGTGACCAATCAGGAGCTGGCATGCATATGCACTACACACCTGGACCGAAGCACATAAACAAAAAGCCGAGAAAACACCACACACTGCCTCAACAACTGCAGTTGTTGGACAAGATATTGTTCCAGAAATAACCATGATAAACAATATTATTGTAATTTTAAGACCATTTTATGCCAATATGATATAATAGCAAAATGATGCAAGTTGTCCTTTCCCAGAGACAGTGCTTATAGTCAATGTAAGTACATGAATCGATGCAAACTGCATCTTTTTTTCTAAAAATATGTTTGTCTCTTTATGTCACATTAAGTAATGTTTGTTGGATAATATAAAATGAATAATGTCTTATACTAAAGTAGTGTAAACACATAACCGATTAGTGAACTATTACTTTAATCCTAAACTATTTTGATAATCAATGGATTTGAGTGATTTTTAAGAAGAAAATTCCAAATTCTCTGGTTCCAGCTTCTCTTTTCTGATTTTTTTTCTGGTTTCTTTAGTCTTCTATAATAGTAAACTGATGACCTGTTGGTCTGGACAAAAAATACATTTTAGATGGAATCTTCAGCTTTAGGAAACAATAGAATAATTATATAGTTGTTAGTTGAAGCCCTAATATATAGATTTTTTCAATTTTTAAGATTCAATCGTTTGCTGTATTAACTGCATATCTCGCATCCCTGTATCCTTACCCATCAAGGTTGCTAGGAGACAGAGGGAGGACATCTCAAGGTCAATGCTGTCCTGGAGTTCACGGCCACTCATCCTACCAGACATCATGGCGTCCTCACTCTTCACTGAGTGTGAGCTGGAAGCGCGAGGTATGGAGGCCGGGGGGCTGCTCTTGTCCTCCGGTCCCCTCAGAATCTCCACCGTCACCCTATCGCCGTGCTGCAGAGCCACTGGCTCGTTCTCCTCCTCGTCCTTTGGCGGCACCAGCTCTTTGGGCGGGAAGCCGTAGCGGATGCACTGCAGCAGTGGCGGCACTCCGAACTGGTTGGTGACGCTCCTTTGCAGCTCAGAGAAGGTGGTGTGCGCCTGCAGGGTCAGCATGGCCTGCCGGCCATCGCTAGTGGTCACACGGATTTTCTTCTCCTTGATGGACACAGAGGGGGAGGTAGAGGACTTGGTGGGCGTGGCCGGGGCTGAAGAGGAGGATATTTCGGGAGAACCACTGGGGGAGGATGCCCTTCCGTGGCCTTTCTGCTCCTGCTTCAGCCGGTCAGTCCTGCGCTTCTGCTTAATAAAGGCCTGCTCACTGATGCTCTGCTGGAGGCTGCGCTCCGCCCGGCTCATTGTCAGCTCCTCCTTGTGGATCGTCTTCGCCTTCTGCCCCGTCAGGATGATCTTAGTCGGCGGCTGGGGATCCACCATCTGCGTGGTCTCGGCAGTGTCAGTGAGGCGCTGGACATGGGCCCCGTCAATGGACACCGGGTTATATTCGTCTGGGTTCTTCTTGGCAGTGTGGTGTAGGATGGTGTTGACCACTTTCTGCACCAGGATCTCACTGCCGAACTCGCCAGGGAAGTGCTTAGTGACCAGCTTCATGGCCACGTCATACACATTGCTGTTCAATGCAGGCTCAGTCTCATACTGGAACCAGTACACCGTCTCCCGTACCACCCGACCCCCCCACTCCAGCGTGATGGGAAATGCTTCAGGCAGGTTGTCATACTCCTTCCCTTCCCAGTAGTGCTTGAACCCACACCCGCACTTACCGCCCTGGGAGCGGGTGTTGGTCCTGTCCCCGTCCAAGTAGACCACCGACCCATTACCATTGATGTGGCGGACCGATGTGCCGTGACACCAATTGCAGGTGTTCAGGGAGCTCAGTTTGTAGTCTGGAAGGAGGACGTCCCTCTGGGGATCGTATGAGCAGACAACATTGTTGAGCGGGAAGCTGTAGTTCTTGTCTGGCCTCAGCTGTCCGTGCGTGGACTTGGCCAAGTTGTAGAGTTTCCCACCAGGAACCAGCCACTCTGCTGGCACGTGGAGCTCAGAGAGGGCACCGCAGATCAGGCAGCGGTGCAGCCGGTTCTCCATCACTGACTTCTTTGCTGCCTCGGTCACCTCCTCTGGTTGAATGCCAATCACTCCGGTGCGTCTGTAGACGTACTGGTGCACGTCAGCCACCAGCGACGGGTGGATGCTGTGCTTTTCCATAAACACCTCCTCCATGGCATTGACCAGCCTCATCAGGTACTTGTCCTGCAGGCTGCGGTCACCACCAATCACGCAGCTCCCGTCTAGCTCCAGCTTAATGTACTTCTTGATGAGCTCCTGCGGGACACCCCAGGCCTTGGGCAGAAGGCGGGCCGGCAGCTTCGGCAGCACCGTGTTCTTGATTCCCACCAGGGGGATGTAGTGGTTCCTGCCAGAGCTGCTCCAGGCAATGCAAATGGGTTTGTTGAGCTTCCCGTCCTTGCCTCTGCACTGCTCCTCCGCCACCAGACCCGGCAGGAAGGTGGCAGAGTAATCCCCGGAGCTCCTCATCCCACTCAGGGAATCCAGTAGGATGATGGGCCGGTGCAGGACGTTGGCGAGGCCAAATATGTGTATGTTGCGGAGCCCGAGTGGGACGCCCTCAGGTGGAATGAATAGTGGGTCGCACTCGTTGATGATGTCCTCCCACTCGGCGGCATCAATAAAATCCTGAAAGAGGGTCTTGTAACGGTCCAGGTTCTGCTTGAAGTTCTGCTTCAGATTCTCCCTCAGGGCGTGCCAGAATAATTCCCTGCCCACCAGGGCTCTTGACACGGCATGGACCAGGCAGTGCCCGTCCCCATCTACATGGACAGGTATGAGACATTCCCTGCTGGCGTTGGCTTTCTTCACCTCCTCCAGCGTGTCATGGAGGTAGATGAGGCTCCCGGACCGGTCTTTACCATAGCCCATGGTGGAAACATGGTCTGGCTCGATCAGGAACGCTCTGTCCCCCAGGAGTGAGCAGTCAAACATCTCCCCCTGGTTCATGTCTTTCAGCAGGTGGGCTTTGCCAGTTTGTTTGTCCATGCCGTACCTGGTGAGGACCGGAGACAGAAGCTTGCAGTGGTAGTTGGACAGACCCATCACCTTCACCAGCTCGGTCCCTTTCTTCGGGGCCCCGGTGACGCCGAGAAGCGCGTTTCTGAGCAGATTGTGGAGCACAACATCAGGATCCGTCACCTCCTCCACGTTGATCAGGTTCTTCTGCTCGTGGCGCTGACCGCACTCGGTACATTCGATGCTAACGGAGCCGTGAGCAGGGAAGAAAAGCCTCGCCTGACATTTCGGGTCTGGGCAGGTACCCGACAAAATACGCTTGTCTTTCTTCTTTGAGCTCTGCAGCAGTGACATTTCGAGCGGAGAAAAGCTTAAACTACACGTAAACTTCACACAATCATGATAGTCCGGCTGTCAGACGTGCTTCAACTCTGCTAAGTAGAGTTATTTACCAGGATAACACAAGAACAACACGGAAGCGGCTGTTTTTTTTCTCTAGCAACTGACCGTTGAAAAACGTAATTACGTCACGGCATTGGGTTATGGGAGTTGTAGTTCCTGCCATGTAAACCGTGGCAGTGTGTTTGTGGTTTTGCTTTTTTGGTTTTCTTAAAAGCCAACACATTATATGAAAATTTGTGTTTTATAATTAATCAATCTAATTGTATTTCTTACAGTATGTAGTAAGAAAACACAGAACTATATATTAAAATAATATCCTCAGCAAAAAATATGTTAAAATTGTGAGATTTAAGTTTTCATTTATGATGACTGCTGATGTGTTTTGTGTTGATCTTTTTTCTTTATTTGTTTCATTATTTTACTGGTAAGATTTTTGTGATTTTATCCTGGACAATATTACCTGTTAATTTTAGTTGTTTTTTTTCTTATTTGATCAATCTAATTTTATTTCTTACAGAGTTTATATTTTAATGTTAATAAATGAAAATATTTTAATTTGAATGCAAATGTGTAGTTTTTAATATATATATATATATATATATATATATATATATATATATATATATATATATATATATATATATATATATATATATATATATATATATCCTTAGCCCCAAACAAGATGTAAGTGTATAAAACTGTGAGATTAAGGTTAGTTTTCATTCATTCAGTTTCTTTTATCATTGTGACAATATTTATTCATAAGGAACCACAGGCCATGTGTTTACGCCGTACCTAATGTTAAATGGTTACAAAATTAATTTAACTATATTTACCAGCATGCAACACGGCGTAGCGACGTTTTGTTGTGTCAGGGAGTCAGTAAAACGGAAGCACTGTATGAGCCGAAAAGATGGATCGTTGATGGATCCACAGAATATTTCAATAAGTGTCGTCCTACAAGTGTATTAAAACGTTTTGGCTGCTGGAGTTTGTACCTGTGCATGGGTTTGTATGCTTCGTGTCATTAAATTAACTGAATGTAAAGGCTACTGACTCCCGAGTTTACCGGTTGACTTAGCAATAGCTATTAGCCTGCTGTTAACCGGTGTTTTGGTTTAAAGAGAGCCCGTGTTAACTATTAACTGCTGCTGCTCTTAACGACGCCAGCTGTTAAAACACGAATAAAAACGTTATAAATAGTTCTTGATGGTGTACAATTCATATACTGTAGCACAGACATACCAGACCTATTTAACATTTAACTTAGAATGATTTTAAATAATTTTTAAATGCTAGTTAACATGGTCACTCGTTAAACCGAAACACTGGGTCTGAGCCGATCATTCCTTAATAATGTTATTCAGGATCACGTTCATTTAAACGAAAATTATTCAAAATCGATTGGAAAACATCGCGCAGGACAATCAACAGCTGTTCACAACATTAAAACCGACTTTAAGGCCGGAAAATCTGTCTGAAATAGGAGCTTTCCAGAAATATGTAAATTCATTGATTGCGATTAATACAGAAAAGTCAGACAGGACTAGATCATTGACAATATTACTTGATTTACTTGATAAGATAAGTTCTTATAATACAGCCATGGATTAGATGCAAGAAGATGATATATGAAAATATATGTAAATAATGGTTGATTTTATTCAATACGTCATACATTTCATCTATCAAGTTGTTTTTATTTATATAGGATTTTGAGATGTATTCTATGTAATAAAAAGGAAGATAATTACTTTAGCAGGCCTTAATTTTAATATTATTTCTCAATTTGAAGCATGTGAAATATTTAGAGGAGAAATGCTATTTTTGGTGGAAATATTGACATATTTGAATATGTCAAGGAGATATATCAACTACTCTAATGCTTTTGTGTGTCCTCACAAGCAAGTACAAACTAATACGGGCAAATTTATGTACTAGGATAATTGGGACGTATCAAGTCTCATAAAAACGAAAATACTCAAGTATAAGTACCTCAAAATTTTCCTCAATACTTGAGTAAAAATGTTTCCATCTGTTTTTTTGTTTTGTTTTTTGCTGTTATTGCAGTTTTCCTCTTTCTATAGCAGTTTGTTGCTGCAGCCACCAGGTGGCAGCAACGTGAAGGTTTGAGTCTAACAGTTACAACACAAGGCAATTAGTATGCAGCAGGTTATAAAAGACTAGGCTGAAAAATACAAGATTAATATAATAGAAAATAAAGGACAGAAAAATCAAGACAATTAATATCAATACATGTTTAAGAAAAGTCATATTTCAGAAGAGCAAGGATTTATAGAGTTCAAAGTTACCATCCTGATGATCCAACCAGATATACCATTTTTTATATATTTGTTTCCTGATATATTACTTTCATATTATCTCTATATGATATAAATACACATTTACCCCTTATTATTTAAAAAAAAAAATTTTAAAAACAAAATTGGAAGAATGCAAAACATATAGGTGAAACCTACAGTGAAAACAACTAAATAACTATATTTTTATTCATACAGTACATTTTTTCTTATGAATCACCTCACTTCATCTACAGCTTTAAAATTGTAAAATTGTACTTTAAAAATATATGTAAAATATTGAGATTCAGCTATATATATATATATACATATATATATATATATATATATATATATACTAATTTTTACATGTATGTTTAGCTCCAATGTTTTGTTTTATTTGTTGTTTTATACTGTTCATTTTATTTATTTATTTATTTGCTTTATTTGTTTTTTTTGGATTTTATTTTCTTATTTTATTGTATGTTTTGCTTTATTTATTTATTCTACAATGTTTAATCACTAAATGAGCCAAGTTCTCGGAACTTGCTGCCTCCGCATCATTTACAGTCACTACTCTGATCTCACTGCGGTGGCCAGCTTGACTACACATCCGCAGAATAAAATAGTTCCCATATTCTCCCATACTCTTATCACTCCCTTTTAACGCGCCATTTTTTATAAGATTGGCAGTTCTTATGAAAACAGTCACAGGTGTTATTTTAACACGCTAACGGGTCAATAATGTTATAGATCCGTGCTTTTAATCAACTACGTAGCTCACATTTGGCGCGAAAACTGCTGTGTGCGCGGATGAATATTAAAAAAGGCACGAGCTGGAGTATTAAATGTCCGTAGAGAAACTGGCAGCTGTGACTCACGTCAGACTGAAGCAGCGGAACGTTACAGCCGTTTCGATAAAATAGTGACTTTATTTTGAAAGAGTAGATATTGTTCAAAGACGGATTAAACACTAAGGAGTGTATTCTCGGAGTCATAACGGTGAGTGTTAAGCATAGGTTTAAACAGCCGGAGGGAGTTTGTTAAACTTTTACAGTTTTTAGTGATTTGTTTGTTTGTTACGCGTTGGCTCATCGATTTGTATGTTTAGGTTATGTTAAAACCGATAAACAGAAGACGCACAAACTATCTGTTTTGGAAAGTAACTATGTTAATTTATTCGAGTATTTAATTTACTTAAATATAGTATTATCAGCAATGCTACTTTATACTTACATTTATTCAAACGTTTTTTACTTTACAAATGTACATTTTACTTTATAAATATAGCATAATATATTTATTATGCGCAGGGGTTAGCGCTGTTGCCTCACAGCAAGAAGGTCACAGGTTCAAGACTTCCTTGGTCCTGGGTCTGGGACCTTTCTGTGTGGAGTTTGTATGTTCTCCCCGTGTCTGAGTGGGTTTTCACTGGGTACTCCGGTTTCCTCCCACAGTCCAAAAACATGCTGAGGTTAATTGGCGACTCTAAATTGCCCGTAGGTGTGAGTGTGTGAGTGAATAGTGTGTGTGCCCCACGATTGGCTGGCGACTATCTGGGGTGTATCCCTGCCTCTCGCCGTAACGCGCTGGGATAGGCTCCAGCAGACCCCTGCGACCCTAATGAGGAATAAGCAGGTATAGAAAATGACTGACTGACTGTTTAAATTGTCTTTTTATTTGATTTTTTTTAGTTATGCGCTCTAAAATGTATTTATTGATTCAAAATAAGTAGTATAGTAAATCTAAATATATACTAGCTATACAATACATTGTAGTAGCAATACATTGAAATATTCAAGTAAAGTAAAAGTACTGAAACAGTGTTTGGGAAATTCCATTATTATTTCTAAATGTTAATACAGTTACCATTCACATCAAATATAGAGAGAGAATAGTTAATTAAACAGACACATTTTGGGGATTTTCTCACTGCAGCTATTTTGTGGAGTTGAATTGAATAGTTTTATCTACTGGTACATAGTTTGCATATTTGAGTCCAATTATTATTGTGTTAACCTTTACCCTTCAACTAAATAATACTAATTTCTTGAATGAGGTTTTGTGTCATTCTGTGGGAAACCATAATAATGACTAGTATTTGTCTAACTTCAAAATTCTCAAGCTCTGTAATGATAATTTATATTTCCAGGGAGAAAATAAAACTTTATTTGAACAGCAGAATGAAGAAAGCACAGAATATTATTTTTAGAGGTTAATTATGAGCTGAAACATTTTGTTAATTCCGAGCAAATTCAAACCAGATTTGCCAAAAATCATCACTTTTTTGAACACATTTGCTTTAGATTCCGCTTCTTTCAATCTGTTTTAAAATTTTTGAAATACAATCAAGCCACAATTTCATAGCATTGCCATATGGCAACGTTATGCAATTTCTTGCATATGCTTTCTAATTTTGGCCCAGAATGCACTGTGGTTTTTGGATTTGCTGAAACAAATGTGCCCTGGAGGTTCAAAAGATTTTTTTAGTCCACGTACAAACAAGATTTCCTGGTCATGTGATTGTTTGTCCTTAAAAGTTAAAGCCATGAATTTTACAACTAAACAGTAAAACATGGATTTCATATTACTGCTTTTTAGTAATGGTGAGCCAAAGTGATTATTGCCATTTGGTAACACTATACAATAGAGGGTTAAAGTATTGGCCTGGTAAAACTCAGCCTGACCTGATGTTTTGTTCATCCACAGGTAGCCAATATGCCGCCAGTCCTAACTATGTCCAGCCTGAACTATGACTATGACTATGACACAGTGCAGCCCTGCTTCTTCCTGCATGGTGAAGAGGAGGAGGATTTCTATGCTCCTCAACGCAGCCAGCTCCAATTAGGCCCCAGCGAGGATATCTGGAAGAAGTTTGAACTGATGCCGACGCCTCCTTTGTCGCCTAGCCACACACCACCTCGGCATGAAGTCCCGCTGTCTGCAGCCGAACACTTGGAGGCAGTGTCTGACCTGCTGGACGAGGACTGCAACCCCTCCGCTGCCTTCCTGCAGTCCTTCATCATCCAGGACTGCATGTGGAGCAGCAGCTTCGCCGCTGCTACAAAGCTAGAGAAGGTGGTGTCTGAGAGGCTGGCATCACTACGAGCTCGCCGTGACTCTTCTCCAAACAACAGCAACGCCATCACTGCCACAGACAGAACAGGTGACCAGCAGGTGGGCATCCCGCAGGTGAACCCAGAGTACCAGCAGGACTTCCAGACAGCGGCGACTGACTGCATCAACCCCTCAGTGGTGTTTCCATACACTACAATGAGCGAAAAGAAACGTGATTCAGTGGCGATGGATGTGGGGTCAGAAATGTGTCTCAATTTGCCACCGCTGTGCAGCAGTGACAGCGAATCAGGCGGTAAGACATCTTTTGTTAAGAGGTGGCATCTGCTTTTTGAAGACATGTTTTGATAGATATATCATATTAATGGTGACTTCTATGTATTTTCTGGCAGCAGCTAGTGGCGAGTGTGGAGATTCCAGCTCCACAACATGTAGGCGAAACTATTCTGCTAAATCAGCGGTGTCAAACATGTGGTCCGGGATCCACAACCAGCCCATTAAAGTGTTCAATCTGGCCACTGGATGACTGTACAAAATGTGACAAATATTCTTATTCCTATTTCTTCACAGGAGGTCAATGAGCGTCTTTCAGGGCTCAACAGATAAAATATTTAGAGTTTTGGTTTGTAAAAGCTTTGTAAGGCAGGAGATAATGTAAATGTTTTGAAGCTGCTGTTCATTTACTCAGTGAACAATATTTTGTATTTTAAATTGAAATGAAACCATAGACTGAATATAAAATGGAACCATTATAATGTTTATTTCCCTTTTTTTATGGCGT
Source organism: Lepturacanthus savala (assembly GCA_030544235.1). Classification (NCBI taxonomy): domain Eukaryota; kingdom Metazoa; phylum Chordata; class Actinopteri; order Scombriformes; family Trichiuridae; genus Lepturacanthus; species Lepturacanthus savala. Next base: position 647,002 of record CM060461.1, read on the forward strand.
CATTCTTCATGTTGTAAATTGAAGATGAATTAACCATGTAAATATTTAAAATGTATTTCTATACGTAAAATGAGTCCAGCCCACTTACAGTCTAGTTGTGCTGATTGTGCCCCATGAACAAAATAGTTTGACCTCGCCTTGCTATATGTTGCTCAATTCTACACTGCATTTCTAATCAGTCTTTATTCATATAGCACTTTTAACACATTTAAAAACCTACTTCACAAAAGTAAACGGGTAGACCGATAAACTACAGTAACCCCCCTCTTTCCACATGTAGATAGATATACTATACAGACACACGCGCAGCAAGTGCTGGCTTAAAACAGAGACAGAGACTTTAAATTAGTGAGATTCAGAGGAGCTGGTGAATGTTTCTAGTTTTTCTAAGGTTCAGCAAAAAAGATTGGTTTATTTCTGATAATATGAAGCATCCTTTAAAGCAGGGGTGTCAACCTGCAATCCTGGAGGGCTGGTGTGGGTGCAGGTTTTTGCTCCAATCAAGGAGTCACACACCAGATTCTACTAATGAAGGTCCTTAGCAATGGCTCTAGTGGTTGATTAGCAGAATCGGGTGTATGACTCCTTGGTTGGAACAAATGCCTGCACCCACCTTGGCCCTCAAGGACTGGAGTTTGACAACCCTGCTTCAAACCAAAATGTTCTTGTTTTCCCCACAGAAGAGGAGGAAGAGGAAGAAGAAGAAGAAGAGGAAGAGGAGATTGACGTGGTGACGGTGGACAGGAGAAAGTTGTTGCAGCATTGTGATATCAACAGACCCGATACCTCCCCGCTCATCCTGAAGCGCTCTCGTATAGACATTCACCAACACAACTACGCCGCCCAGCAGCCTGCCACAAAAGAGACAAAGCCAGAGGCCACCTGCCCGGCACTAAGGCAGAGAGGTGGCCGCCCAGCGGTGTCTGACAGCAGCAGCAGCCACGACAACAATCACAGACGCAGGACTCACAACGTGCTGGAGCGGCAGCGCAGGAACGAGCTCAAGATGAGCTTCATGCTGCTAAGGGACCAGATCCCAGCAGTGGCCAGTAACGAGAAGGCAGCCAAGGTGGTGATCCTGAAAAAGGCCACAGAATTCATCACAGAAATCCAACAGCATGAGAAGAGGTTGCAAGCAAAGAAGGATGAGCTAAAGAAGAGGAGCAGAGAGCTAAAACATAGACTGGAGCAGCTGAGGACATTATATTAACCACTTATTAGTTTTCATCCTCTAGGTGTTCATAATGTCAAGTTTTCATGCCTGAAAAGAAAAAGGCTGTGACAAAATGTTTGTAACATGTAATTCTGAATTATGTGTATTGAGTATCAGAAATAATAATAAATATAACTTTAGATGTACCATGAACAGCTATATTTAACACTGCTTTATCAAAACGGACCTGAAAAAATACAAAGACCATAATTCGCTGATCCGACAGCTGGTCTGTAATCAGTAAAGGTTTCTGTTTGTATTTATTTTATTTTTGACAACTTCTGCACATTTATAGTTGTCTTTTTAATTTAAAATAGTGTGTGCTTTAATGTCTGATTAGCAGCATCTGACTGTGTCAAAACTTATTTCCAGTTGATAATGATAATAATTTAATATTTTTCACTTTATTTCATCAGTAATTACACTCTCAAGCATGGATTTTATTATTTTTTACATTCCAAATTCTTTTTCCAAATTGTTTTTCCTCTTTCAGCTGATAACTGCATTTGCTGCATTGCAGTGTCTTTAAAATAAAAGTCCTTCATGCAGTGGAGGTTTTGACAATGTTACAAGGTCTATGATTTGTTTTTCTCCAAATAAAAATCTCAAAGTGAACATTAACAGCTAAGCAAGTGCAACTTCTATTAAAATGTGATATATATTCCAATGACTCCAAAGAGCTCAGAAATGGTCAAAGGTCACTAAGACTGTTTGTGGCCTCTTGTTTTATGTAAACAGTGAGAACAGTTCCACACTCCCACAATCAGATGAGATATAAGCCAGATATTTCACACACAATTACTGAGCTGAGTCCCTGAACTGGTTCTGGTTTCTCAGATTTGCCTAAACTGGTAGTTTTATGATCCCTGAACCAGGCAAACCTGCCTCTCAGAACAGCAACTTACAGCAACGTGAACGTTCATCTCTAGTCCATCAAACACACAGAATCAGCTTCATTTTACATCACGTTAAAGTCTAAAACAAGTTGTAGGCTGATATAAATCATTAAATTGTGTAAAATCTTGATTCTCTTTTATATCTTGTTTCGCTGAAAAATATTTAGTTTTACTTATAAAATTATTTAAATAAGCCTGAGAAGGAATAATTTGTCCTTGATTGACCTGCAAAGTTTTCTCCTCCAGAAAAGTTCTGATGTTAAGTAGCGTTATTGTGAAAAAAAGAATCCCTGAGTAGTACTGACTCATTGACAAATTTTGAATAAATAAAGGGACTCTTGATGCATCACTGTGATAATCTGCTTAGTCATGCAGAGAACATGCTGATCCTCCACCAGGATTCAGGAGGAGTGAGAACATAGACCGGAGGATTTCCTGTTTACATGGTCACCACATTTCCCCCCAAACAATACAGTTCATGTTTTAACATTAATGTTCATGATATCTGTCATTGAGCCATTACTTATTTCATAGAAAACCGTGAAAATCAGTTTCCTGTCACTATCATCTCACTCAGATAGTCGACTGTACAGTTAGTGGCTGGAAAAACAGAACAAAATGGAAAAGACAGACTCAGAGCTACCGACAATCTGTTTCCCATTTCAGGACTTGTTGCAACACAAACTTTCTCCATCTCAAGATCTCAAAGATCAAAGTACTGATCATCAGCCCTCCCAAGCCCCTGCCCCAACCTCCCAGTCTCACCATCAAGAGAGAGAAGGTGGAGGAGGTTGAGTGCTTCAAATACCTCAGCTGGACAATAAACTCAGTTTCAATCATCACACCACGGTCACCTACAACCACTACCGAAAAAGACTCACAGCCATACGCAAACTCAGAAACCTGGAGATTCAACCACACTTCCTACTTTTGTACTGCAGCATTGCAGAGCCAGTTTTATTATATTGTGCCATCTGCTTTTTCCCAATGCTTGCCGATGCTAACAAAAACAAACTTTTAAAAATAACCCACCTGGCAAGCAAAATAATACCCACTCCTGGTGTATCTGCTAATGTCACCTTATCCCTGACAAACAAAGCACTTAGTATCATACAGGACCATCCACTCCACCAGTACTTCTGTCCCTTCCTTCTGGCGATAGGTACATGTTATCTGTATCAGTAGCTACCTGCAGCCATTTGTGTCCTAAATATGTAACCCTGTTCCAGCCTGTGGTATGTCTGTATTTTGGGTCTCAGAGTATGTATTATGTTGGGTTGTTATCCCTTTGTTTGTTGTTTGTGGAAAAAGAATTTTGTTGAAAAGGATGAAACTAAATTAAGTAAAGAACTAAACTAGCAGCAAAGAACTCCATGTCCATATAGAGACAATAATGGACCCATAGATGTCTATATAAAGACAATATTGGACTCTAAGATGTCCATAGGCACTGTTGCCTCACAGCTAGAAGGTCACAAGTTCTGGCAACATTCTGTGTGGGGTTTGCTTGTTCTCCCCGTGTCTGGTTTTCTCCAGGTTATCTCGCTTCCTCTCCCAGTCGAAAAACATGCTTGTTGCTAATTGGAGACTCTAAATTTCCTATAGATGTGAGTGTGTGAGTGAATGGTGTGTGTGCTCCACGATAGACGGGTCTATCCCTGCCTCTCACCTGGGAGTACACTAGGATTGGTTCAAGCAGACCGCCGTTAGGAATAAATGGGTACAGGAAATGGATAGATGAATGGATGGATGGATGGATGGATGGACAGAGACAAACAGAGTAAAGAAAGCATAGATGCAGCATAGATGTTAAAAATGAAACATAGGTTGTTTTCTCCCAATAGTGTGACTTTTTCAAGGGTTTCTGGTACATGCTGGTTTCAGTTTTCTGTCATTTAAAAGATATATTTATAAGGAGTTCATGGACAGCAGTGGATGGAGAAGGAGATTGAATTAAACAACCATTAAGAAGGAAATCAGGCACCTTCCTGTTTTCAGTTATTCAAATAAAAGCAACTAGCCAGTTATCTGCAAGTCAGGGCACATCCAGGAGGTCAGCAGGATCCAAGTGATTTGCATGATGGGGATTTGATCCTAACTTTAAGAAAACAGATAATAATGCAAATTATTGATGAGTTTTTTTTGTGTTACACATATGGTGAAAAAAATGTTATCAGTCACTTTATTTAAACCATTAAGGCCACTGGCAACTATATTTTCTGAACTCTATGACTGTCATTTTCTACTCATAATAATGTAAATGTTACACATACATTTTTTATGACATTATAAAATACTTGATTACATGATAAAAATGCAAAAATAACTACTCATAGACTAAGATAAATATTGCAATATGACAAGATTAATATTCAGACATTAATACCTGTTGTGTCATTTTTATGGTAGGAAAAACACATAAATCACACAAAGAAGCACATGTTGCACTGTTGCCTTCTCAGTAAGAAACAACAAGGCTAGAATAGAGACATCTTGACAAAATCACTGCAAAAGTGACTCTGGACAGCTTCTAAAAGGGTTGATAAAATATGATTGTGCCCTATGGTTAGATGATGTCTTTCCAGTGATCAAAATCTGATAAAATGCCTTTTAGGTGCCTTTCCAGTAGTCAAATCATGACAAGCCTCCTTTACAGGGTCTTGTCAGTGGTCAAATCATGATAAAATGGGAATGCCCCCTGCAGGTCTAATTAAGTCTGATGAAAAATCTACTGAGTTCAATCCTCCAGTCATTTTCTGTAGATTTGCGTATCCTAAATTTGCCTAAAAACACTGGTCAATGAGATCTTCTTTTTATCGTACTCTAACACATTCTAAAAGCAAAGTTCTGTAATTAGGCCTACACCTTCCCTACAGCAACTCCCAGCATATACAAGTTAGTAAAACACATTCATTCATTTTCTATACCTGCGTATTCCTCATTAGGGTTGCGGGGGTCTGCTGGAGCCAATCCCAACACATTACAGCCGAGAGGTAGGGATACACCCCAGATGGTCGCCAGCAGTGTTGGGGTCGTTACTAAAAAAAAGTAACTAGTTACAAGTTACTAGTTACTTGTGAAATTTGTAACTACGCTACTTTACTAGTTACTGTATTTGAAAAGTAACTTCACTACTAGTTACTTTACTTTCCAGTTTTTTAAGCAAATGTTAAAAGTTACCGGATAGATACATGGACAAATATCATAGCCTTTTCATCGCTTTATTTTCAGCAAAAGCAAAAGTATCAGCAAAAGCCTACTTTCCTGTTAGTGGGTGCGAGCGGTCGGATCAGGTCTATTATTATTAATAATAAAAGCTATTATTATAATTATTACACTTACTAAAATAACCCCCCCTGCGCGCTGGGGGTAGCGGAGAGCGGAATGCACGGAGAGGAACGAAATGAACGGGTCTTCCTTTTACTGAACTATCTGAACTGAACTAGTTCTTCATAGTGAACGACAATTCCCATGACTATTTCGTACACACCAGCAACTACGTCACTCAACGCACTCAAATCCGGTTGCTGTGACAACGGTGCCCAGACAAGCACGCAGGCAGGTCCAACGACGGACAGGATGCATGCACCACTAAAACATATTAGAACTTTTTAGACTGACAATCGTGGTTTGGGTAACGCAGGAAAGCACGTTCCTGAAGTTTAGTAAAGTAGTGTAGTTACTGATATTTTGAGTGTAACGCATTACTGCACTTCGTTACCCGTGATGGTAATAACGTTACTGTAATCCGTTACTTTGTAACTCGTTACCCCCAACACTGGTCGCCAGTCTCTCATGGGGCACACACACCATTCACTCACACCTATGGGCAATTTAGCTTGATTTAGTTAAAGTATCATAGTAAAGTAAAAAAAAACAACAACTCATAAAACTGCAATATATTAATTACATCAACTATGTAGTTAAACTATTGCAGTATTATACATTGATGTAAAGTATTACAGTAAAGTGTTGGTTTGGTCTGTGACAAATTTGATCACAATTTGTGATATATTCTTGTCTTGTCTAATAATTTGTCATCAAATTATTAATATGCAGCATCAGTTTAGCAACATGTTACTGTTGTAGCTGCTGGAGGTGGAGCTGGTTAACTATTTTATGTATACTGCCCTACAAAGTAAAAAGGCAGCAACTACGTAGAGTGCAGAACTGAGAGAAATTACTTTAAAGTTCTAGCTCTTATTTATCCTACTTTATATACAATTAACTAGTTTAAGTTACCCTTAAACATGTAGGCAATAACACAGTATGTAAGGTTAGTAGAGCTGAGTTCTTGATTACAATTTCCAAGTGAATCCGCTTCTCACTTTAATTTCAGGGCGACATGGTGGTGCAGGGGTTAGCGCTGTTGCCTCACAGCAAGAAGGTCGCAGGTTCAAGAACTTCTTGGTCCGGGGTCTGGGACCTTTCTGTGTGGAGTTTGCATGTTCTCCCCGTGTCTGCGTGGGTTTTCACCGGGTACTCCGGCTTCCTCCCACAGTCCAAAAACATGCTTTAGCAGTTTGGCAACTCTAAATTGCTAAATTGTGAGTGTGTGAGTGAATGGTGTGTGTGCCCCACAATTGGTTGGCGACCATCTGGGGTGTATCCCTGCCTCTCGCTGTAACGCGCTGGGATTGGCTCCAGCAGACCCCTGCGACCCTAATGAGGAATAAGCAGGTATAGAAAATGACTGACTGACTTTAATTTCAAGGCGATAGTAGAGCACTTTTTGGTGTTGGCTTGAAACTTGCATCTTTAATTGCAGGGTAGCTGTTAACAAAATTAACTATTTCAAAGGGACAAGCAGCAGCATAGAAGTCAGCATCTCTGGTGAGGCAGGGCATCACTTGCTGAGGAAAGATACTGCAGCAGCTCATCTAAAAAGAGCATATACATATATTTGACAAACTGGGCTTTTTTCATATTAATCTAATATATGTTTATTGTGAGACCATCATGACATAAATAAAACAGCACCTAATAGCCAGCCTGCCTTGATCTAATGACATGACATTCAGAGTCTGATTTAAATAATATTTTATTCTTAAAAACATGGCGAACATTAGCATTTTTTTACATAATTTTTTTATTCATGGAGTGATAAAATGAGATTTTCAATTCACTCAATAAAAATCTTTGCCTCTAATATGTAAACAAAATGAAAGAAGAATGTTGAGCTTGGCTTTATCCATTGTTCAGGTTTCTGTTCTGGAAATGTGATAGTAGCAGCACATATAGATGATGCCTCATTTACACATTTAAACAGAACATTTCATGTCGCCTATGCCTAAGGCCTAGGGTTAGGGTTAGGGTCTGCAACCAGGGACTCATATCCTGCAGTGCCAGATGTGTCCCCCTGCTTAAGTTAGTACATGACCCAGCCCATTTGAAGTTTGCTAGAGAGCATTTGGATGATCCAGAAGAAGAGTGGGAGAATGTCATATGGTCAGATAAAACCAAAATGGAACTTTTTGGTTAAAACTCAAACTCTTTCTTTGGAGGAGAAAGAATGCTGAGTTGCATCCAAAGAACATGAGGGGGTCTTTCTGGGGTCTGACTGGGTCCTTCAGCATGACAATAATCCCAAACATACTGACAAAACAAAGGAGTGGGTTTGTAAGAAGAATTTCAAAGTCCTGGAGTGGCTTAGCCAGTCTCCAGATCTCAACCCCTGTGAGAAGGTGAGCGACCCCCCCCCCAAGAGGTGGTGTTATTTAGCATGGTCTAAATCACTCCATTGAATGTTTTAACATGGTTCTATTATTGTTTATTTCACTGGTGTGTATATACAGTACATGTATATGGTGCTTGGTGACGGTAACAGGGAAACGAGCTGTGCACAGATGCAGGAGCACAGTTCACCACGTCACTTATTCAAACATTTAAATACAACTCACCTTCGTCAGTTTTCACTACATTTTCACCACTTGGCAATCAGTGAGGTACCCACTGCTCATCCCACATTTCATCCAGTCACTGTTTAAGCCTCAGATCATTTATACAGACCCAGGACACGCTGGAGAGACTATGTCTCTCAGCTGGCCTGGGAACACCTTTAGGCTTCCCTAGAAGAGTTGGACGAAGTCACCGGGAAGCGGGAAGTCTAGGCTTCCCTACTGAAGCTGCGTCCCCTGCGACCCAAATACAGATAAGCGGGAGAAGACGAGTATGAGTACGAGTAAATAAAATGATTGGGGGACAGACACAGTGTCTGAAATGAAATTTTCAGTGGATGAATAATGTCAATCATCAATAATGTCCATAATAATAACATAAAGGAACAGGGTTGTACTCCCTCGACCCATCCTGAGTTCTCATGGGAGACCATAATGGCAGCCTCCCACCCTATCATCCCATCTCCCCATCACCCCCCTACACCTTCGGGCCTCCAGCTACCAGTTCTTCTCAGTGGGTCTGCTGCAGGGTTTTCCAGAACTTAATGGTGGCTGTCTTCCTCCCCCACGCTGAGCAGAAAGTGAAACCTTCCTGTCTGCAGACCACTGGCAGAAAAAGCTTTGTTTTGTTTAAAGATTTGTCTATTTAGTTTAGCATTCATTTTAATATATTGTTTGTTTGAAAGTTTAGTTTAGTTCATAGTTCAATTTGGTTTAATTTAGTATAGCATTTTACTTCTGCTGAGAAGAGTTTAGTTTATAGTTTAGCAAATTTAGAACAATTTACATTATTTTAACTTTCTTTGTGATGATATTTTTGTTTTTATTGTATTATTGACCTTTTCAATTGTTGATTTAGCTTATTGAGCTTTTTGTATTTTTACTTATCATGGTGATCAAATTGTTTAATAATAATAATAATTCAGTTCCTATGAGTATCCTGGAAAAGTATACAGTGACCCTTTATGATGATCAAAATAAAGAATAAACCACTGGGGTGCTTCAATGTGAAAAAGAAATATTGACTTCACAATGCGCCACATTCAATAAAAAACAGCAATATACGATTCAGAGAAACCCCCCTGAAATAACTGGTTTGATTTAGAAATAGAATACAACATTAATGAAAACAAAATGCATTCAAAACAAGAAAACAGTTATCACAGAGACTGAGTAGAAGTCACTGTGTGGGGGAATTTCCCATTAGGGCAACAATCAAAATGGGGAAAAAACATGCCATTAAATTTGAAAAATGTAAATATATCACAAGTGTGTGAGTAAATTGTGAGTCACTGGAGTCTCCCTTTCAGTTCCCTCTGCTTTTCACGCTCCATCACACCGTTCAGCCCACAACAGTGACTTCTGCAAAAACACAACTCAGACGCTGCTAATTCATTTATAGCCTGTTAAAAAGTCTATTTTACATGATGTCCCTTTCTTAGCATAAGGAAATCAAACCAGATTTCAAGATTCATCTTGACATCATTAATTTGCAAATGTACATGTACAAAAACACATGTACATAAGTATTCACAGCCTTTGGCATGAAACTCCAAATTGAGCTGGTAGAGTGGCCAGATGAAAGCCACTCCTTAGTAAAAGGCACATGGCAGCCTGCCTGGAGTTTACCAGAAGGCAACTGAAGACTCTCATACCATGAGTAACAAAACCAGACACCGCTCATCACCAGGCCAATACCATCCCTACAGTGAAGCATGGTGGTGGCAGCATCATGCTGTGGGGATGTTTTTCAGCAGCAGGAACTGGGAGACTAGTCAGGATAGAGGGAAAGATGAATGCAGCAATGTACAGAGACATCCTGGATGAAAACCTGCTCCAGAGCTCTTGACCTCAGACTGGGGTGACGGTTCATCTTTCAGCAAGATAACAACCCTAAGCACACAGCCAAGATATCAAAGGAACGGCTTCAGGACACCTCTGTGAATGTCCTTTAGTGGCCCAGCCAGAGACCAGACTTGAATCTGATTGAATATCTCTGGAGAGATCTGAAAATGGCTGTGCACCGATGCTTCCCATCCAACTTGATGGAGCTTGAGAGGTGCTGCAAAGAGGAATGGACAAAACTGCCCAAAGATAGGTGTGGCAAGCTTGTGGCATCATATTCAAAAAGACTTGAGGCTGTAATTGCTGCCAAAGGTGCATCAACAAAGTATTGAGCGAAGGCTGTGAATACTTATGTACATGTGGTTTCTTCTTTTTTATTTTTAACAAATTTGCAAAAATCTAAAAAAAAACAAAAAACTCTTTTCACATTGTCATTATGGGGTGTTGTGTGTAGAATTTTGAGAAAAAAATGAAGGCTTGTGGAAAAAGTGAAGCGCTGTGAATACTTTCAGTCTTGTGCAAAGGTGTTATTTACTTTAAATTCTTCTCCATAAAAAGTATGATTAAGGACACATCTGACTAGTATAAAATGTAATCTGTAGAGGACAACTATAAGTCCAAACATCCAGCCAGAGTCAAAACAACTATTTTGACCTTCTCAGAGCCCTGATCTCAGCATTACAGAGTCAGTCGAAAAGACTGAAGCAGCTGAGACACAAAAGAAAACAATTGCATTCTTTTTTTTTGCTGTCTATTCATACAGCTGCTCTGGTTAGCCAAAAAAACAAACAAAAAAACTGAAAGTAAAACTCACACCTGACAGCTCAAACTGCTGTGCTGATAAAGCAGCAAACAGGCGCTGATAAGGTTTATATGTGGGGAGCTGGGCTTTCTTTGTTAGCCACATTATCAGTGAAACAGAGGAGCAGCTTCCTGCTTCCCTCTTACATCAAACCCGCCGACCAGCAGGAAGGAAGCTCCTTATATAGGCAGCAGCAGGTGTTTGTTTGCACTTTCACTGGATCTGATCTGAGGAACAACTTGAATATTCACTACATGGCCAAAAACAACCTGCATTCTTAATGCTACAGTGATGTTTTAGACACATATTTCAGAAGTGTGTGTTTGTCACCTTTCCTGTTTGAGCTTGTTTGTTTGAGCTTTCCGTCAATGAAGCTCCATGCAGGAATAGTTTTAGCAGTTTGGTGCAGAAGTTAATCTCAGCTCTAAAACCTTCAAGATGAACTGTCAGACGTCGGAAAACTCTTGTTTCTGAATAGAATCAAATTACATTCTCATTGATTATTTTTCTTATTTAAGAGTGCACAAATACATGTCCAATAATTTTGTTCTGCATGATTTTTGCTTTACAATCTCACAATTATTCCCTTTAAACTAATATTTTGTCTACTTGTTTTCAGCAGAAATATGTAAAACACTGCAGAAGAACAAAATGTCACTTGACATATTGAACTTGATATCCAACAGTGTCCACCTGATGGATGTAAGTCCAATATTCTCTGTGTTATTCTCTCCAATTAAAGCCAGTAATTTATATTTTGGGGTAATTGCACAAAAGAATCACAACAAAAGGGGCAAACTAATAGCTGAGTGGTTAGACTGCATACCATATGGACAAAAATGTCCTAAGCAGCAAGTCCCCAGTTTGATGACTGAATGTCATCCCCCTTCTCTTTCCCCGTTTCCTGTCTATGTGCTGTCCTATATAAATAAAGGCAAAAAATCCCCCCCAAAAACATAATAAATTCAACTATATCTTATTTAAGTGATCTGACAGTTTATCACACTCCTATAAACAGCATTTAAAAAAATCTCATTTCAAAAAGTGGGTGTTGAGGTGTGTTTTTTATCTCTCAGGTCTGTTCATGGAGGTAGCTTGTAGCGAAAAGTTAACAGTTTCAGAGTTGGCAACAACAGCTTATTCAGCCCAGCAAGAAATTAAAAGAATCTAAACCAAACAAGGATTCTAAGAGAGAATTTGACATATGGAGATAACTTTTGACATATGGAGATAACTTTAACAGAAGATCCTGCATCTTCTGTTAAAGTTGGACTCAGAGCTGCTGCTGTCATATGTGAATGTATTTTCATGTTAGTTTCTGTTTTCGGTTACTTAGGTAAAGTTACCATGGAAATGAGTGTTTCATGGCTGTGCTATTGAAATTAGTCTAGCACTATGCTAACAATGAATGAACACTGTGCTCAAATGCTTAATTTGTTATTTGTTGTTGTAACTGTTTCAATTTCTTTCTTGTTTTTTTATGAAAATAGTGATCTGTAGCTGTGTGTTTTAGTTTACCTGTTGGTTTTTACTTCATTTAGATGTTGTTTCATCAATGTAGAAGTGTGACAAACTGCCTGTTACAGAAAATTGCTCATGAAAATGGTGGTTGGTCACTAGCTTGTGTGTGCATGGCAGTTATAGTGGTCACAGTTGTGAAGTCACTAAGAAGTAACCAAAAACAATGCTGAGCTTGAACCTGAACAGTGAAGTTGCAAATAATCAACAAGCTAAAACTCACTATGAAGCACTCTGTGATGATGTAGTGTAGTAAAATGTATTTATACTAAAACCTGTACACAGCTGTGAAGCAGACAACATGAAGGAGATGTAGAGAGTGAGATAGCAGCAAGAGTAAATCCACCTGTGTGAAAGTTTTTTTTTATCTGTTTGATAATAAAAACCATACACAGGTTAATTATAAACTGCCACAGGTGAAGGAAATCAGTCTGATGGGAGACCTGATTGGAGACATTAAAGTGAGATATGGCAGGTTTGATTTCATGTCAGCAGCAGAGGAAAGTTACACCCACCCAACTGTTCTTACTGTCTGTCCCTGCAAGCCACTGATCACAGAAAATGTGTTTTTTACATTGGTATGTGCCAGTGGTTCCTCTGGACTTGTCTATTTTTACTCGAACCACAGTGAGAAATTGTCAAAAAGCTGTTAAAATTCCACTGGGCCTCATAACAGGTGACATTTCTTTCAGCATCAAAACCATCTTAACTGCATTTCAATCCTAAGCAAAAAAAAGATACTCTGCTGCGTAGTCATATGATCAACAGCCAATAAATCTAGTGAATAATGAAATGAATAATTGATTAGTAGTTTCATTTATGAAATTAGAGAAGCTGGAACCAGAGAACAATTCAATTATCAAAATAGTTGTCAATTAATATATACAGCTCTAGTATGAAGTGTAACCTTAAATGGAGCTGAACTGAAAGTATTGGTTTCACGGGTGAGGAGCTTGATAGTTACAGGTTCTGCAACCCATTCTACTTTCTGTAATAAGATAAGCATTCTGAGATGTCAAACTAGCTCTCAACCTGCCAGATGATTCTCCACTGCTACCTGATCCCAGCAAACAACAAGTTTTTAGTAGCTGCTTTTCTCTTCTGTAAAACCCAAATTCACAGTTAAAGTCCACCTGAAACAGCAATTCAAGAATACTATCTCTCTGTCTAACTGGAGATGTGATCTAAAAAGATTAAAATGGCATTCTTCATTTCAGGACTTTATGTTTTGTAAGAAAGTATTTCTTTGTTTGCAGAAATCAATTTATTTGTCATTTTTTGATTTATAAGTCAGGTAATAACCAGTTTTTGGTTCTTGTTTTTCAGGTCATTTTGATGTTAAAATCATTGGAAAAAATGGCTGTAGAAAAAGCTCTGCCCCTGGCTTCCTCTGTGTTTGATCTTAGATAAGACACACCTGAAACTGGAAACACACCCTTGTAACACACACACACACACACACACACCCACACACACACACACACACACACACACACACACACACACACACACACACACACACACACACACACACACACACACACACACACACACACACACACACACACACACACAGAATTATTTGTGACAATCAAACATGTTTGTGATGTTCAAAACATGTATGTATATATGTAATGTATTGTTACATGTACAACATTTTTTGTAATGTATATACTTAATGAATAGTGAATGAGTAGTGAATATATGACCTGCAATTACAAATGTGGCCATAAAAATCCATTAAAATGCCCAAATCTCCTCATAGCCTAGGACGTTGCTGCTAGAGGCTTGGTTTACTTTCTGATGAGCAGGAATCTGTTCAGGACCTTTCATGGAAAGTGAAAATATAATTCTTAAAAGAAAAATGTTAAATATGACCATGAAGTCAAAATCTGAAATTGTCAAATACGTTGATCACCTATGTATGATCACCTGCACAACTCTGCTGTGTAGTGTTAATTAGCAACTATTAACACGCTAACATTCTAAACTAACATATCACACGTGAATACAAGATACCTGCTTAAAATCAGCATTTTAGCATGTTAGAATGCTGATATTAATATTTATTTATGTAAAATAGTGGTTACCAAACTTTTTTTTAGCCGTCACCTCCATCTATATCCCAACCTGGTTGATGCACCCCCTATTTCCCACACCTTCCAAAAACACAACTAAATGTGTTAAGGCAGCATGTTTAATTCTGCTCAACCAGAACACATCATCTAATGATCACATTAACAAAAGAGCATCTGAATTAAATTGAAATGTAACAAACAGCAACACTACTCTGATGATAGGGACGGGATATTATGTTATGGCTGCTGTTTGGTTGATGTTTTTGAATCAATGATCATTCATCATCTTGTTAAAGGATGTGACACTGAGGGTCTTTCACACTGTCCTCATTTGGTCGCTTTAAAAAGACTTGGTTGTTGAGAGTTGGTTTCCTTGGATAGTTCCACTTCGTTTGTCCAGGTGTGAAAGCTCATAAAACTCTGGTCTGGTCCAAACCAACTCTGTTCCACTTGAAAATGGGGGTCTCTGTTCGTATCAAGTGAATCCTGATCTGGTTCTGTCCTGGTCTGGTTATATACAGTACCAGCATTTGTACAGAGGGAGGGATGCTTCTGATCCACTGATGTTCACTTTCTTTCTGAGCGTCTCCACCTCAGCTGAGAGAATACTGTCCTCACTGTTGAGCTGAACATCAGGAGTTTTTTTAATGATATATTAGGTCTACTTTATATAAACAACTCAACATCTCACCAGCATGGTGTCTCTACTTCAACCACATCTCCACAAATCTGTGGAAATGTGAGCGTGACTCCAGTGACTGTACTCGACTGGTGTGTGTCGCCTGATGCAGGAATAACGACAGTGCATGTCAGAGCAATTAAAGAAAAGTGGTAAACCAGCATGTTTTTTTCATTTCCACTGATCACTGTTTGTTTTGGTCTACACATGAGATACAGAAAATGATCCAACTGCTCCTTTAAGACATCATTGGAATCCCTCTAAAATGTGAAGACCTGTGACTCAACAGGAAAACGTTTTTATGACCTGACTCACCTGCAAAGAGTGATTTTTTTATTCAGTCATGTTTAGAAGCATTTACTGTCCATGATGAGTCAACACAGCAGAGGACAAAGACTAAGTGGATATTATAATCTTTCATATGTTATAGTAAGCCAATTCTTCTAAACTAAATTCTAACCTTATAGGTCCCATATTTTACATGATCCTGATTTTATTTGAAGTTGTGATGTCATCAACCAGATGTATTTGTTTTTAAGAACCAAAAATCATTTTAGTATAGTTTTATCTTCTCTCAAACCTCTCTCAGCAGCTCTAAAAGGAACAGCTTGCATTGTCTCATTAACATTAATGAGCCATTCCTCTGATTGGCCAATGTAAATGGCTATGGGGGAGCAATTTCAGTTTCTCACAGACACACACGCGCCTGTGCGCACACACACACACAGAATAGCTAATTCTGTTGCTTCCTGTCAGCTGTTTTTCCCCCCAAGAATTACTGGAATTATGGTGTGTGTGTGTGTTGGGGTGGGGTGAACTTAAATGGTCTCTACTGACTGTAACCTCAGATAAAGAGTGAGACTGAGCCATGAAATAAAATCCATTTGTGTCACTGTAAAGTACAGAAAGGTCCAGTTATCCAAGCATGAACATAAAAAAACATACAAACAGATTCAAAGACAAATTAATATATATATGAAGATGCTAACATGCAAAGAACCACAAAAAAATAATTTTGGAAATATCCATCAAAATGAACATAAGAATTGAACAGAAACACAAGAACATTTGTGCAGACTGAAAAGCAGAAGTATAAGATGAGTCTTAAGGATGATTTATAAATACTAACAGGAGAAGAAGAGCTGATGGTGACAGCAACGTTTCCCTGGTCAACAATAAAAAACAGTTGATCAGCATCAGATTTCTGTTTTGAGACTGCAAAAGTGTGAACAGTCAGAAGATGTGTCTTAGGTCGAACATGTGCAAAAACAACAAAACTAAATTTAACTGATGAAGAAAACATGAAGAAAATGCCAAGACAAGAATAAATAAAACTGCATTCTTTTGTGTACCAGTTAATTCTGAAACTCAAGAAAGAGCTTATTACCAGAACAAATGTACATTCTCATTATAGGTCTTTTAATCTGTCTTTTATGATAAATATTCAGTTAAATGTATCTTTGTCCTATTTTCATGTTATTTTGCATTATTTTTTCACTGCTGTCAGGCAGAATTTTTGATGTTTCATTCACATTAGACAACAGTCGAGAAATCAACAGCGGCGTCTAAACACTTTTCCCGGCTCTTTCCTTCAGGTCATACAGGTGAATTCCTGCAACAACACAACACAAAATGTTATGTACTGTATGTTGTATACTTAATGTGTATTATCTTATGTGTATGCTTAATCAATCTATTACACACAAAATTCAGGAAAATAGTTTGAAAAAATGCCAAAATTCAAAACAACAAATCAATATCTATCTGTTCAAATAAAATAGAAAGAGAAACTTAACTTTTACTTAAAAATGTAAAAACTTTATTTGGTCAACACAAACATCATTTGAAACATTTAATGCCATACAATCCTTGACACTGCAGCGTCAACATACAAAAAACTAAAAAAAAAGCTTGTACAATTTTCCAGTCAAATCAGATTGACCTCATGAGTACCGAACGTCTCATAAAACCAAACCTTCTTTCATCAGCTGCTTCACAACTGCTCTCAGTAGCCAGTTTGATGCTTATACTTCTGTAACGATTCTGAAATAAGGAAACTGTTGGAAATGTTTGGTTTATGGTCACAAAATATGGTTAGATGTCCACCCAATCAAACTGACTACTAAATGTGTGCAGACCCTTTTCCACAGAATTATCCAGAAACTGCAGGGAATTGCAATCAAAAGGCTGCAACTAGTGATTATTGTCATTAGCGATTAATATGTTGATTGTTGTCGTTTGGCCTGAAAATGTCATAAAGTTGTGAAAAATGTTGATCACTGTTTCACAAAAGCCCAACATATTCTGTTAATTATCTTTATTATTATATATTATTATAATAAAGATGAAAAAAATAAGACTACAACCCCAGCCATAGAAACTTTTTGTCTGAGGTAGGAGATGCGGCAGAGGAATTAAACCAGGTTTTTATTGTAGGGATACTTTTATGAGGGTTTTGAATACGATGTTCCTGAGTTCTGACCAAAAAAAAAAAAAGAAAGTTCTGGTGGTGGAAAAGATGCTGCAGTGACAATGATCCGTCAGATCATTAAACCACCAACATGCTCCAACATACGGCAGCTAATGAATAGGACAAAAAACTAACAACTGCATTCACGTCAAATCAGAAGCACAGAGGAGTCGTTATAACAAAGGTCAGTGGTTACAGGGTAGCAATAGTGAAAATTAATCTAATTGTGGTAAGTATTGCAACAAAAAAATACATCCTTCCTGAGAATTTTGCACCACAGAAATGTTTTTGCTAAGCACAATTTCACATTCCTCGACTCAAACTTGATTTGCATAAAGTAGCTAAGATCTCAACCTTATGCAAATGAGAAGCAACTGATGCACCAGAATGTGTTGCATGATGTTCTACATAGACAATAAATGTGAAGAGTGGAGACAATTTCACAGGCTATAATGATCCCTGCAGACTGTAGGTGGCGCTTAAGCTCACTGCAGCCTGAAACATAAGTTGACTCTACTATTATTAATATCTGTGTTAAATCTGATATGACAGGATTGCAACTGGAGCACAACAGTTGATTTCCTACACTCCTGGATCAACCAAGAAAATCCCTCCATTGCCTTTCGTCTGTTTTTCTCCTTTTTTAAACCAACAACAAATATATTCTTTCAAATTAAAAAAACAACAAGGTTAAACAAAAACATCTCAGCTAAGTAGTTCTTTCAGTAGTTCTTTTGAAATATGGACCAAAATACTTTCGTCTCACTGCGTCGTTCCAGTTTCAGTTTTGCCCAAAGAAGCATTGAGTTAATTTTGCTGCAGCATGTTTTTGATTTGCTTGGAGGTAGAATCGTCGTTCAGATGTTTGGTCGTGTACCTGCCAGGGCAAAATGATCACTCTGCTGATAATAGTATAATAATAATAGTAATAGTAGTAATAATAATAATAATAATAATAATAAATAATAATCTATTAATCACAGCTTTTTCACAACAGAAAAGAGCAGCTATGGCTACAGTTTAATCACAATGCAGCTGTGATCTTCTCAGTCTCTGCATAACTTATAAAAAACTATAACATAATAATGAATGTTTCAGTTTGATTGTGTTAATGTTAGCTGTAGAAGCCCTAGATTAACGGTTAGTGGAGTGTAAGGAGACGTGTCAGACCTGAGAGCGTTCAGTAATCCCTCCACGCTGCTGGGCGGCTGCTCCTTCAGCACTCGGATGCATCCTTTCATCTGCAAACACCAAGAAAACAGGTTTAATTCATCCTGAAGCAGCAGGATACAGGAACAAATTAAAGAGAGCAGCTTAAGGATGTGGATCATTTATTTGTATCTTTAACCAAAATTGCATAACTACATCTCTATAAAGTTCTGTAAATTCGAGAGGAGCTAGAGAATGACACACACTGACAGATTAGACTGTGTGTGATGTCTCTTGTTAACTTACGTCTATATTGGAGGTTTTAACGAAGGCTCCGGCTGGGTGAACATGGTCGTACAGGATGATCACGCCGACCATCACACGGAGGCAGAACAACAACGTCTCCTCACTAGTGAAACGCGTGCGATACTCCCTACACACAGTCAGGTTCATGTCAGTGATGGTGATGACAATGATGACAATTAGAGCGTGGCTCGGGACGATTTTTTCTGACCGAGTCCGGCCAAACAAATATTTGTGTTGGAGCCCATGGGAAGCCCGAAACTATTCAAATCACACTATTTTCCAAGGATAGGTCTATTATTAGACCTATCCTTGGAGCTTCACTTTTTCCACATTTTGTTATGTTATGTTATTCCAAAATGGATTCAATAATTTTTTTCCTCAATATTTTACACATAATACTCCATAATGAAAATGTGAAAAAGATTGAAGATTGAAGATTTTTGCAAATTTATTAAAAATAAAAACAAAACTAAGAAACCACATGTACATAAGTATTCACAGCCTTTGCTCAATACTTTGTTGATGCACTTTTGGCAGCAATTACAGCCTCAAGTTTTTTTTGAATATGATGCCACAAGCTTGGTACACCTATCTTTGGGCAGTTTTGTCCATTCCTCTTTACAGCACCTCTCAAGCTCCATCAAGTTGGATGGGAAGCATCGGTGCACAGCCATTTTCAGATCTCTCCAGAGATCTGAAAATGCTCTGCCTGGAAATTCACAGAGTTGTCCTGAAGCCACTACTTTGATATCTTGGCTGTATGCTTAGGGTCGTTGTCCTGCTGAAAGATGAACCTTCGCCCCAGTCTGAGGTCAAGAGCTCTGGAGCAGGTTTTCATCCAGGATGTTTCTGTATATTGCTGCATTCATCTTTCCCTCTATCCTGACTAGCCTCCCAGTTCCTGCTGCTGAAAAACATCCCCACAGCCTGATGCTGCCACCACCATGCTTCACTGTAGGGATGGTATTGACCTGGTGATGAGCGGTGCCTGGTTTCCTCCAAACATGACGCCTGGTATTCACACCAAAGAGTTCAATCTTTGTCTCATCAGACCAGAGAATGTTGTTCCACATGGTCTGAGAGTCCTTCAGGTGCCTTTTACTAAGGAGTGTCTTCCGTCTGGCCAGTCTACCATACAGGCCTGATTGGTGGATTGGTGCAGAGATGGTTGACCTTCTGGAAGGTTCTCCTCTCTCCAGGGAGGAACGCTGGAGCTCTGACAGAGTGACCATCGGGTTCTTAGTCACCTCCCTCACTAAGGCCCTTCTACCCTGATCTCTCAATTTAGATGGTCAACCAGCTCTAGGAAGAATCCTGGTGGTTCTGAACTTCTTCCATTTACAGATGATGGAGGCCACTGTGTTCATTGGAACCTTCAAAGCAGCAGAAATTTTTCTGTACCCTTCCCCAGATTTGTGCCTGGAGACAATCCTGTCTCTGAGGTCTACAGACAATTCCTTTGACTTCATGCTTGGTTTGTGCTCTGACATCACTGTCAACTGTGGGACCTCATATAGACAGGTGTGTGTGCCTTTCCAAATCCTGTCCACTCAACTGAATTTACCACAGGTGGACTCCAATTAAGCTGTAGAAACATCTCTAGGATGATCAGTGGAAACAGGATGAACCTGAGCTCAATTTTGAGCTTCATGCCAAAGGCTGTGAATACTTATGTATATGTGGTTTCTTAGTTTTTTTACTTTTAATAAATTTGCAAAAATCTAAAAAAAAAAAAAAAAAACGTTTTCCACATTGTCATTCTGGGGTGTTGTGTGTAGAATTTTGAGGAAAAAAAATTAATTGAATCCATTTTGGAATAAGACTGTCACATAACAAAATGTGAAAAAAGTGAAGCCCTGTGAATACTTTCCAGATGCACTGTACATAGGATTTTGTGTGTGTGTGTGTAAAGTTTATGTGGTTTAATCCACCAACTGAAAACAGCATCCTGAACTTCTACACAGTGCATCATCACTGCAAGGAGTGCAAAAAAACATCAGTGCAGACAAGTAGAAAGCGCTACTTTTATCACAAAAACTAATGTCTGCATGAATAGCTACATGAGCTTTGTTTTAAAAAAAAAAAAATTCTGAATGTGTATGCTCCGAACCCGGCCCGTGTCTGAGCATATATTCTAAATTTCTGTCTGAAACTGACGAACCCGTTGGGTTCCGACTGGGCCCATTGGGCTTCGATTGGTTTTCCATATGTTCAGGGACTCACGGTGTCTCCAGCATCACTTTGCACACGCTGGCCATCGTGCTCAGACAGTCTGTCGTGTTTTCAATTGGGACGTCTGGGTTCTGCACAGAACAAGAACAGAACAGTAAGTTTGATTCAATACATACGTCAGTCAGTCATTTTCTATACCTGCTTATTCCTCATTAGGGTTGCAGGGGTCTGCTGGAGCCTATCACAGCACGTTACTGCGAGAGGCAGGGATACTCCCCAGATGGTCGCCAGCCTATCGCACACACAACATTCACTCACACACTCACACCTATAGGCAATTTAGAGTTGCCAATTAACCTCAGCATGTTTTTGGACTGTGGGAGGAAGCCAAAACCCACGCAGATACGGGGAGAACATGCAAACTCCACACAGAAAGGTCCCAAACCCAGGACCCAAAGAGGTCTTGAACCTGCGACCTTCTCAATACATACGTCTGTAGTTAAAATTTAAATGATGAAATAAATATGGGAACACTAAAATGTAAAATATAAAGTCTTTATGTCTTTGGAGACACAGACATGAAGAGAAAAAAAACAATGAAAGAGAAAAATAACAATAAATAAATAAATAAAAATAAACTGATAATGATAATAATTCTTACTTGAAGCCCTACACTGATATAACCAAAATAATATAATAAAGAAGCATCTTCATGAAAATAAAACTTTTGTCAAAATGTTCAAGTTAGAAATTACATGAATCTGGGAGTTACTTTAAAAAGTTTTCATTTAAATAATTTAATTAATTAAATCACTTGGGGTTTAATAAATATCTAAATGTTTAATGTCCTCCTCCAATTGTTTGTGTTCTTGATGTAGAAACCTGCAGCTTTAGCTCGTGTAGTAACAGTGCCCCCTGCTGCTGCTAACACTGCTGCTGCTGTTACTGCTTCTACTGCTGTTACTGTTGCTGTTACTGCTGCTGCTGTAACACCGCTGCTGCTACTGCTGCTGTTAACAATGGTGCTGTAAAAAACTAGTCTAAACAGAAGAGTCTTCACCCTCCTACATGCCCGACCTTCATTGCAACCACTGTTAAAGTTTTTCAGCAACAACAAAAAATAAAAGTGTAATTAGGCACATTTAAAACATAGGTTATTTATGGTGAACATACTATTTTAATGAATCAAAGTAAACTGCTGAATTTGAAGTTATATAAAAAATATTTCAAAAATTTTAAACATGTATAATCCACAAATGATTAAAATAACTGTATAATAACTAAATAAAGTCCCATCACAATTATTTAATATTTAACGTTTTTTTGTTTTGTTGTTTTATTTTTTCTTTTCACTGGAATTAAATGTTTAAAGGGATAGTTCAGGATTTTTGACATGAGTCTGTATAGCAGGGGTTTCCAAACTTTTTGCAAAGAGGGCCAGATTTGGTGTGTTAAAAATGTAGGGGGCCGACCTTGACTGATGTTCTCTACATAGAACAACAATATATTTAAACAAATTTTAGCAAGCCATTCTGCGTTTCCCATTTGCTTTTTTATTTCAATTTCAACAATCTTAAACATGTCTTTTGGTTCATTTGAAACATGCATATAATATACAAATGAATATTAACTTAACTTTTTTTCCTTCGCTGCAAATAAAAGAAAACTCCACAACGGAAGTGAATTACCGTGGGACTATTATTGGCGGCGCACCTGTAGTTTTTTATGTGAGCGAAGAAGAAGAAGACGAAGAAGAGGAGAAATACGAAAAACAATACAAGAAGGAACAAGTAAATAAAAAAGTCAGTGTTTTCTGTCACTACGTGACTGTACTTGTCAATGTGTTATAGTTAGGCCACGTAGCCCCATGTTTGATATGAAGCTGAACTAGAGGATGCTAAAAGGATAATACATTAAGATCTGCAACAAAACAAATCAAGTATATTGCGTTGCTTTGCACTTCAATTGCATGAACATTTATAAAGAATACGATAACATAACTTTCTATGTATTATTGTATTCTTTAAAATACTTGATTTGTTTTGTTGCAGATCATAATGTGTGTGTGTATGTATGTCCTTTTAGCATCCTCTAGTTCAGCTTCATATCAAACCTGGGGTTACGTGGGCTAATTATAACACAGTACAGTACAGTACACAAGTACAGTCACGTAGCGACAGTAAACACTGACTTTTTATTTACTTGTTCCTTCTTGTATTGTTTTTCGTATTTCTACTTGTGGTAACTTGCCAAAACAAAGGATGCAGACTTTTTATTTAAATTTCAATTTTTTATCGAGATATACAAAAACAATACATCCCTTCCAGTCCTGGAGAGAACGACAACTCGCGCATGCGCGGAAACTTAACTCTTCTTCAATAAACCTTCTTGCCGGCCACAATGATCACATAGCAGCACCCACTGGATAAACAATCAATTGCCCCCCTAATTACCGCTGCTTCACAACACTCCTCTTCTTCGTATTCTTCTTCTTCACTCGTATAAAAAACTAAAAGTGCACCGCCAATAATAGTCCCCGGTAACTCACTTCCGCTGTGGAGTTTTCTTTTATTTGCAGCGCCGTATTTTTTATTTGCAGCGGTGTTTCTTATTTTTGCAACGCTGTGTTTTTTATTTGCAGCGGCGTTTCTTTTTGTTTGCAGCAGCGTTTCTTTTTGTTTGCACCGTTTATTTTATTTGCAGCGGTGAAGGTTCCCGGCCACAATGTATTAAGTCTACATGCGGGCCAGACGTTTTTGATTTTATGAGAGGCTGCGGGCCGGATGGAATTCGACCACGGGCCGCATTTGGCCCCCGGGCCGGACTTTGAACATGTCTGCTGTATAGCATCCCTATCAGCAGTGTCGTACACTCACAATGACTTACCGACAGTATCCTGTGAACTGAGTTCTGGTCCAGTTCTGGTAAAAACCAATGTAGGCAGGTTGTGGTTGTTCGTGTGTTGATATCAGCAACACTAACAAGCTAGTTTGAGAGAGGTAGACCGACACGTTTATCAGCTTCTACAAGCTATAAACATAACAATATACACACACACACGTCGATCTGGTCGTCTTGCGGCAGCGCACAGGGATACGAAGGGAGAGAAAGTAGGGCCAAGTGATTATAAGGTACTTATTGGTATTGGTTTTGTTATGCAAATAAATCACTCTTTTGAACACATGCTGTTTTGAGAAGAAAGACGTTTTATTTTAGTTTTGACCAGAAACGGACCAGAACTTGGGTCACAGGGCACTGTCGGTAAGTCAGTGTGAGTGTACGACACTGATAGGGATGCCATACAGATTCATGTTAAAAATACACAACTATCCCTTTAAACCAACTAAAAAAAAGAATGATTTTGGAATTATTCATTTGAATTATTTTTTCCTGAGCCAGTCAATCCTTTTGCTACTGTTTTGGTGGAGTAAGATGAAATAATTCACACTTACATCTGAGACGAATTTTGTCGTTGCATCGCTTAGCGTTTTCAACATGGGTGTGGAGCTGGCATAAAACAGAGACATCCGATTGGCCAGCTCGTTGTTGACCTCGTTCCCCATGTCTGCCTGAAAAAAGTGAAAAAACAAACATCATAATACATAATATTGTGGGTTTTCTATCGACAATTGGTTGACGTTCTGGGGGAATCCTTTTCTGATAGAGATGGCATACATCCAATCCATACAATACTCATGTTAATACTCAAGACACTGGCCGAGGTGGTAGAGTTGCAGCCATTTTCGACCCAAATTTATTAATCAGCCCTGAACCTAGATGTAACTACACATCCTTTGAAAGCCTTATTCTTATTTTTTCTCACCCAACCAGTCCTATATGTCACAGTTTACCACCCCTCTGGCTCCTATATTGAATGTTTATCTGAATTCTCTACTTTTATCTGAGTTCCTTTCAAGTCTGGTTATTAGGACTGGAGTCAATCGGTTACTCTCAAAGAGTAGATGTGCCATCCATTGCTTTACCCATACTCTCCTATGTTTTCTCATTCACAGACCATGCTGCACTGCAGCCACTGCAAATGGATCCTGTCAACTCATCCTCTATATACACCACAATTTAATATATTTCTGTTATTCTATTTAATGTCCTATTCAACTTTTCCTGTTCAAATGTATTGCTTCCATCCTATGAATACTTCATCTATTGCATGCCCATCCGTCCTGGATCAGGGATCCTCCTCTGGTATTCCGGAGAAAGACCAGAGCAGGAAAAAAAGGACTAATTTGAATTGACATCCAATATTTTATATTATATTTTATAGTATATTTTGTTACATTTGTTGATCCTATGTTCAATGTTTATTTAAATTTAAGTAATCTTAAATTACTGTGACAATCACAAAGTTTCTGTCCAGCAGAGTTTGGGGTTAATGTTTCAACAATGACTCAATAAAAACACAATTCCTTTATCCCTGTAAATGAACAAGAGATTCATCAATGTTTGTTTTCTGACTTACAGACAAGTTGTTGATTCTCATGCGGCTGATAGTTCGGCGATAGTAGCTGAAGTCGTTCTGGATGGCGGGATTCAACATCTGCAGTCAGAACATGAGGAGGCTAATTCATATGCTATGAAAATGAATCAAATATTTTTTGGGCTTGTGTAGTAAACAATGTGTTTAAAAATTGCATCTACAATTCTTTGCAAAGGTTTTAGACCATTTAGATGTTTTGATTTTTCGAGTTACTGATTTACTTTAAGTATTAGCCGTTTACTCAACTTAAAATTATTCTTGCCATTCATTTTGGAAGCATCCTTGCACAGTACTGCAGCCAAAGTCCTTATATTAATAATAATTATTATGTAGGACAAATTGCATCAGAAATAAACTCAACTGATTTTGTATCCTCAATACAAATATACACTCACCGGCCACTTTATTAGGTACACCATGCTAGTAACGGGTTGGACCCCCTTTTGCCTTCAGAACTGCCTCAATTCTTCGTGGCATAGATTCAACAAGGTGCTGGAAGCATTCCTCAGAGTTTGGTCCATATTGACATGATGGCATCACACAGTTGGCGCAGATTTGTCGGCTGCACATCCATGATGCGAATCTCCCGTTCCACCACATCCCAAAGATGCTCTATTGGATTGAGGTCTGGTGACTGTGGAGGCCATTTGAGTACAGTGAACTCATTGTCATGTTCAAGAAACCAGTCTGAGATGATTCCAGCTTTATGACATGGCGCATTATCCTGCTGAAAGTAGCCATCAGAAGTTGGGTACATTGTGGTCATAAAGGGATGGACATGGTCAGCAACAATACTCAGGTAGGCTGTGGCGTTGCAACGATGCTCAATTGGTACCAAGGGGCCCAAAGAGTGCCAAGAAAATATTCCCCACACCATTACACCACCACCACCAGCCTGAACAGTTGATACAAGGCAGGATGGATCCATGCTTTCATGTTGTTGACGCCAAATTCTGACCCTACCATCCGAATGTCACAGCAGAAATCGAGACTCATCAGACCAGGCAACGTTTTTCCAATCTTCTATTGTCCAATTTCGATGAGCTTGTGCAAATTGTAGCCTCAGTTTCCTGTTCTTAGCTGAAAGGAGTGGCACCCGGCGTGGTGTTCTGCTGCTGTAGCCCATCTGCCTCAAAGTTCGACGTACTGTGCGTTCAGAGATGCTCTTCTGCCTACCTTGGTTGTAACAGGTGGTTATTTGAGTCACTGTTGCCTTTCTATCAGCTCGAACCAGTCTGGCCATTCTCCTCTGGCCTCTGGCATCAACAAGGCATTTCTGTCCACAGAACTGCCGCTCACTGGATATTTTTTCTTTTTCGGACCATTCTCTGTAAACCCTAGAGATGGTTGTGCATGAAAATCCCAGTAGATCAGCAGTTTCTGAAATACTCAGACCAGCCCTTCTGGCACCAACAACCATGCCACGTTCAAAGTCACTCAAATCACCTTTCTTCCCCATACTGATGCTCGGTTTGAACTGCTTGAACATGTGATTGGCTGATTAGAAATTAAGTGTTAACGAGCAGTTGGACAGGTGTACCTAATAAAGTGGCCGGTGAGTGTATATATACACATGTATATATATACTATAGAAAAACCCCCAGAAATTTTAACTCTTAGATATCACCATAAGAATACTGAGTTTTTACTTACATCAAGACAAACAAAACATGTATTACAAGTTTTTGAAATTGTTTGTGAATATGGGCAAACGTTGCATAATCATATGTGTGTTAATTTTCACATATACCACTGTCAGCTGACTTGACCTTAAAATGAATAACTGAATCTCTCTGCCTCCATAGTTTTTGTACTGTAAGATGTCAACAAGATTCAACAAGTTATTTTTACCTGTTTCTATTCACTGTTTATGCACCGCCTATAAACTTTTTGTTTGACTATTCACATAAGAAATAAAATGAATAGGTTATATTTAGGTCTTTTTCTAAACTTTATCCATATTTGATTCTTCTAGGCTTTTTTTCCTTACTCAGAACATATTGAGTATGTTTCTGTTGCAGTTTGTCCTTGGTTGAGCCTCATTTTGTCCTAAAATGACTTGTCTGTATAATAGAGCCAGGAGGACCTTGAGTTCGTCGAAGCGCAGCGTGAAGTGCAGAATGTGAGCGAACTGACGAGCCAGAGCCTGTTTCTGCTCCAGATGTTGAGTGGGAGTCGAGTCACAGCTGGTGAGGACATCAAGGAGACACCGCAGACTGGACTCTGAGGGAGAGGGACAGGTAAGGGACAGGTGAGCTTCTCTGAAATAACGAACCTGACATTCAACTGATCCAAGCTTCTTCATCTCCAATTCAACATTCTATATTGCACTAGCTGAAGAAAATGCTGACATTTATATATTGAAAAGTCCAATGATCTAAAGTATAGCTTCAACAGTTAGGTTCAAGGTTCAATCAGGTAATTGATTAAATGTATCTGTTACAGTTTTGATAATCAAATTATCTTTTAGTCACTTTTATTTTCATCTCTTCATATGACTCCAGGAATCCCCATCATCCTTGTATGTTCCTCACATATCTCCACAACTGTTCATTGGTGCAATTTGTCCAGATGGTGGCGCTATAACAAAGAACTTTCCAGTCTGGCCTGTAACTTTTGAACCA
Source organism: Lepturacanthus savala (assembly GCA_030544235.1). Lineage (NCBI taxonomy): Eukaryota > Metazoa > Chordata > Actinopteri > Scombriformes > Trichiuridae > Lepturacanthus > Lepturacanthus savala. The sequence continues at coordinate 675,146 of CM060461.1, forward strand.
TCTCAGAAAATAATTGTTAATTTATTTTTTTTGTTTAAATGTATTCTGTAGGTTTTACAGATATTTCCATATAAACCAATTTTCTTCTACATCAATTTCCCATCTTGTTCAATTTTGTCTTTTTTGCCTATCCCCCTACCTGTTTTGAGAAATCTCTACCAAATTTAATAACAAACCAGTCGGCCAGTCAACAATCCAGTTGGCCATCAACATTTTCTCAAATACTGTGGCTGGGGCTTATATTACAAAAGAAGGTCTTATCTCCTGAAGGCTTTGTGCTATTGGAACCACAATTGGTGAACAGTTGTAGATATGATGTCAGAGTGACCATGACAAATTTAGCATCATTTGGCCAATAGTTGGTGCTATAGCAGCAACATTCAACTATAAAGGAAGGAATGTGGTTGTAAGTATAAGTATGACTGTCCTTCGCACATTTCAAGAAGCGTTCATACAATCAACGTCACGCTTGGTGGATTTATTGATGAGGAGGCCAGGAAGTGCAGTATCGAATGTGAAGTGGATCAGATGATTAGTTCACAAGGATGCTACCAGCAGCCAAACTGTGTTCCGGGAAAGGGGCACTGCCCCAAACTCTAAAATGTGAGGATTTAAAGCTTTCTCTGTCATAATTATAACAGTCAATACAACTGAATATCCAAAGCACAATTCTGTGCAAAACTGTGTTTAAAAGTTTGCGAGAAGCTAATATGATTGCTGTTTTCAATATATTTCTGTTATCTATTTAATGTCATACTCAACTTATCTGTTCAAATGTATTGTTTCCATCCTATTCACACATCACCTATTGCAGGGATCCTCCTCTGTTTCTCTTTCTGAGGTTTCTTTCATTTTTTTTCTCCCCGTTAAAAAGGGTTTCTTTGGGATTCTTTATTTCTCTGTACAATGTGAGGGTCTAAAGACAGGGGATGTTGTGCAAACTGTAAAACCCACTGAGGTGAATCTGTTATTTGTGATTTTGAGCTATAGCCGCTATACAAATAAAAATGAATTAAATTGAACATTTTTAAAACTTTTTTTTTAACCCTTTAACTTATTTAACTGATGCAAGAAAAGAAATGCTGCATTTTTGGCCCCAGTAACTGCACAATCTGTAAGTTTTTAATTATTGTCATCCTCCATTCTGGACCTATAATCCTAAAGGTGCATTAGACATCATATCAGCTGCCTAGCTCTGCACCCCATCTCCCTCTCAAAATACACCACAGACTCGACATCAGGTTTTTAAAAAAAGCTACTCACGCCTCGTCATCAGCATATTTACAACCAGACGTTTAGCAGAAGAAGTAGAATGGAGAACAGACGTTTATTAATAGATGCTGAGCTGGTGTTACCGAGTTTCTGTGTGAACTCATAGAAGGTTTTGAGTTTGGTGACGAGAGGAACCACAGCAGACCAGGCCTTCTCCTGCACACCCTCCACACCGGGGCTCTGGATGGCCTACACACACACACATTAAAAAATTCAATGATAAAACAGGATTTTTTCTAGTATATTCATAGAGTTGAACCATCTATGAAATCTTTAATTTAGAATTGTGAATAAATTGTGTGTTGAAGTCTGCAGTTGGTTTGCATGGCTAATCAGAACAGAGTAGGCTCCTCAGGGGGTGGGGCTTAACAACACTGAAGCTAGTTACTTCAAACCTGTAATGCATTATTTATTACTTGTTACGGTTTCAAAGTAATTCATTACATTACAATAGTACTGTAGTTAGAATGTAAGGCATTACACTACTGTTGCATTACTTTTAATTTACTCTCATCAAAAATAACTGGAATATGGATTTGATGAACTAAATGTAGCTCATCTTTGTCATTGCTGCTAGTCGCTACAAGGACCTTACTGACAAGTTTTTAAAAAGCTGGTAATTCCTCTGTTGAAAGCAGCAGCATATCTTCAACAACATCCTCCAACACAAGTCTCCTAACCTCTTGAGGCTGAAGAATCTCAGAGCAGAAGAATGTTAATTTAGTCTGTTTAGTGGTTTTATATCCACTCCCATTCTCCTCTTGCTTCCTTGCTAACTTCATGTTACTATGGCACCTAGGGCTGCTCATTATATATTTTGGTAAATATTGAAATTACGATTATTACAATGTTAGTTACACAATATTCAGCAATTCTGTCTTAAATTTTAGAGCAACAGTCAGGTCCATATGAGCAATGACAGAGTTTTTCCTCACTGTGATTATTCCTCCTGTTCACACTGGACATTAAAAGATCCTTACAAATGTGCGTTGGAGTAAGTGATAGAGATCAAAATATGCAGTCTCCACATGGTCATTTAAGGAGATGTGAAGCTTCTATGAGGGTTCAGCAGACTGAGTTATTCATAGGGGTGTGACGAGATCTCGCGAGATGTGATTTGACGAGATTGCGCATTGTCGCGTTAAAATTCTGTCTCACGAGATTTATCCAGCAAGCAGCCAGAATGAGGGAAAACACAGGTATACCTATTGACGACGCCCCCGCCACTTTTAAATTGTTTGTTTGGCAGCATTTTGGGTTCCCGGCAGAAATGATAAATGGTAAGAGAGTGACTGATAAGACACGGACAATATGCAGACACTGTATGCAAACAATGCCATACAGCGCAGCGAATACAAGCACAATGCAGAGACATTTACAGCACTACCACAGCTCAGTACTCAAATCAACAACTGCACCTGCTGACAGAGAAGAACTTTTTGTTTTGTACATATTGTTTGCACTTGAAAAAAGGACAAATGTATAATTTTTTTTCTATATATTTTAACTTTTGTAACATTTTATTTTAGTTTCAATTTGTAGAGGAAGAAGTTCATTAAAAGGAAGAAGTTCATTAAAAGTTAACGCTTACAGAGTTATAAAATCCATGTGCAACTCAGTTAAATAAAAGTCTGTTGTCCAGACATTCATATAATTTGTAATTTAGTTTTCTTAAAATCTCGTCTCGATCTCGTGAACCCAATCTCGGGTCTCGTCTCGTGAGCTGAGCGTCTCGTCACACCCCTAGTTATTCACATTTACAGTCTTTTTAGCTTCAAAATTTCTTTTTGTGTTTCCCCATGGACATGTGGAGGAAGTATCGTAAAACATGTTATTTTTATTTATTTTTGTATAATATAATATGACATTGTAAGGAAGGGGCAGAACCTAATAAGCCTTGCTTCTTTCTGCTCCCTCTCGAACCATTGTGACATTTAATAACAGTTTTTTATTTAATTTCAAATTTTGATCTGTTTGAGATAAATGAAGATCAAACTAAAATTAAATCAAAAAGGGCTTTGGCACTAAAAAGACTAATGCTGAAACATTTTTGCTTGATATTTCTCATGTTAAAGTGTCATATTCAACTTCTAAACACATTCTTGCATGGAAATTGTGAATTGTGAAAACCTAAATGGATTTTGTTGATCTGAGATTGAGGAGAGATTTATGTGATCAGAGATTAAGAAATCTGCTAATTCCAAAATGCCTGCAGACAGTTACCTGTCGTATCTCCTCTCCTGCTCCTCTGTATGCCTGCAGGTCATCCAAGATGAACTGAGCCTCCGTCAGCACCTGGTTCACCTTCTCCCACACTGCTGTCTCTGACTGCGAGGGCTGAGCATCTGCAGGGAGATGCCAGAGGTCAAAGGTCGGACACAAAATGTGTGTGTGTTTTGAATGTGTTCAACTTACTCTCAAAGTCCAGGAAGAAGTTTCCACCATTGTTGTCGATGTCTCTTGTTAAAACCTTGATCAGATTCCCCATGCTGCTGTCAACACACATGTTTCAAAACATTTGACTTTTTATGACTTTGTGTAAAACAAGTCAACATTTCTGATGTTCTGAAACAATTAGTTGATCAATCAGTTAGTGGGTCGGCAAAAAATGAGCCAGCAACTATTGTTATAATTGAATAACCATTTCTTTAATCAAAAAAGCAAAAGATGCTGATTTCAGTCTCTCATACGTGAGAATTAAATGTTTTTTAAAGTATAAAATAGCAATAATGGTTCCACCCCCTGAACTATGAAAACCTACAGACATTTGAAGAAATTTGAAGATATTTAAAGACAGTTGAAGATGTCACTTTGAGCTTAAGCAAATGTTAACATGCATTTTTCACAGTTTTCGGATGTTCTACAAATAAAATGATTAATGAATCACTGGAGACTTTTTTTTACAAATGAATCTGCTGATTATTCTCCTGCTATTGAGTCAGCTATAAAATTTCCCTCAAGTTTGCTTGAAAACAGCTAAAATTATTAATTTCTGTTGATTTTTTTTGTCAATACTGATTAATTAATCAACTGAATTTTAAAGCTCTGATGAAAATAATCATTAGTTGTGTAAGGATGTTTACCTTATTAAAGGACAAGTTCATATTTGTTCAAGTTACGTGTCTGTGAACAGTGACAATCAGCCCTGTTCAAAAATGCCTGATGTGAAGCTTCTGTGAGGCGTCAGCAGTCTCTCAGTCTGAGTTTTTCCTTGTGAGGATCTCTGACACATTTATAATATTCTTTTCACATCAAATTCCCTCTTTTTGTTTCATTGGACAATGTAGTTCAGCATTAAAAACACTTTGAAGTGGAAGGATATCTTAAGTGACTAATGTTGGCAGGCGCTGTAGCTTTATATTAGCTTCAGATAAACTTTTAATACATTTGCAAAAATAAGTTGATTGTCCTCCATTTACTTTGTAGGTGTATTATTAAGGATCAGTATGAACAGCAGGAATAATCACAACATGAAAAACATATTTCACTGTTCATTTTGGCTCTTGACTATTATTTTCTTGCTTTTCATTGTTTCATTTAATATAATAAAATGCAGTCGTATCTTTTTCCTGCTTTTACGCAATCATTCTTTCAACATTGTGTGTCAGTGGCATCCGTTTGGTTTAACTACAGACAAATGAGCTTCTTACTAATGTTTCCAAAGAAAACAGGGAGGATTTTGAGGAAAAGTGTTTAAAGTGATGCAGCAGTAATGTAGAATGTTTCACTCTGCTGGAGCAACATGACGAAGAAAACATGCCACTGTCAGACACTCTGGAATTAAAACATCTTAACAAACCTTGAAGTGACTTTAATTGTAAAGACTTTAACTTGAATAATGTTGTCACTATGGCAACTGGCATGGCTCAATTTGTGAGGTGCAAGGAGAACCGGAAGCAACGTCTTCTTTTTGAAAAACAGTGAAAAGAGGAAGTGATGAAGTCTGAAAGTTTGGCCTAAATTTATAAGAGAGGAAGTGAAGCAGACTGAGCTCAGATCAGGTAAGAAAACACGAGAGATGTTCACAAACACAAAAACAAAAGTCCTCCGACAAAACAAAGTTTAAGTTGTAGTTATTTTGTGTATAATGAGTAGCAACGGCAACATAACTCAATATTTTAATATCTAAACATCATAACAAATCTAAAGCTGTTTGGAACTACAACTCCATAAGTATTATATACTTTAACTACATACTTATTCATTACTATATTGGTAGTTTTACTTATGTAAAAGACCTGGAAACTTCCTCCACCACTGCTTTGTGAATTTAGATTTTACTTCACAAACAATATTTATTATTAAACTACCCATCAGGACACAAGCAACTCGCCCTTAACCAGCTAAAATGTTCTTTATATGTTAATAAGAAGGTGATAATAAATATATGTTAATATTTAATAACATAAAACACTGCTAGGATCCATTCTGCAGTAGTTTTACTTTCAATAGTTCTAAGTGCACTTAGGCACTTCTCCTTTTACTACAATGAGATGTTGAATGCACAAATTGTACACAGCTTTTAACACTGGGGTGCTTCTACCTTTACTTTCCTTACACTACTAACATGTAAACAGTATTTGAATGTCACATTACGTGAATAAAAACAAGTAAAAGTTCTTAATTGAAAATGTTACTTAACTAAAAGTACAGCTACAGCTAAATGTACTAAAAGTATTAAAAGTAAAAGTACTCATTATACAGACTATGCTATAATAGTATATTAGACTAGTTTATTCAATAAATACATGTAGGGGTATTTTAATGGTTTAGTTTATTAACATAAAGATACTTTGGGTAGATTAATAGTAGAGGTACTACATCATAATATTTGACAGCTTTCACACAAAGTGTATATTTTAAAACAGTTTAATAGAATAAAGGTAATACACAATTAAGGTATTTTGAAGTCATGTAAAATAATAGTAAAAGAGTAACTAAAGCTATCAGATAAATGAAGTAGAGTAGAAAGTACAATATTTACTCTAAAACGTAAAGTGCTACATGATAATACTTAAGTGCAAGTAAATACAGTACTTTTCAAAACTGTTTAACTATACTTGAATATTCTGTTTGTGGTTTTGATAGAAAGGATTTGAATAGTTGTTTTTGTTGTTCTTAAGCTACAGATCATATTTGATGACTTCCACATATCATAAACAGATTGATAAGTTAGACGTACAGGTACTGTATGACTTGTACTTTATACTGTGGTAAATGCAGGTTACCTGCTGCTTATTAGAGGATGTACACACACATTTGCTGCCTCGATGCTGTCGGTTTTGTCAGAAAAGATCGCGTGACGTTGACGTCTTCCTAATCTGATCTCACAGCAGAAATAAAAACTTCAGATTCAAATTCAGAAACAGAGAAACGAAGGCGCAGGTGAAGCCTGAACACTGAAGTCTGGCTGTTTTCCTGGTGATTCTGCAGGACCTGACATGTCTGACCAGGATCCACCCAGAGAACTGATTCCCCCTCCTCCTTCCTCCCCCTCCCCCTCCGGTGCACAAACACCTTCCTGCTGCTTACCTGCACTGTTCGCTGATCAATATCTGCGGATCGATACCGTGTGTCCGGGCTCCGGTGTGTCCGCGGTGTCCAGGTGTTCCTCCGCCTCCTCTACATGCTGAGTGAGTGTGAACCCGGAAAACAGCCGCTCAGCGCCGCGTTAACTATAAAAGGAGTGATTTCATCAGGAGGAACTGAACTCGGAGCCAATCAACGAGCCTGAATGCAGCAACTGTAGCAGCTGCAGCAGCAACTACAGAAACAACCGAAACCTCCGATCGGCCGACGGAGGAACTGAAGACTGTAGGGATGGAAGTTAAATAAAAAATAAAATATAAAATAATATGTAAAAATATTAAAAATGTATAAATCTTGACTTACTAATGGTTTTGTCTGTTCGTAAGATAAATCTTTATAGTCTCCTTTAGGAGAAAATTGTCTTGAACACATCCATCCATCCATAGGTCATGGGGGTCTGCTGGAGCCAATCCCAGCATACTGTGGGTGAGAGGCAGGGATAGATATGAGGGGCCTCCAGGGACATTCACAACAAACCATTCACGCACACATAAAATAAAGCACATTCACATACCATAGTAAAAACCTCACACACATACAACTCAAATGTGCTCACACACTACAGAAATGTGCTTGCACATACAACTGAAATTTCAGTGTAACTGGAAGGTCTCCCGAAATAGAAAGTGGAACAGCTTTGGAGCACAGATGTACTATAAAACCTGGATAGGGGGTAGGGTTTCCCAGTGGTCACTCATGGTACTGCAACAAAAAGCATTTTTTCCATAGATCGCAATAGTAAAAGAAAAGCTGATAAAACTGTTGACAGCTATAACCCTGTTAATTACTAATCTTTGTATTCCATATTTTTAAGTTATGGACTTTTTATCCGTCAAAAACCTTTCTAATGACCAGAAAAGCTCTGGAAAACTATCTATTCCCAGTGTGACGTCACAGCTGTGTGACAGTGCAATCTTGGGACTGAGGTCGGGTTTTTTGTTCTTTAATTAATTTTTTTATTTATTTAGTTTTCTTTTAAATGTTTTTGAAGTGGTCAGTAAATGAATAAAAGGACTCAAACTTGGGTTTGTTCACAATTTACACATTCTCATCTCTCTGGGGTGTGATGGGAAGCCCCAGAGCATCATGGGAGGTGACACTGCACAGTCTCTATGGGTCGTATAACACAGAATTAAATCCGGTAGTCTTTTTCGGCATATGTGCCAGGTGAGCAACTTCCATTGAAATTAATAGTGACCATTTTTCAGTCTGCTGTCCAGTTATATTATACATCCATGCTTTGGAGCACACGTCATCCCAGGACTTCTCCGGTCACCTTATGTAGGCTGCTGTGTGACTAAAAAGCATTTTGACGTTGGCAGAATTAATTAAAACATTATCTAATGCAACAACTGGGCAACATTCTCCGGTGCCAACATGGTGGAGACTTAGAACCTATATACAGTGCACCTGGAAGTATTCGCAGCACTTCACTTTTTCCACATTTTGTTATGTTACAACCTTATTCCAAAATGGATTAAATTCATTTTTCCCTCAAAATTCTACACACAACACCCCATAATGACAATGTGAAAAACGTTTTTTTGAGATTTTTGCAAATTTATTAAAAATAAAAAACTAAGAAATCACATGTACATAAGTATTCACAGCCTTTGGCATGAAGCTCAAAATTGAGCTCAGGTTCATCCTGTTTCCAGTGATCAACCAAAGGCTGTGAATACCTGTACATGTGGTTTCTTAGTTTTTGTATTTTTAATAAATTATATATTTTTAATAAATGGAAAAAGTGAAGTTCTGTGAATACTTTCCAGATGCACTGTATACTGCCTCTCTGCCAGCTACAGCAGACTGCGGTGAAGTTGGTTTGTTATTGGACATTTTGTTGACGTTTGGTTTCATCTGTGCTTTTAATCAGGGACTAAGGCAACCGTGTAGTATATAACAACATCATCATACTCCTATATGATATCGTAACACAAACCACAGCGAATGATGATGTGGAGCTACTGTATACTGTATAATGATGAGGAAAGATGACAGTAATATTATAGTATATCAAAGTATGATGATGTTCCTGTATGCTACACTTTTTATTGACGTGGACCCTGACTTTCGTCTCTGATTAAAAAAAAAAATTAAACACCAAAAATATCCAATAACAAACCAACTTCAGCCAACTATGGCTGCAGGGCAGAGAGGCAGTATATATAAGTTCTAAATTGAGTCTCCATGGTGTCGGCACCTGAGACAACATGTGACTGTTGCCCTGTTATTGTTGCATTAGACAATGTTTCTAATGACTAAATTTCTACCAATGCCAAATTGTTGTTTATTAACCCTTAACGTCCCGCTAGTTTGTAGGCACAAAACAAAAATTCATAATTTGCACAGAAATCTCAGTAGTGTTTATAAGAGCATCTCAATCATGTGTGCGAGTGCATTTTACTTGTCTGTATGAGAGTATTTCAGTAATGTGTGTGACAACAACATTTTAATTGTATAAAAGCATTTCAGTTGTATGTGTGAGAGCATTTCAGTTGTGTTTGTGAGACAGCATAACATTTAGTAGTGTTTCTGAAAGCATTTGTACCTGTGTGAGGTGTTTACCATAGTATTGTGAATGTGTTTTGTTTCATATGTGTGTGTGAATAGTTTGTTCTGAATAATGTCACTGACAGCCCCTCATAGATAGATCTCAGGCAGGTACCAGTCTATCGTGGGGCACACACACCATTCACTTATACACCTAAGGGCAATTTAGAGTCTCCAAGTAACCTAAGCAAGTCTCTGGACTGTGGGAGGAGGCCGAAGAACCTGGAGAAAACCCATGCGGACACGGGGAGAACATAATACTCCACACAGGAAGGTCCCAGACCAAAGTCTTGAACCTGCGACCTTCTTGCTGTGCAACAGCGCTAACCACATGTGCCACTGACAATCACATGCCAATGAACATAAAATAAATGCCCATATGTAGAAGAAAATATTGCATGATGACAAACCAAACGCACAAATGTCCACACTAGCTGCACAAAGGAACTACACAGATCCCTTCAAAAACTATACAAAGAAAAATAGATTAGTATGTTTATTATTATTAATTCTTGTATAAAGTTCATTATGTCTTCATTTGTAGTTTTATTAGTTACTGTTTTCTTTTATCACAGACATGTAAAAGACACATCAGTACCATGTCACACAACCAAGTTTACCATTGAAACATGTCAGGCAAAAGCAACATCTTTTACATGTCTGCAATAAAAGTAAACAGTAACTAGACATATTGTGGTGGTGCGACTCTAATACAAATTTTAAGAAAAGTCAAAAGTCTAACTAATCCAATTTTTTGTTGAATGTTTTATGTACTTAATGTTGATGTATAAATATTAAAAATGTGTAAATACTTACTAATTAGTTTTGTTTTGTTTGTGAGATAAGATAATATAAATCATTACTGTCTTCCCTAGGAGAAAATTGTCTGGTCACATTCAGAGATCTACTGCCACCTGTCGACATCACTGTGAAGAATGTACAACATGATAATGTGATAATTATCATGCAATTCTATCTCTATTGACATTTTTCAGATGCACATTTGACACAATTGATAATAAAACAAGCCTTTAAAACAATAAAACGTGTCAAAGATGAACCACTTGAATATTATTTTACACCTAATTATAACAATGTTTTAAAGTGATAAGCATGTGTTAACTGAGACTTCACTGTAAATGATTAAGCACATTTCGGATTCACAGTACTACTCCTCTTGCTGCTTCACATCGAAGTGATAACCTTCTCTGTGCTTTAAAGCAGAACAAAGTTCACTCTGTGCTTATATTTCCATGTTCCCTCCCCATTAGATCTATAATTTTATGGATGGGTGTAACCAACATGATGAAGTGCAGTAAGACTCCATTAAATGCAGAAACAATTGCTGGTCAGATCAGAGCTTAAAATTGTTTCAGTTCTCAGGAAGTGAAACTCAAACAGTCATTTCCACTGAGAGGTGAAATGGAGGAGCACGGAGTTCAGCTGGACTGAGCAATATTCTCTTGTTTGATCTGTCTGGATCTTCTGAAGTGACTATTTATTGTTTACTGGTTGTTGTGTGAAAAACAAAAACAAAATGAGTCACTGAGAGGAGAAAGCAGGGCTTTGTCTGACACGCTGAGTACAAAAATAAAACGAGTGGATGTTTGTTTATTTAACCCTTGCAACAAACACATACATTTTATTCTGTTGGAATGGACTAGAATGATTTAGCCTTTGTGGTCAACAGAAATATCAGACCCCTACCTCACCCTCTCTCTGTACCAGACCAAAAAACAAGATTCACAGGCAGGTGCAGGTGATATTCATTTGTCAATCATTCAGCACACACCCACAACCACACTCCGCCCACACACACGTAGCCACACCCACTACCACAGGTGACAAGTAAGAGAAATCTCTGAATTTCAGGAGCTTTAGATCCAAAGTTATTGATGAAAACCGATGAGCCAATCAGCTTTCAGTCTGACATCATGTGCAGCTGCATGTGCTCTGATGACATCACTAACCGACAAAAGTTGTTCAGATAGAAAGTCTAAAAATGACTGGAACACATCCCGAACTCCTGCTCATGAATCCAAAACCGTGAAACATGACTGTATGACTATATCTTATGAGAGCTGACATTTTCCCAGGCAATAATTTTTGACAGGAGCAGGTTAGAAAGTGTAAAGATTAAAAAAAAAAAACAAGGATTATCAAATTCAAATTTAATATGGGAGTGAATGAGAAGAAGAAGAAGAAGAAGAAGGCACCAAGCTGCGCAACAAAACCATATAACTGTCAGCTTTGGTAGTCACATTGGAGCAATCATGCCTCATGACACCATTTAAAGAGGAGGAGAGGCTTAGAAAGAAGCTTAAGAAAAGAAGTACCTATACTGAGATGATCTTTGGTACCTAAAATCTTGTTAGTGATGTCAAAATTCTGTATAAAACAGGAAATTGTATAATATGGGACATTTAAATGGTACAAAAGTAAGCAGTTAACTACCTGACCCAAAAAAGAGAGATACTAATTTTCAGGAACCAAGTAATAGTTAACAATTTAGACATACATCTTTTCTCTAGTAATGGACTTAAATAAAGTGTGGAAAGTTGATCCACACATTTCCTACAAGTGCCACAAGTTTTGCTGATTAATTAACTTTTGACTGGTGGTGTGTGTATGTATGTATATATATATATTGTTGGGGTTTTCTCAAAGCCCTAGGAGAAGCAATCCAAACGTTTTTGTTTTTTTTACCTTTTTACAGAAGAAGCTATGATAAACTATAATTATATAGCAGTACAATTTTAAGAGAAGCCAGCCAAACTCTTCCCCAGTGTGTTGTAACAATGGCCTGTACTTTAACTACATCAAATCATAATACTTCTGTAATTTACTGTAGTATAACTTTACATACAGGGATTTTACTTTTATTTGAGTATTTTTGCATTGTTTTATTTGTACTGGAGGATCTAAAATACTTTTTTCATCGCTTATTGAACATTTAATCTCCATCCTACATTTCCCATGATGCTCAGCTCATCCGGAAGTGCGTCATCACGCATGACCTTGGCTAGCTTCCTCACTTGGTTTTCTAACAGCAGGAGAGGACAAGCATGGCGAATAAAGACCCTGGTGTAAGTGTCCTTTTTTAATTATTGTTTTTAAACGTACTTTAAACCATTGTTTGTCACATGTCTGTCTCTATTTCAGCTAAGGTTTTTCTCTCTTTCGCGCGCTTTGTTGTTTGCCCGTTAAACTTAACACGTTACCAGATGCAAGTTAGCGCACAGTTAAAGTTAAATTCAGTAACTTGCTTAAAGAAGTTACAGATAAAGACAGTAGGTTAATTAGTAAAAGTTAAAGAACGCTGGTTAACTAACTTAACCAGCCTGATTCCTGAACAGTACAGGAATATAGACGTTATCCTTGAATTTGATGCCATGTGATAAATTAACAACCCCTTGGTTATTTCTGCACGTGAACGCATCTCAATAGATAACTATTTAATTTGGTTTATATATATACTTAACGACTTGGATTATTCAAGCAATTAACCGGTTGACATCCGGATGTACAAAAGCACGTTTTTTTGTTTTGTTTTTTCCGAATTCTTTCACAATCAATAAAACATCATTACAAACATTAACCGAAATTAGTGACGCAAATATAATATGACACATTAAATCAGAAATAACCAAATCATTCTCATAAACCGAGAATATTGCTATAAGAAATATAACTAAACAAATACAGTAATATGTTTGGTTCATGAATTAAACGTTTTCACAGCTTTCTATTTGTGTGAGTTAGATAATGTTCTAATGTTAATGTCTTCTTACAAATATTTGCTTTATACCATTTTATGAATCTTATAACATTGTAAACTTACTTGGTAACAGAGTTGTGTCCATAACAGCATTTTAAGTCATGAAGTGTCCTGCTTTTTATCGTATGGACAAGTTGTCAATTACGTTTCTACTTTTGTAGTGAGATACAGAGATTGAAGTTTAGAAGTAATTTCTTTTAGCCATTAGGCCTCATTTACTTTTTTTTCCCGTATTTCCAACATTTTATAGCCAACAAAAAGAAAATAGCTGGCAGACAAGATCTGGACAATGAATTTCAAACTGTGAATGTTGTTTGAAACTATTTGAAACATGTTTGTTTCTGTGCCACAGGGTTTTCTGCAGCAGCTGCGACAGATTGTAGGCAGGATGTCATCAGGACCTCGAGGTGCAGGTCTTGGTGTCAAACTGCTAATTGGTGCAGGAGCTTTGGCTTATGGCGTGAAGGAAGCAACATACACGGGTAGGTTCATGCATGCAACATTTTATACACATTTTGAGTGATCAAGAGCTGCGATTGATTAATGTATTGTCAACTTTAAAATACATTTTTACTTTTAAGTGAGATCTCTTTCTCTGGGACATTTGCACACTCTTTGAAATCAATTTCAAACTGTGTAAAGCCTTTTATGACAATTGCATCTTCCCTACAGCAAAAAAAATACTTTAGAACAGGGAAATATATTTTAATCAGTCACAATATTAATATCATCATGACATTTTGGATTCTGCATGTGTGTCTTGTCTCTGCTGCAGTCGAAGGAGGACAGAGAGCGATTATCTTCAACAGGATCGGCGGGATGCAGATGGACACAGTGCTGTCTGAGGGGCTCCACTTCAGGTAGTGATGCTGTTACCAAAGCATTGCAGCTGTTCCATGTGGTTGGAATCAATTGGCAGAATTGGACCATTTGTTCATGTTCTGAGTCTGTACAGTATTCACAGCGCTTCACATTTCATTATGTTGCAGCCTTATTCCAAAATGGATTAAATTAATTTTTTCCTCAAAATTCTACACACAACACCCCATAATAACATGAAAAAAGTTTGAGATTTTTTACAAATTTATTAAAAATAAAAAAACCTAATAAACCACATGTACATAAGTATTCACAGCATCAATACTGCATCAATACTTTGTTGATGCATCTTTGGCAGCAATTACAGCCTCAAGTCTTTTTGAATATGATGCCAGAAGCTTGGTACACCTATCTTTGGACAGTTTTGTCCATTCCTCTTTGCAGCACCTCCAAGCTCCATCAAGTTGGATGGGAAGCGTCGGTGCACAGCCATTTTAGATCTCTTCAGAGATGTTCAATCAGATTCAAGTCTGGGCTCTGGTTGGGCCACTCAAGGACATTCACAGAGTTGTCCTGAAGCCACTCCTTTGATATCTTGGCTGTGTGCTTAGAGTTGTTGTCCTGCTGAAAGATGAACCATCGCCCCAGTCTGAGGTCAAGAGCTCTGGAGCAGGTTTTCATCCAGGATGTCTCCGTACATTGCTGCATTCATCTTTCACTCTATCCTGACTACTCTCCCAGTTCCTGCTGCTGAAAACATCTCCACAGCATGATGCTGCCACCACCATGCTTCACTGTAGGGATGGTATTGGCCTGGTGATGGGCGGTGCCTGGTTTCTTCCAAATATGACTCCTGGTATTCACACCAAAGAGTTCAATCTTTGTCTCATCAGACTAGACAATGTTGTTACTTATGGTCTGAGAGTCCTTCAGGTGCCTTTTGGCAAACTCCAGGTGGGCTGCCATGTTCCTTTTACTAAGGAGTGGCTCCATCTGGCCAGTCTACCATACAGGCCTGATTGGTGGATTGCTGCAGAGATGCTTGTCCTTCTGGAAGGTTCTCCTCTCTCCACAGAGGAACGCTGGAGCTCTGACAGAGTGATCATCAGGTTCTTAGTCACCTCCCTGACTAAGGCCCTTCTTCCCCAATCGCTCAGTTTAGATGGCCGGCCAGCTCGAGGAAGAGTCCTGGTGGTTCTGAACTTCTTCCATTTACAGATGATGGAGGCCACTGTGCTCATTGGGACCTTCAAAGCAGCAGAAATTTTTCTGTACCCTTCCCCAGATTTGTGCCTGGAGACAATCCTGTCTCTGAGGTCTACAGACAATATCTTTGACTTCATGCTTGGTTTGTGCTCTGACATCAATGTCAACTGTGGGACCTTATATAGACAGATGTATGCCTTTCCAAATCATGTCCAATCAACTGAATTTACCACAGGTGGACTCCAATTAAGGTGTAGAAACATCTCAAGGATGATCAGTGGAAACAGGATGAACCTGAGCTCAATTTTGAGCTTCATGGCAAAAGCTGTGAATACTTGGGTACATGTGAGTTATTAGTTTTTTTATTTTTAATAAATTTGCAATTATGCATTGCATTATGGTGTGTTATGTGTAGTATATTGAGGAAAAAAGGAATTGAATCCATTTTGGAATGAGGCTGTAACATAACAAAATGTGGAAAAAGTGAAGTGCTGTGAATACTTTCCAGATGCACTGTATTTATGGTAGAAATGGTATAAATTAGAAAAGATGAGAAACAGTTTTAAGTGAATGAAATATTATAACTTAAGAGATGAAGGATAGAAAATGGGTTTTCACAAAGGTTCTTTGTGAAATTAGATTATTTTTTTGTGGGTTTGTTTCATAGTTTGTACACAAAAAACATATGAAACACTGATAAAACAAGCGGGTCCAAGTTTGTTTAAATACAGTGACAAAAAATTAAAAGCGACAATTAACGTTTCTGGACCACAAGCAAACAATTGCAACAATGACAAAGCATGTTCAAGATTTCAATCCCCAAGTTTGTTTTATAGAATCTGAGGATAATTGGATTCTTTGTAAAATCCTTCTGAACATCTGGATCTTAAGTTATTAGAGAAACAAGCTGAGCTAATGTCATCAGCAACTCCAACAATATTTCTTGATGTCTTTAACTCGCTTAACATGTTTTTTATTTTGGTTGAGATACATCTAGGAGAATAAAATCACACATTATGCCTCTAACCTGTTTTTTCAGGATACCCTGGTTCCAGTATCCCATCATCTATGACATCAGAGCCACACCCAGAAAGATCTCATCACTCACTGGAAGCAAAGGTCAGAGACTTAACAGTTGAATACTGTGAATTTTATTCTCATCACTGACTATGTACATTCATCATTAAGATCTTCTAATGGTCAGTCTTAACAGGATTTATTACAGAAAGAAATTGTTTTTTTAAGTTATTGAAATTCAAATTTGAGTTTACTCTTGTGTTCTGTTAATGAATTTTTGGAATTGATCAATTTGTTCTGTGAATGAAATATTTTTCCACATATAAAGAACCTGATGAAAACATTTTGTCAAAACATGTAACAGTAAATAAAGTGCAGCTGATCACTGTAGAATATTATGTCTAATTATTGCTATTTTAAGGTAGGGTTACTGTTACTGTTTACTGTAAATTAGTTCACTCATATAACAAGATGAGGTTTGACAGGTTTGATTAAAAAAGTTTCCAGAATGAAGGAGGTAGAAATCGTCTTTTCAGACGTAACACGTCACCTTTTGCTCTCAGACCTTCAGATGGTGAACGTCTCGCTGCGAGTTCTGTCCCGGCCACTGGCGTCCAACCTGCCTACCCTCTATCAGCACCTGGGGAAGGACTATGATGAGCGTGTATTGCCCTCCATCGTCAACGAGGTGCTGAAGAGCGTGGTGGCCAAGTTCAACGCCTCGCAGCTGATCACGCAGAGAGCGCAGGTACGAACACGCCATCCGTGTTTGCTGTGTTTAAACCTTTCAGCAAACAGCTTGCATTCAGTTAATTTGGCTCCTTCCTAAATATTCTCTTAAAATGTGATTATTTTCAAACTATTGATGCAGTGAGTCTCGTTATCTGTAGCCATTGAGCAGATCTTTTCCAGACTGAGCCACAGGAGATGTGATTGGTCATATACGTCGCCTCCGCAAACAGCTTCTCTGTCACTTCCACTTCAACATTTGCAATAAAAGCATTTTCTCTTTGATATCAATAAGCTCCAAACACACACGCGGCATCCCAGTACAAGAAGGAAAGGAACAAAAAAAAGCTGTGACTCTCTTCCTCAGGCTAACACAGGTCTTACTCCAAGGCGTATTCACAGACCCTCAGGAAATCCCAACACTCTCACCTAACAGAACAGAATCTGGGCTTAAACACTTTATTTATAACAGTAACTTGGAATAACTTGAAAAAGTAGGAATTTACATTTTTATCATAAGTCCAGTTTTACTTGGACTAATAACATAATTTCAAAACTGACTATGTAACAGTCCAACACAATCTTATTTGGCCAAACTACTTAAGCCAAATTTAAGCCACTTTTCTAGAGGAAATGAAACTTCTACAGGCACTGCATTAGTATCTTTGAAATAGAAATATTCCCTTTTCCGTTTTTATCCACCAATTCTTTTGTTTGAGCTTCCTTTGAGCGACACAGCAGCAGTGAATTAATACGTTACCCAATACTAATGCATTAATTTGTCCAGCCCTAGAAAAACACATATTTCTTCATCTGTTAATAGTATAACTAAAACTTGTGAATTAGAGAAATTTATTTTCTGGTGGTTTTGTAGGTATCATTACACCTGATTATTAAAATAATTTATCTACATTTCAAACATTATTTCCTTATTGCAACAAATATTTCGTTGGGTAAAATCACTTGAGCGTCAAGGACTGAATTTCAAAAGGCTGTTTCCTCTCGCAGGTTTCTCTGCTGATCCGCAGGGAGCTGTTTGAGCGGGCGAAGGACTTCAACATCATCCTGGACGACGTGGCCATCACTGAGCTCAGCTTCAGTCGAGAGTACACGGCCGCTGTAGAGGCCAAACAAGTTGGTAAGGAAACTGTCTATCACACCATCAAAACTATTAAAGTCAAATTTTATTTCAAATGTCGTCCTATTAATTAACAAGAAACATGCCTTACATAGGCTACATTGAGTGCTTGAGTAACATCAGTTATTACAACTAAAGAACTAAAAGAGCAGTCTATGCCTTAACTTAAAGCAAAAACTCTTTTTTAACTAAAAGTAGTTCAAGGTCAGTAGTTGACGAAAATAAAACCTGGGTTAGGGAAACAGCCAAAGGAAAATAATCAGTTTTGACAATCTAAATATTGTGATGTCTAAATTTTACTATTTTAAATGATTAGTTTATAAAGGAATAACTAATTACAGGCATTCATCCAGACTGCAGCTCAACCACGACTGAACTGATGGGGGTTGTTAGTTAAAAAAAAAGTGCTTCAACACAGCAACAAACCAAATTAAACAGGTGAGAGAACAAGAGGATCTTCGTTAGATACTTCTGGAAGTTTTACCAGGCAGTGAGGGTCACTAAATCTGATCTGGATCAAGTGAAACTTTTGTATATTTTACATCAGTCAAGGTTGGCCCCCTACATTTTTAACACACCAAATCTGGCCCTCTTTGAAAAAAGTTCAGACACCCCTGCTGTAAACCCTAGAGATGGTTGTGCGTGATAATCCCAGTAGATCAGCAGTTTCTGAAATACTCAGACCAGCCCTTCTGGCACCAACAACCATGCCACGTTCAAAGTCACTCAAATCACCTTTCTTCCCCATACTGATGCTCGGTTTGAACTGCAGGAGATTGTCTTGACCATGTCTACATGCCTAAATGCACTGAGTTGCCGCCATGTGATTGGCTGATTAGAAATTAAGTGTTAACGAGCAGTTGGACAGGTGTACCTAATAAAGTGGCCGGTGAGTGTATATAAATAAGAGTAATAATAAATTATATTTAATTGAATCCATTATTATTAAGTGAAAGAGAGTTTCAAAATGATATCAAGCTGCTTTTTAAGTTATTTGCTTTAGTGAAGATTCAGATGAATTCAGATTTTTACCATCCTCTAGCTCAGGGGTGGGCAATCCTGGTCCTGGATTCCAAAACTTCCACACCGGCCCTCCAGGACCAGGATTGCCCACCCCTGCTCTAGCTCCACATTTAGATCTACACTGAGGTCAATAAGTATTTGATCCCCATTTGATTTTCATCATAGGTGCATTTCCACTGTGAGAGACAGAATCTAAAAAAAAAATCCAGAAATCATATTGTATGATTTTTTTAAAACAATTTATTTGTATATTACTTTGTCAAATAAGTATTTGATCACTTGAGTCAAACCATTTTAATATTTGGTACAGAAGTCTTTGCTAACAATTACAGAGGTCAGACAGTTCCTATAGTTCTTGACCAGGTTTGCACACACTGCAGCAGGAATTTTGGCCCACTGCTCCATACAGATCTTCTCTAGATCTGTCAGGTTTCGGGGCTGTTGCTGAGCAACACAGAGTTTCAGCTCCCTCCAAAGATTTTCTCTTGGATTTAGGTCTGGAGACTGGCTCGGCCACTCCAGAACCTTGATATGCTTCTTACGGAGTCACTCCTTGGTTTTTCTGGTTGTGTGCTTCAGGTCATTGTCGTGTTAGAAGACCCAGCCATGACCCATCTTCAACCCTCGGACTGAGGGAAGGAGGTTTTTGCCCAATATCTCACAATTCACAGCCCCATTCATCCTCTCCTTAATACAGTGCAGTCGTCCTGTCCCCTGTGAAGAAAAACACCCCCAGAGCATGATGCTTCCACCCCCATACTTCACTGTAGCTATGGTTTTCTTGTGATGATACTCCTCCTTCGTCCTCCTCCAAACACAGCGAATGGAGTTGAGACCAAAAACTTCTATTTTAGTCTCATCTGACCACATGACTTTCTCCTACGACTCCTCTGGATCATCCGGACAGTCATTGGCCAACTTCAGACGGGCCTCGACATGGGCTGACTTCAGCAGGGGAACCTTCTGTGCGTTGCATGATTTTAAACCGTGATGTCTCAGTGTATTACTGATAGTAGCCTTGGAAACGGTGGTCCCAGCTCTTTTCAGGTCATTGACCAGCTCCTCCTGTGTAGTCCTGGGCTGATTCTTCACCTGCCTTAACATCATTGATACCCCACCAGACATATAGGAAAAAAAGATTTCTAGAAATGTTGGCCAAATGAAAAGTATGAACAATAAAGTATACTTGTAAAACAATACTTCTCCTTTTGTCTGGATTACTGCATCAATGAGGCCTGGCATGGAGTCGATCAGTTCTTGGCACTGCTCCGGTCTTATGAGACCCTACATTGCTCTGATAGTGGCCTTAAGTCCTTCTGGATTGTTGGGTCTGGTGTATCGCATCTTCCTCTTCACAATAGTGAGTTTACTGGCCAATTAAGAATGGGTATATCATGGTCTACACACCGGGTACTGGTAGTGTTGTCACTGTGTGCAGGTGCCAAGTCTCCATGAAGTTAGTCAGCAAAGAAAAACATAAAGTGCTCTAAAATTCCGTTGACCTTGGACTTAAGAATACACAGTGGACCAAGACCAGCAGGTGACATGGCACCATAAAGCATCACTGACTGGAAACTTTGCCTGAAAGCAACATGGATTCGGTGCCTCTCCTCTGCCCCTACAGACTCTGAGACCTTGATTTCCAAAGGACATGCAACATTTATTTTCATCAGAGAACATAACATTGGTCTAATCGGCAGCAGTCCAACCCTTTTCATCTTTAGCCCAGACGAGACTCGTGTGCCGCTGTCTCTTGTTCTAGAGTGGCTTGAAGCAATGATTGTGACAGTTGAAACCCATGTCTTGCATTGTCCCCATGCAAGACATGGGGGTGACCCATGTCACCCATTAGTCCGTGCATGATGGTTCCTGAAGCACCGACTCCAGCTGCAGTCCACTCTTTGTGAATCTCACCCACATTTTTGAATGGGTTTTCTTTCATAATCCTCTCCATGGTGCGGTTATCCCTCTATTGCTTGTACACTTTTTTTCCTGCCACATCTTTTCCTTCCTTTCACCTCTCTATTAATGTGCTTTAGCAATGACCTTTTGTGTCTTGCCCTCCTTGTGCAAGGTGTCGGTGGTAATTTTTTTCAACGAGTGTCAGGTCAACAAGCTTCCCCATGATTGTGTAGCCTACAGAACTAGACTGAATGACCATTTAAAGGGCTTTGCAGGTGTTTTGAATTAAATATCCAAATCTAAATATCAGTCCAATGTGACTAACAAGATTAATCCAGGCTTTTATTATATTTTTTAATTGTTACATGGCAAACAATTTACCAGTAGGTGCAGTAGATTCTCAGAAAACCAATAAGACCCATAATTCATGATATGCATGCTCTTAAACCTAATTGCCCAATGTCTGTCTTATGAGCGTGCATATCATGAATTCTGGGTCTTAATCTTTTTCTGAGAATCTATTGCACCTACTGGTAAATTGTTTGCCATGCAGCAATTTAAAAAAAATATAATAAAAACCTCACATTGGACTCCTATTATTTTGAACACTACTGTACTAATTTTCTGAGATACTAAATTTAGGGTTTTCATTAGTTGTCAGTTATAATCATCAATATTAAAAGAATTTAACACTTATGTAAATATGTCAGTCTGTGTGAAATGAATTTATAAATTATACACAAGGAATTAGTTATTCCTTATTAATTAGGAACTTATTGGAACTAACTTACATTCTAATTATGAGCAGCACCTGTAGTTTGTGATGTGTGTATTCCTCTGCAGCACAGCAGGAGGCGCAGCGAGCACAGTTTTATGTGGAAAAAGCTAAACAGGACCAGAGACAGAAAATCATCCAGGCGGAAGGCGAAGCTCAGGCTGCCAAGATGGTGAGTTTATCATTTATACACGTAGAACATCAGAGGAAACTGATGTGCGTGTGTGATATCAATAATCCATCTGTTCCATTTCTACCTTCACAGTGGAAGAATGACGATTTCACATCTAATATGAATATTTAGCGCTATAAATTTACTACAAGTTACTTGGAAAAATGTTGAAAGCTTTATTTAATTCATTGAAAGAGTTTACAATAATTTAGCAGGACAATAAGTGTTTTTATTCTTGTTAATTCTAAACTCAGTTGAATTTTATAAAAATATCCTTATAGTGACTGGACTGCACCCATTGCCCTCAATATCATGAGGACAGATGAGCTGAATGGACTGCGAACTCCTACTCATGAATCAAAAACTGCCTATGTTTAGATTTGATAAAAATTGTGCGTGTTTGTGTGTTTGTTAGCTGGGTGAGGCAGTGACGAAGAACCCGGGTTACTTGAAGCTCAGGAAGATTCGGGCAGCACAGAACATCGCCAGGACGGTATGGAACTTTTTTTTTTGTTTTCTTTTGTTTTAGAATGATGTTTATGCCATACAAAAATCTTAGATCCAATGGTTACATGAAGAAATGATTAATTAATGCAAAGAGCTTTTTGTCTTTTCTGTAGAAAAACATGTACAATGAAACCATACAATGAAATGTTTAAATCCCGTCCAGATATGTTAAGGTTGTATGTATATAGTTTACCTAGAATAATAATTTATCTGATACTATAAACCTCAGGAACAAGTTCAGGAACAACAACGGCAAAAAAGTCTGGTACAAAACCGAAAGGGGGGAAAAATAGGCAAAAGGAAAAAAATGTCCGATACATACACTCCGGAATATGTTTTATTTCGCGCTTTAACATATGCAATAAAAGCATTTGCTCCGTGATATCGATAAGCTCCACAATTCTATTACATCCACTCCAGAATATGTCTTATTTAGGTGGGGGGGGTTTTTTGCCTGTTGCTGTGCTGCTCTGTGTGATGACGTAACCAGCAGCAAACATAGAATCAAAGTAACTAGATGTGTGACTGGATCGGAACACTGGATCAGCATCTTTCATTCAATATCCAATGCAGTTGATTGGTCAACATCTCTAGTTTTACCATTTATCTGCTCAGGGAGCAATGCTTCTATTGATCACCTTGAACACATTTTAATTTTGTACAGAATGTACAGTCTGGAAAATAGAAAATTAGAATGCAGTCTGGGATATTGATGATTTTATTTGAGTCAAAAAAGGCAGCTCTGATTTGAAAATAAAAACGGATTTCTGTAATCCATTTTAATTTGTAATAATTTTTTTTATTAACATTTGTTTCCATAGAAGAAGAATCAATATATTTCTAAATTAAAGCAATGAAACAGGATAAAACGATGGCCACATAATCCAGTAAAGGCAAAGAAGATCAACAGTTAAATTAAACCAGTAGTAGTTGTTGATAATGGACAGACTGCAGTATGTCGTTTTGTCCATTAGATGGTGTTAGAAGAACATGAAACAATCCTCTTAACTTAAGTCTCAATTTTTTTTTCTTTTAAAATGAAAGTTTCTTTCATATATTAAATAGTTTTCTAGTTTTTCTTTTTGTTTTTATTCTTTATACTGATTGAAAATAATAATCAATAATAATAGTCTGCACAAACTTAGGTTTATTCCATGAGTTTAACACTTGCTGCTAAGGAAACTGTCATTTGACATCAATGGAAAAAGTATGTTAAAAGGTAATTTGGCCTGAAATCGCTGTAAATTTGTTAATGTCATTTTGATCTCTAAGAAACCTTGTAAAAGTGTGTTTGTCCTGTATTAATACTATTTTACTTTAAATTTACTTCTGCAATGATCATCATCATCTGATCCGACCACAAACAACGTCTTCAAAGTTTCAGGAAATCAGTTTGGGGCTTTTATATATTGAAACATGTCAGTGTATCTGCACCTTTTAAAGTCTTAAAGGATCATAGAAATGTTGATTTTATTGTTTTATTATAAAAAGGACAATAATGTGTTAATACTGTTCATTTTTAAAAACAAACCGTCTGTTTTCAGAAACCGAGCCTCAGAACCAGCCATCACACCTTCTGTGAAGTTGTGATGTCACAGCTATAGTCACTGGGCTTTTAGTGCTGGATAGAGAAGCTTAATAAGAGATTTAAAACTGTTCAGGCGAGTTTTGCTTCTTGAAAGCACAAATAAAACATATTAGTTGGAATATAGTTGTTAATAGGTGTTATTTGTCATAGTTTATTGTGGATTGTGATGCAGGAAGCTGTCTTTTGTTGTTAATTTCAGCTGAAAAAAATGTGATATGTCATAATTTAGCCTATAAATACATAATTATAGCCTTATTATTGTTGTTATATATTAAAAATATCCTGAAACCCTGTAAAGTGACACCAGTGTGCCGAGTGGTAACAGCCTCTGAGCACCTTTTAATTTTCTGACCTCCCCTCGTTGTGACCTCACAGCCGACTGTGCCACTCTCTGTCTCCAGATTAGCGTTGGCTGGACCAGGCACTCTCCTGGTCGCGTGTATTTTCCTGTGGACGTTGAGCGGGCCTCAGCGGCCGTGAATCAGCTCTCTGTTGATGCTCTGACAATGTTGCCATTGTGCTTGGGGCCTCTACTCGGCCCTAAAGAAATGTTTCACCTGTTTCTCTCTCTCTGGCTCATATATATGCCTGTATGTGTTGTGCCTGCAGATGTCGCAATCACAGAATAAGGTTTACCTGAACGCTGACAGCCTGGTGCTCAACCTGCAGGACAATGACAACTACACGTGAGTCCACCACTGAGACTGTGTTTTTCATCCTCCTGTTAATACTGACCATTATATTATATGCATCTCAAAGATTGTTGTTTTAAGACACTGGAACTGGCATTTTAATTTAATACCAGACTCATGTGGGACAAAATCCATATTTAATAGTTGATATGAAGCTTCAGTCCTTTTAATGATTCAAAGCTATCAACATTACAGCCATTTTAGTTACAGAATCCAACAATATTCAGTTTACCATCACGGAAAGTTTAAAGGAGCGTCCAGGAATTTCAGTAAATGCTCTTGATAGAGCTGCAATGATTCAATGATTAGTTGCAAACTGTCACGTTAATTGACAACTATTTTGATAATCGATTAAACAATTTGATCATTTTAAAGAAGAAAATGTCCAAATTCTCTGGTCTCAATTTCTCTTCTCTGATTATTTTCTGGTTTCTTTAGTCTTCTATTATAGTAAACTGATGATCTTTGGATTGTGGACTGTTGGTCTGGACAAAAAAGCCATTTTAGGTTGAATCTTCAGATTTGGAAAACTGCAAATGACCTTTTATACCGTTCTAAGAACCAAACAACTAACTGATTAATCATTACAATAATCAATAGATTAATCAACTATCTTTGCTCTTGATCTCTTATATTAATAGAAGAAGAGGAATCCATTTTTACACCTCATTGAATAATGCTAATGAATGAAACTAGCAGTTTCCCTCTGCTTCCAGTCTTTGTGCTAAGCTAGGCTAAACCCATCCCAGTACTATGTCCTGGACAACTAATTGATTAAGCCGTTCAATAATTGATAGATTATCAGATTAGTCGTTAATTGCAGCTCTGTGAAGCACCAGTTCACTGTAGCCTAAGTGAAGATACACAAATTATATTCATTATTATTAAGATAGTGGTTCAAAGTGATTCCAAACTGCCTTTTAAGTTATTTGCTTTAATTGCCTTTGTTCAGATGAGTTTCACAAAAGCAAAGATTGAGATAAATTCAGATAGATTTTACCATTCTGAAGGTCCTTATTTAGATCTATTATAAATGTCAGGTTGCTTGTAGGAGAGGATTATAATATTCAATCTTGACCTCTTTTAGATTAGATTTAGATTAATGGAAGAAGAGGAATCAGTTTTTTCACCTCATCGAATGATGCCAATGGTGCTAGGCCAGCAGTTTCCTGCTTCAAATCCATCCCCATCTCCGTCTATGTTTTAAAACTTGCACAAATTCATTCCCAGTTTTTAAAATTTTAAATTAATTTTTTCTCTCTTTCAGTGCATCGTTGGCGAGGAAGTAAGATGTCATCGTCGTCTCCCCATCTGTTTTCCGTCATTCCTTTACTTCCACTTCTGCAGAAAGAAAATGGCTCCGGTTTTCTCCTAACTCACTTCTCGGGCCAATACATCGGGTTTCCAGTCAGATCCAAGTTTATCTGTGAAGCAGCCACATTTACAGGCCTCAAAAAGTGAATTTAACCTGAGCAGGCTAGTGGGCTAGTGTTAGAGCTGAGCAGTGTGGAGCTGTTGGGTATTATTTTGAAAGGTTCCTTTGGTACTGGTGAAGGACTTCACTTCTCTATCTGTTGCATCAACCTGTTTCTGAGTCAAGTACAGACTGAATCATGTAGAAGGTGCAAGATATGGAAGCAGAGTCAGGAAAAACATTTATTTTTGCACTAAGAAGTAGTTTTGTTTCCTGTAAAGTTACATTAAACTTCAAGCTTCAAAACAATGGAAATACAATAAAAAAATAAATAAATGAAATACAGGAGCTATGAAGTATGTAAAGGTTTAAAATCTAGAAAAGCAGACTTTTACCATCATCAGAGAAACTATCAGTCTTCCAAAATCAACCAAATTTAAAATAAGTACCCACATGTCGAAAGCTGCTTTCTGCCAATCCATTCTTCAAAAACTGATTCTATAGAGCAGCATTTCTTAAATGTGACTTGGAGGAGCTTTGAGCGGGAGCCATAGAGGTTTTTTTTTTTTTTTTTCAGTTAGAATATTGAACAGTTATTGATATTGAAATATTGGTTAGGGAAACTAAAAGTAGAATTTCTATACAGCAGCAGCCCTATTGTTATGTATTATGTTTATTTTATGAATAAATATGAATGTGTTGAAGAATCTGATTCATAAAAACATGCTTTTCTTTACAAGGTACACCTGTCTCTTCATCTTATTTTGTGTTTCATTCAGAGAAAATATTCAGCTGCTACATCACTTTTATTACGAATTTCAGCAACTAAACTATTTTTTACCATCTATTATGTGCCAATTTTTTCCTTGCATTCTTCAAACAAATCTTCCCAGATTATTTTCCTTATGAAAATAGCCCTTTTCCCTTGAAAATTCACTAATTATAAAACAATTATCAGACCATTTATTTCCTTTTTTTAATTTTATTCACTATTGCAGCTCTTAATATTTGTCTGAAACCTGTCAGACTCACTGTGCCTGTAGTTCTTCACAGATTCAGATTTAATTAAGAACATATCTTTCAGTAATAGACATAATGGTTGTCACATTTAACACAACAGATCTATAATTTTAGTTTTTTGACCCTACAACAAATCATTATTTAATATAGAATTGATGAAACAAAATATATTGGAATAAATGGTGACACCTCAGTGCAGTGAATAAATACATAATTACTTCTATTTTTGAGTTTATGAAGTGAATTTGTGAGTTTAGGGGCCATTTGCAGTTTTTATGACAAATCAACATTGGCTTCTGAACAATGGGCTATATTCATAATTTAAAAAAACGTGTATTTACACACCAGCAAAAAAGATAAAGACATTTGGAGACACATCTCTGAAAATGTGATGTCTGAAAATGCGATGACACTGCCGAGAAAAAACACATGCACACAGAGCAGGAGGGATTTGAATGTCCTGCAGTCCAGAAATGTTCAGTCTGGTCAACTCACTGCTCGCTGCAGCTTTTGTGTTTTGTAATACTTGAATAAGCATAAGTAAGTAAAAGCCTCTGCTCAGCAGCAAACTAAATATGAGCATTGTTGAATCACGCTCCTTAATACCAGCGAGTATTTATGTCAAGAGACGCCTCGTATGGCACATGCTGTTATCTCCAGCTTTTGTTACAGCCCAGTGCAAATGAAGAGCTGAACCTGAAAGTTGAAGCTCTAATGAAATTGATGTTGAATAAATATCTTTCTCTTTCAAAGTCCCAGTCCTTCATTTGACCAGATTGTTTCAAGCTGCTCTGAAAAGTCATTGTCCACCTTAAAGAGTTTCCCTCCACAGAAATGATTTTGTATTTTACATCCCTGATTGTTCAGGCCACATTTACAAGCTCAGTTGTTGTCGTCTTTTTGATGGTGGATAAAATCCCTGTTTGAAAGCATGTTTTGCTTCAGGCCCTCATAGAAAACATTTGACCCTGGATGTTTATCCATACAAGTCACTTTGAATTAACATATGTGTGATCCCGACACCTGCAGGAAGGTCAAGAAAGAGATGTGAAAGCAAAACCAAAAAGCACAGAAAGAAAAATGGAAATAAATTTGTTCAACTAAAGATAAATTCAAGATACGTGGTCAGATTCATAATCTCTTGTGTTTTATTCTCTTTCAAATCAACAGTTTTATTTGGTCATTATATACCTAAATAAAAAAGCTTGTAACAGAAGAACTACAAGTATGAAGACTCTAAAAAACTGTAAATGCTCATGTTGGAGCAACATTAACAAGGCCGTAATCATTGGTACACCAATCCCCACTTTACTTAACATATTGACTACATCAATGTAAAACCATAGACCTGTAGGCTGAACTTTATGGCAGCTATAGAGTTTATAGATTGTGGAGTCACTGGCTAGATTTTAATGGATTATATAAGTTAAATATTAAATAATTAATTAAATAATAGCAGTTTAATGTGATTAACTAGATTAATCCAGGTTTTTATTATATTTTTATTACTACATGGCAAACAATTTACCAGTAGATGCAGTAGATTCTCAGAAAACCAACAAGACACAGCATTCATTATATGCACACTATATAGGCTGTGACATTGGGCAATTAGTTGTCTTCAAATAAATATCAGTGTAGCATTCAATCACTGAGGTCAGCAATTTTGTAAAAAAAAAAAAAAACAGGTATGAATCAGGTGGCCCCTATTTAAGGATGAAGCCAGAACTTGTTGAACATTCATTTCGCTTTGAAAACCTGAGGAAAATGGGTTGTTCAAGACATTGTTCAGAAGAACAGTGTACTTTGATTAAAAAGTTGATTGAAGAGGGGAAAACCTATAAAAGGGTGCAAAAAATGTATAGGCTGTTAAAATGCTCTCCAATGACCTAAAATGGAGACAAACCAGACACGTGGCAGAAAACAGAAGACAACACTCAACCATACCTGTTAGTGCTGTGACAGTTAGAAGACGTCTGTATGAAGCTGGTCTATTTACAAGAATCACCTGCAAAGTCCCTCTGTTAAATAAAGGCATGTGTAGAAGAGGTTGCAATTTGACAAAGAACACATCAATTGGCCTAAAGAGAAATGGAGGAACATTTTGTGGACTGATGAGAATAAAATTGTTCTTTTGGGGTCCAAGGGCCACAGACAGTTTGTGGGACGACCCCCAAACTCTGAATTTATGCCATAGTTCACTATGAAGACAGTGAAGATGGTGCTACAAGCATCATGATAGAGGGATGTTTCTCCTCCTATGGTGTCAGGCCTATTTATCGCATACCAGGCATCATGGATCAGTTTGCACCAGTAGCATCTTGGTTCCACAGCAATAAAATTAATGTTAAGGTTATTATTATTATTATTAGTGATTCACACGATTGATCAATTCTAGAAACACAAAAGTTTATATAAAATAGTTAACAGTAATAATAACATAGTTTAACAGCAGACACTGCTATTTTTCAAACACACCCCTTTCAACTAATTGCCCAATGTCACAGCCTTAATAGTGTGTATATCATGAATGCTGGGTCTTGTTGGTTATCTGAGAATCTACTGCACCTGCTGGTAAATTGTTTGCCATGTAGCAATAAAAAATCTAATAAAAACCTGGATTAATCTTGTTCGTCACATGGGACTGCTGTTATTTTGAACGCTACTCTAAATGCAGATATTTAATGGTCTGTTTCTCCTCTTATGTAATACCAATACCAATAAAAGAAGTAAAGTGGTCTCTTAAAGCTAAGAAAATATTAGTAATACCAACATACAAACACTTTGTCTAGTATAACTTTCAGGTGTAGGGTCACCTTGATGGATTCTCGTATGTTCTCTGTTACCACTTCTAAAGCCAACACGTCATGAATATTTATGCACTAAGCAGAATGGAAGCAAATAATCAATCTCATATTTTTTCAAAGTCATACCACACGCAAAAGATCCACGTTTACAAACTGACACAATTTCTGCCTACAGTAGGAAAAAATGAATATGTCAGAATATTTCTAATATATGCAGACAAATTCTTTTAATGAAGAACTATTTCTGGGGTTATAAACCCTTCATGATTCTTCCAAACTAGTAAAAATACTGCAGCTGTTCATCTGTTAGGTCACAAATTAGATTTGAAGATACCTTTCCTGTGTTTTATTTGAAGTTATTAAATTCCTAATAAGATATTTGTCATATTTATCATCTCTTTATAGATTCACATCTTCTTTGTCAACCATATGGATGATTTTTGGTTTTAAGATCGACATACCACACACACCTCTGTGTTTAAAGCGTTTAAATGTGTTTAAAGCATTTTTAGTCATAATTTAATGCTAAAATGTAATGATGTCTATGAATAGTTATTTTTTCATATATGTTTTCAGTGGGTTAAGAAAACAGAATACATGTTCATTTCATTGAGGATACATTTCCCCCATTTATTGCATCTTTGAACGAAACCCCCCTCCCCCCAAGTAGAGTTACATTCATACTCTATATAAGGAAATAAGTAACCCCAGAAAGTGAACATAACTCCCTCCTCCTCCCCCAGGAGGACATAGGAGGGGTGAACAGTTATCATGTTAAATAAACTGTCCGTGAATAGTTATAAGTGGAATTTTCATTAATAAATTGAGCTCTGGTGGATGGAGCAATGAACTGAAGCTCATTTTAGTTTCAAATCTGCATCTAAGAATTTATTGTCTTTATGTAGACATGGTCTGAGTGAACCATGGTTCATGGAACCAGGAGCCTGAAACTGACGCAGCTGTGTGGAACTCGGCCATCTTTTATTTTAATTAATTTACAGCTGTCCTTTCTTCATGTCCAAATGTCTTTGGTGGAGGAAAAAAATGTACTGCACCATGATCTGACCTCAGAGACGCAGCTCTGACTGTTATCGCTGTTCTCTCATCATCACTAATGCTGATGATTTGAGGTCTACAGCTAATTTTAGCAGTCATGTGACCCTCATCATATTTGTCCCCAAAGTTGTCTCTCCTTCCTCCTTCCTCCTCTACTGAGTTGGAACAAATAAAGAAAAGATAAGATGGCTGCCGAGTTATTTGGCTGCAGTTTAGACCGGGCTGCTGCACTGCAACCTAAAAAACTGCAAAGACAAGGGAGGAGGATGGGGGGAGCAAAGGGTGTTGGAGTCTATTGTGTAAGTGGCACAAAGCGAACTGCCGTCCCTCCATGTTGAAAGAGGCTGTTGTTCTCTACATAAGAAAGAGGAAGGAGGAGGAGGCAAATCTAAACCTCAGAGGGGATTTTTTATATTCGGGGAGGGGGTGGGGGAGGAAGACAAGGAGGAGGAGGGAGGTTATAATGCAGACGGGTGAATATTCATGGCGGGTTTTAAAAAAAATAAAAAAAGGAAAAGAGGGGGCTGGAAGATGGACAGAGCAGGTGATTGGCTGCCGCTCCCCACCCACTCACACCTCATTGCATGCCCGTCAACCAGCCAATCAGGAGCCTCCTCTCCGTTTGAAAGATGCCAGCGAGAAAAAGAGAAGAAAAGGAGGAAACAAAAAAGGTGGCAGACCACAAACCGGTGTTGAGCTGCGGCAGCTGCAAAAGCAGAAACATTAGGGTTTTTTTTTTTTTTTTTTTTTTTGGGGGGGGGGGGGGTCTTTTAAACATGAGAAATCTGCAATGCTGTTAGTTCACGCACCATCTGCTCCTACATGACATCACAGCTCCTGGCTGCAAAAAACATGCCTGGAAATACCCTCCCAGCATCTGCAGCGCTGAGATTGTATTTATTTATTCGTGACTGGGGAAAGCTTGTCGCCTGGGGTTAACAATGGCGACCACAGGTAGCGCTGGAAAGGGGTTGGCCTGATTTGATTCAGCCCTGGAGTGGTGAAAACACATTCCTTCCTCAGATACTTTCTCATCAATCACGTCATCAATTAAAGGGGATATTAGCGCCATGTGACTCTTTATTAACACCTAGTGGCACCTGTGAGGAACTACAGTATCTTTTCATCCTCTGCACGCCCCAAATTTTAGAAAAAGATTTTGTATTTTTGTGTGTACTTCGATTATATATATATATATATATATATATATATATATATATATATATATATATATATATATATATATATATATATATAGAAAGAAAGGGGAATCTATATTCATGTGGAAAGGACGAGAGAAGAGCAGCGACCTGAAGCTTTTGAATGATCTCGTTTCACAACTAACTCCTCTGTATGTCCTTCTCTGCCCTTCCTGTCATGTCCTGTGTTGTGTCTGTGCTGCAGCGTTCTCTCGGTTTTCCTGCAGCTTCCTGCAGCAGCAGTGGAATGCAATCAGTTTGCAGTGACCTTGTTTTTGCTCCACTTCATCAGCACCTTTTAATCTTTCCGCTGGCTCTTGCTTGATCTGCAGTGCATGATTACAAATTCGCTAGACTGAGGAGGGGGGGGGGTTCCTGCAGCTTCAGTGAGAGAGATCACACACACATGCTAACACATGCTCATGAATCCTCCCCCTCCCACCTCACTCCCTCTTTCCCCTCCTCCCCTTCTCCCCTCCTCCACCTCAACCCCCACCCATCCTGTTTCCACGGTGCAAAAACAAGGACGGATTACCGTTCATCTGCTCCATTGCCATGGAAACACTGAGCTCACACTGTGGTGACCGGCAATCTGGGCTGGTCGCCATGACGATCGCCGAGTGCTGTTCTGTGCTGTGCCGGGGTGGGTGGGCAGGGGGGCGTTGGGAGGAGGGGGAGGACCTACTGGGCAGTGACGCCGGCCCTGCAGCTCTCTGCAGTGTCGTCAGAATAGAAAACAGGGTCATGTGACCAGCAGAGGGCGCTCACAGTGACACGGACCACGGTCTGCTACTGCTTCCACTCAGCATGTGTGACTAACAAGTCGTTGTTAGTCAAATCTCTGCTTCTAAAGGTGAGACAAATAAACCTGAGGAATTGAGGATAAGAGACACATGATCCGACCAGAGCGTTGTTTATTTTGCTTGAAATTAAATAATTATTAATACAAACAGCTTATTGGGAAAAAAATTGTAGAAACAATTTCCTTTTTTCATACTTTACTGTACAGTTGACAATAAATTACATTTGTACAATATTTGTATTTTTATTTACTTAATTATAATAATTTAATTGATTAAGGTGAATATTAGTTTTCTATAAGAGTTTAGGTTTCCCAAAAAAAGGAGGAATTTATTGACAAGTTTTGGTCACATTTTCAAATGCAACAAACTGAAGGAATCAAGAGGGTTTTTTTTCAGTAAAAAATGCGTTATTGTACCAGTGTGGAAACACAGTCGCTTTATGAAGGATTCTCAGGGCACTGCAGGCGTTGTGAAATATTTGCTAAAACACAGCCCAGTTTCTCACCTCCTCCTCAGATTGGACCAGTCACTGTGTTAAGTGGCTGTGGTCAAAGTGCAGGAGCAGAAATGAAGCCAACAAACCACCTTTTAACCCGCAATACAAAGGAGAAAATTAACCTAATACCAAATAAAATGCTGAAGCGACTGCCTGTTTCAAAATTGTATATAATATATGTAATGAATGATTCCACGGGACCAGATACAGTTGAACCACAACAGCAATTGAACAGTAAATAGAAAACCATGAGCATATATTTCAACTTTTTTATTCATATTTGCAATTTAGCCATTAAAAAAGTTAGGTCACCAGGAAAAAAAGAGATCAAGATAAGTTTAAGCAATGAATAAACATGAACAATTAAAACCTAAATCACAACCATAGCTGCTGTAAGAACATATACAGCTTTTATTAAAACTTAATTTCAACCAGATAATTAAAAAAATACCTTTATCCGTATCTTGAGCAAAACCACAGCAACACCAAATAAAATATAAGTGAATTAAAAATAAAAGCATTTATTGTATTTAGTAGCACAGGATGTACTGTTCACAGGACCTGCAGGTACCTGCTGATGACATCATCTAACAGGTGTAATGAAGCAGTCACCTGAGCAGCAGCAGCAGCAGCAGCAGCAGAGATTATACACAGAGGAGCCGTCACAGGTCACTTTACTCACACCTGTGACCTAATTATCACCTGTTTCCCCAGAGACACTCACACCTGAGAACAGAACATCAAGCCAACTCCTAGTTGTTAACAGCTGATTGGATGTTTTCACTTCAGTAAATGATCAAATATTTCACCAAAAATCAAAGATCAGAAAAAAAGATCAGTAATTTGTTTGTTATTCTCATATTAAGTAAACCAATATTTCCTGCACTTTACTTCAACAATATCAATTAAGCAAAGTGGTGACCATGTACAAATAAAATAAAACATGTAGGAGAATAGTTTATTTGTAATGGAGTAATTCTATATTCCTGTATTTGTACTAATAATTCAGTAAACATAAATAAAATATCATCATAAGAGAAATTACAACTGTTGACAAATATTGTACATTAATACACTTGAAAATGTTTGTATATCTGTTTATTTCAGTGTGTAATAAACCTTACAGAGCAGGAGGAGAAGCAGCTGAGGCCTCTGGGAAACTATTTCTCCTTCACGCTCAGCAGCATCGTCATCATCAACACATCCCACAGCGAACTGTGAGATTTTTCATGTGCTGTCGTCCTGTGGCAGGAAAAAATGCACATCTCTGTTTGTTCCTGTATCACAATTCTGTTCCTTCTGTATCATCATCTTCTCTGCACAAACCTTCCACTTTAATCCATCTGAAGATGCTAATAATGTCTGTAAGATGAACGTAGCAGAGTAACAAGGAAAATACTTCCCTTTGAAATGTCATTGGACGGCAGAATAGAATAGCTTCAAATGGAACTACTCAGGTACAAGTACTTTAAAAATGTATTTAAGAACAGTACTTGAGCGGATTTGACTTTTAGTAATTTATTTATTGAAATCGAGTCAAAGTTTGAAGGTTCAGACTTTTAAGGTATCATACTGTGTATAGTGTGGATTTTTTTATACTTATCTTCATAGTGAACTCGTTCTTATATAATATGCATGTCATGTATTAATATATCAGTACTGTCAAACTTTAAGAACATCAAGCTGTAAATACTTGGAGTATTTTTACAGTACTGTATTAGTACTTTTATTGCTTTAGTGTGGCTTCATTTTGAGGTTCTTCTTCTTGTGTCATCACAGCTGACGGCCATAGGCCTGGGGGGTCAAAGGTCGCAACACCCTGACAACAACCTCCTGCTGAAATCTGCTGCTGGTTCTGTATAACTGTGTCACTTGGCTGTTAATTTTCTGATCAAGCTAATTAACCTGCTTCTCTTTTAGGTCCAGGGGAAAGATCAGGAGCTGGTGTCCCAGTTTAGAGACACCCGCCTCCGTCACGCCTGCTTGTCTGCTCCCGTTTTGTCCGGCACACTCTTAAGTTATGTGCGTCTGACAAGTAAACGAGTGTTGTGATTGCCTTTACTCATGCCGTGTAGTCACCGCCATGGCTCTGGTATTAACTCAAACGCTGCTTTTCTTTGCCAGACTAATGACGGCAGGACCAACACTTTAACTGGTTGGAGTCTTTGAACTGACACACTTTTTAACGTCTGTGTCTAACAGCCATTTAATGTAAAGTAGCTTCCTCTTTGTGGCTTCAGGCTCCTGACTGATGTGACTCTTTCTGCACTGATGCTGTGAATTTACAGGTGGCTATGACCTCAGGTGATCCTTTGATCCTTCTGTCTGAGTCTGAACAGGTGTCAATATCCTGACTTCAGTGTCGAGACCATTTTAATCAGCAATGATTAAAACAGCGGTAAAGCTGATGTTGTCGTTTTACTGTTTAATATTCCCACATAAATCCAATTCAGTGTAATATTTCAGCTACTGTTTTGAGATGAACCCTGAATAATGATGGAATGTGTGTCCCTCATTCATTTCAATCAAAGTTGTTCAATTTATGCCAAAAAATGATGCAGCAGAACCAGAAACCCGCAGATATCCTCTTTTTTTGATTCACACATTCTTCTTTCTTGTCAAAACCTGCAACACACAGTTGCAACTTGATGCCTGTAGGAGCTAATGTAGCCTGGGGCATTTGGCGGGCAGCAGAGACAAGGAGCCAAAACTTAACCCTCCCGTCTGCTTCCATCACAACACCTTTTTTAAGATAAAATCTAGGACATGTTTTAATTAGAGTATTTCCACAATCAATTCTTTTTAGTGGACGCATTTCGAACATTTAAAAAGACAATCAATCAAAAGCCTTTAGGGTGTTAACAATATGATGCCATCATCATGTGTTTTATATAAAGCTCTGTCACAGTCACTGAAGAAAAGTCCTTCAGAGTTTGTCTATGTGTCTCATCTGTGGTAAAACATCTTCATTGACTAAAAATGAATATCTTTTATTAGGACATGATTCCATCTGTCTGGCTGCTTCAGAAACTTTACAGGAATTTACGTTTCTCTAACCGCACACAACAATCAGACTATTTTCAGTGTCAAACTTGCGATCTTCACTACACACTGACACTGACACAATTGAGTGATGTCATTATTAGCACCTGGAAACAGAAGTGGGAAATGGCTGTAGTTCTCCCACCATCAGGTGCTACTTCTGAGACTCTTCGGATAGTTAAGACTGATGTTGGCTCTGTGTGGAAAAGTTTTTATTCAGTGTTTCTGATGCACAATATTCATGATGTTCTGTCAATCTATTTCCTTTTCCCAACTGGATTAGAGATGTGCGCTTGGCGGTTGCAGCCATGGATTCTGCAGCTGAACTGCTGCTCGGGCGTGACAAAAAATATTTTAATTAAATTTGGGAGGGTGGCAGACTTCAGACCCTGCAGGATACCCCAAGTGTGAAGCACACACTGTAGGAGGTCAGTGCTGAATTTGAAAACACTCCGAATAGCAGTGCCAGTCCCTGCAACGGACAAAGGGGCGTGAAGCACCCCTTAAGGGGTGTTCCACAGGTATAAATGTTTCGTCTTCCCATACTCAGGGTCTTTCTTCATTTTGATGGCTCTTATGTTGACTGACTTTTTCTTTGCAAAGAAAATAAAAAAAACCTTGTTGGCCACGTACAAAGTAAAGTAAGATGTATAAAGAGAACAACAAATACACTAAAATTCACTTTACCTGTCTGACATTTTATTGCTGTTGATTTGGTCAAATGTCTGTTTTTGTTCTCCTACTGTGGTTCAGTCTACAAATAGTGTTTTATTTTGAAAATTGACTGGTTGATTTATGCCTTTTCCTGTCTAATAGACAATCTGTGCTAGACTGATGTGTGACTCCTTCAAAAATAGACCCCCATGTATGTTTGGCAGTGCATTGCACTGACACGCTGCTACATGTCTGGTGGATGTGTAGCAAACACTGATAGGAGCAGGCAAGCAGCAGCTTTGACGGTCACATAGCTTATATTACACTTTCCTAGAGAATCAAGCCTTTAAGCTTCTCTCTGGAGCTCTTTTAATGAGCCTCTCCTCTGACTGGCTGATTTGAATTGCTGTAAATAGAAGGTGGGTGATGACTGTATAGTTGTGATGTCACAACCCTACAGATGTCCTGACAGCTGGTTTTAAAGCCCAGTTTTTTACTAGGGACTGTGTGAGTTTCTTTTTTTTTCTTATAATCAGGCAGACATTAACATCCGCCATATGGGACCTTTAACAAATATTACAACAACATGAATCTAGAGCAGAGCTGTAGAGTTTGTTTTTAAAACAAAAGTAGCAGCAAATGACAGTGAGAAAGCTTATCAAGCAGGAAACAGAGAAATCTGAGCTCAGATCAGCAAAGTCTGAACTCGCCGCTGCCGCAGAATGAAGCCGATGAGCTGCAAATTCACTTTCCGGGCTTGGAGTTCAGCTGAGGCAGCAGTTGACCTGCACATTAAAAGCTGAACTAATTTCATCTGACTGATTTACTGATATTCTGCCGGTTTCAGGTCAAGTGTGTACACCAACGTTCAGATTATTACCATCCAAGTGAAAAGTCAACTGAGAAGTCAACTGTGATGCCAGTGAGTGGAAGAGACAGTGGAGCTGTGGCCTGCAGCTGAAACCTGAAGCTCTGCTCGTCTTCTCCTTTTGTGACTTTTGTTTTCTCTCAAGCTTCTTTGTCATTTTCACCAGCAGGTGATGGGGGGAGAGGGGGGGGGTCACAGTTTCATGTGCATCAGAAACCAGCAGGAACCTGTTTGTGTTGTGGGCAGAGGGGTTTTCCAGCTCACTGCTCTCAGAATGTTTCCCTGTCATAAATGCCACACGACACGGATTTGAGCTCAAACCGATAAAACATCTACAGCTTTGTTATTTTTTCCCCACATTTATTTCATTGTACCAAATATCACCAGTGAAACAAAGTTGCTGTGAAACAAAGCCGCTGTTGTCCCCCTGATGCCCTCAGATATCGCTTTAAAGAGCATTCCTACATCTAAAGTGTTAAAAGGTAGATTTTATTGTTTTTGAATATAAGGTCTCAGTGTACTATAAATCATATGCCATATTTTAAAGCTCTCAGTCCACAGAGACTGAGAGCTTTAAAATATAAAGCTCTCCGTCCACAGAGAAATATACAAAACCTGTGTTTAGAAACTCAGCCTTTAAACCAACCGTCAGGACTTCTCTAAAGTCTTGAACAAAGCGAAGGATATGGCCTTATGCATGACAAAATCATTGCTTGCGTGCTTGATAATGGTAGCAACTTCATGAAGGCATTTTGGGAGTACCCGCATGTTGAGTCTGAAGAGGAGGTGGTGAAGGACAACAGTGGTAAAGGGGAAGTGCACTTTTCACACCTTCACAGTGTGCTTAGCCCCCATAGGTGTGCAGCCAATGAAACTAGTTGCAAACAATGAGGTTAATAAATAAAACCAATCCAGAATCAAGAGCAGTCTACCGTAGTGCTATAGCCAAATGGACAAAATCCAGTGGCTCCACAGTTGCAGCTGAGTGTGTAATAGTGGTTAGCAATAAAACTGTGATTGCCCCTACAGTAACACAGTGGAATTCATTATATAATCCATATGCAAGAATCACAAATGCCTCTCATTGACATTATTAATCTTTGTACACAGTTTCAGATTAAATGGATGATGACAGGGAATATCAATTTGTATGGAAATAATGAAGTCTTTCTCAGTTGCACTGGACATCCTACAGAGAGAGGAGACTTGCTTTTATGGCACATTTCAACCTACAGTAGAGACCAAAACCTTAGTGATGAAAAATGGTTTCAACGCCTTCTTCTGCTGTGCTTTAACAGATATTTCAGTCAGGCAGGTGGTGAAATAGGTCAGCTCTCCACTATCCTTGATCACACACAATAGGCCTAAGCACTTCAATATCATTAAAAGTACTTAAATTGTGTTTTTGAATGTGACTGGGTAGCCAAATTACTGCCGTTCACTAAAGTCCACATATGGAGAGTCACTTGCGCCTGGTAAGAAAAGGTCCATAAAAGTACACCATACCATACTGCTCATTCACTGGAATCCAAGTGTCTTGAATGAGTTTACTCAAAACAATGTAAATTAGTAAATTTTTATAACATAAACATTCACTATACCAAAGCCTACTGGAGGTACATTCGCATGTTCACGCATTACGGGAGACATGACAACTCACAACAGGTACACAGTGGACATTTTTTCCTGCAGCAGGCCCCTCTGGTGTTGGTTGTTTCACTATGATTTTATCTACCGTGTGTGAGTCACTGCGGTCGTGTGACCGCACGTCAAAACTCAAGTGTCCATTTACATTGTTATTATGGTAATGTAACTTTATGGTGCATTCAAGTGTACCTCGTTGAAACAGGAATCAGTTGAAGTTGCAGTTTTTGTTTTCATTTATGAAATACATTAATCTGTAAATACTTTGTTGAATTTATGTTTTACCACAAAGCTGTAATGATCAAAACAAAATATTAAAAAAATGTTTTATGAAAACTCCACTGCATTGTTGTTCTACATGACCCCGTGTATCTATATGGATAATTTAAACTCTGTACCATTGTTGTACCACTATACCACTGTACCATTTTAAAATAATATAATACACAATGTATGGCTAATTCTTCTTCTTCTTCTTCTTCTTCTTCTTCTTGCAAATAACTGGTACATAGTGCTTTACATAAACATAATATAAAAAGATGTAAAAATAAATGTCTTCTGAGTACTACAATTTCATCACAGGAGAATACTTATTTTTTTATTGATCCTCAATAAAAATGATTCATTCTCAGCTGAGACAGAAGGAGACATAATTGTGTTGCTGTCCAATCAAATCCCAGAACCTGTCTAATCATCAAGTCATAAAGTAATTAATAATAAATTGATGATAATTAATGATTCATGTTCCTATAAAAATTCTTGTATCTTAACAGCAAACAGGTAAAAAACCTGATTTGTTGTGTTGAAGCAAATTTTACTATTTATTTTGTGATTGTAAAAAATAAAAGAAAACACTACAACATTTGGTAAAATTGTAAAATAAAAGTCCAGAGGTTGATCTGTGATGCTGTAAACATGACAATATTCCTACTCAGTGGCGTCTGATCACACTGACTCACTGACTAAAAACTGATTGATTATTAGTGTTTGGAGATGTTTCTGAACTAAATCAGTAGATCAGTTCATTGTTGGTTTGGATCCAAACATGAGATTTATTGACAAAATCACCAAAACTGATTTTATGTCTTCAATCTGAATTCACTGATGTAACAAGGACCAGAGGTCAAAGGTGACAGCAGCAGACAAATGGAGTGAGGATCGTGAAAGAAGAAATGAAGGTGTCTGATAGATGTTAGGACCCAGAGGAAACAATCAGTGGTTTTCCCTCTGCTGCTTTATGAGACTCAGGAAATGCATCTCAAGTTACCTCCTCCCCCGACATACACACACACACACACACACACACACACACACGCACACACGCACACACGCACACACACACACACATGCACACACACGGGAGTCCAACATGAAGGTAGAAGGTGGTATCGATTGATAAGCTCAGTCTTAATGAGGTCAAGCTGCAGCAGCAGTTTCTTCTTCTCAACAAATCCTCCTCAATAAATTCCTGTTAAATTGGGAGATTTCTGCTCTAAAATACATTAAATCTACATAAATGAAGCTTCTCTTTAGTCCAGTCTCCAAATCTCACCTCCCTTGCCACTGAATAAAACGTATAGAATCATGTGAAGAAAATTCTTATAATTTTAAATAACTTGCAAAGATTTTAATAACTAATTAATCATTTAAAGGTACAGTGTGTATATTGTGGCAGCATCTTCTGGGCTCCTGTAGAAACATGGTGGTGCAACATGTCAGTTTCACAATGGTACACCTAAAAA
Source organism: Lepturacanthus savala (assembly GCA_030544235.1). Classification (NCBI taxonomy): domain Eukaryota; kingdom Metazoa; phylum Chordata; class Actinopteri; order Scombriformes; family Trichiuridae; genus Lepturacanthus; species Lepturacanthus savala. Next base: position 716,651 of record CM060461.1, read on the forward strand.
TGTCTCAATTTAAGCTAATAAAAACCCAATAATTCTTATTTTGACATAGTAATGAATATTAGATTCCATTTATGCATATAAATCTTTCACACTGCACCTTTAAGGTCTGCTTAGGCTTAATATCATAAACATCACTGTAAATATATTAGACTTTCCGACACTCCTGTAGTGTCAATAAACATCTACATCTACAGGTCAGATGTCCATGAAACCTGCTAAATCTTTAATCCGTCTCTCCATAGGATGAACCCTTTAAATTTGAATAACCCCAGGACGTAGCATTTGTATATAGTGACTGTAATGAACTTGCAGCCTTTATAGTCTTTTTTAAAAAGATCTACAACTAATAACAATTTGCCAAACAAAATGAGTCTTATTGTGCAATCCAACATATGAATCAAGAGTTAAATGCATTGTATTTCTGCTCTGTGCTGTTAATAAACATGACATAAACATGTAATAATGTATATGTTATGTGCTTGAGCGACTCATCACTCATCACTTTCTCTGCTCCAGCAGTAACAGGTTTTCAGGTTTAATGTGAAGCTGCAGGGAAAAACAGGAAGTGTGCAGAGTGATCTCGGCCTGACGACCTTTTTCAAAGCCTGCAGGCCGTCTCTCAAGCTCAACAGCACTTCCTCATTCTTCACATTTCCTCCCCGAATCCAACCGATGGCAAATATTTGTTTTCATCCAGTGCAGGAAGAACCTGAAGCAGCCACACTTCTGCTGCTGCCGCTGCTGCTGTTGATGGTAGATATGTTCACATGTTCCTCTGCATGTTCCCTCCGTAACCAAAAAATAATAAATCACAAGACTCAGTGATGAGAAAATATCCTGAAGGTGGCGCAGCAATTAATCTGAACCTACTACAGCTCTGACCTCATCAGGCCAACATTAGCTCTGTTAGTCATGTTTCTGTGTCTGCTGAGGTCACAGTCTCATGTAGCTTATGTTTTTCCTCCTGAGATTCATTCGTTTTTTATTATAACTGACACATGAGGCTTCATTTTCCTTTGTACATTGGTAAATCTGATCATAATAAATAAGTAATTATATTTAATAAGATAAGAAATTAAACAAAATAGCCTAATAACCTAATAACACTTTCAACTCATTAGACTTTCATAAAAAGTAAAAAAGAAAAAAAAAACTGATGGACAATCAAAAAGGTAAAAGTGGAAACCCGTCTGTAGTTCGTGGCTGATGTACTCCCGGAAGTAACCAGACCCGTCCAAGTAATAACCCAAAACACTCCACCTTTAAAGTCTGGTCACATTTAGGAAATGATCCCGGTTTGTGTCAAGGTGAGAAAAACGTGTGTTGTTGGTTAAAGTTACTACTTTTAAAGTTAGGCCACCTTCATCATCACGGCTACAGTAAGATCAGCATATAAACCTAATCCCCAATATGTTGACTCTTGGCTTTAAAGAAAAGTTTCTAGAATAAGGTGATTTGTATAGTAACAGGTGACATGAGCTCATCTCATTGGTAGATTTTTGAATAACTTTTTTCCATCCATTTTAATCAATAACAGAAAGAAAATAAAAGTGAAAAAAGTGAATAAGAAGAAGCATCCTCATCATCTTTGTCAGAAAATATCTCACGTGTGTAGAAACATGTCACAGGAAGTAGATGGAGTAAATTTACAGTTTTAAAATGACATTTGCCTGTTGATATGTTTTAAAATGTCTCTTTTCCTCCTTTTGCTTTGAAAAAACAAGATTTTCAGCGGAGACAAACTAACCGACAGTAGCCGTTGTGTACATGTTTGTGTAATTTTCAGGACTCAGCCCTGTCACCCTTCATCTCCTCCTCCTCCTCCTCCTCCTCCTCCTCCTCCACCTCCTCCTCCTACTCCTCCAGCAGTCAGGACTCCATTTATGGTCTGAGGGGAAACTTTCAAACCTCCAGCCACCAAAATCTCTCCAGCAGGGAGTGACTATGCTTCCCTGGAGTCTCAGAGGGCAGGTCTTTATTTTTAGAAACACAGAGTTACAGACTATTATAAAGGAGGGTGTGTGTGTGTGTTTGTGTGTGTGTGTGTGTGTGTGTGTGTGTGTGTGTGTGTGTGTGTGTGTGTGTGTGTGTGTGTGTGTGTGTGACATTGATCGATGTATCATCGTGTCTCTTCATGTTTGTCAGAGTTGGAGTTGTGTGTTGGCTGCTTCAACAAACTATAATACTGTAATACTACTGTAAAATCTATTCCTTATAATCCTCTGCTAAACTTCAGTCAGAAATATTTTACTTTTTCCACCAGTTCATTTCACCAACAGGCTGAAGTTTCTGCATATTCACATTTTAACTGAACAACATTTAGTGGTGGAAAGTAACTTATGTAAATTGTACATTTACTCAACTACAATTTTAAGGTCCTTTATGCCTCTATATTTCAGAGTAAATATTGCACTTTTTCCTCAGCTACACTTATCCAAAGCTTTAGTTACTTTCATATACACATCTGACTCAATAGCTATAATAACAAGCTTTTAAAATACACCACATAATCCTCTTTTACAGCCTGTTTAAGGCGGGATTGGTGCTTATTGGCTCATTGACTTATTCTGGCTCTCTGATTGGTTACTCTGTGTCTCTGTCTACCTGAATCACCTAATATGTTTTTAGCAGGTGATATTCACTCATCCATGGATTTTACTCATCAAAGTATTCACAAACTCATAATATGATAACATTTAAAACATTATACATAAAACTGTTTTATTATTTTTTTATGCAGGATTTTACATGTAATGAAGTATTTGTACACTTAATCAAGTACCCAAATACTTCTTCCACCACTGAAAACATGATAATCATTAATAATTAAAAACCTTTTCTCTTCTTCTCCTTCTTTATTATTCAACTGATTTCCACTTTTTTTGTTTCCCGTCATCCACTGATTTGTAATCAGGGAAATAGTATTTCTTGTTGCAGTGACAACAGACAGCACATGGGAGTTTTTTTCTCTGACACTAACATTCATCCTAAATCTAATATTTCCAGCTTTCACTTTATCTTTCTGGTGATGTTAATCTTCATGTTTTTTTGTTTTTTTTCTGAAGGGAGGTTTTAATAAACAAGTTTCTTCAAACGTTGCTCTTCACTTGTGAAGTGAAATGAAAACTTCAACTTCTGCAAAATCAGAAACTAAGATGAAACATTTTTGCATACGAAGAAAAAAACTGAGCATGAGATGTCTCAAAAAGGGCAGATTCAGAAGTGAATGTTAAATGTTTGTTTTTTCAGTTTCAGATCCATCACAAGTATCTTTTATTTCCTCAAATTCACCAACCTTCAACCTCTAGGGTGTTTTCTGCTCTTAAAGATGCCTTTTTAATAAATCATAAATGTGTGTAACGGCAGATATATCAGATATCTCCTGGAGAATATTTGTGATGTTGAGGTCAGTTATGAAGTAAATTTGTGTGACAAATGAAAAAAAGAGAAGCTCCACCCACTTTCCCTCCTCCAAACAGTCTAAACAATCCTTTCCTGTAAGGTGTTCTCCATCCACCTTTTCTCTTATGCAAATTTTCTATTTTACACATTAAGAGAATAAACAATGGCAGTTTGTTTTAGTCTTATCTGAGGTGTAAAATTGAATAAGTGATGACGAAGAGCTGAAAACCTCAGATAAAACATGAAACCAACAGAAATGTCTTATATTCTTCAGGTTTTTCATCAGTTGAGTTTTGACTCAAACACATTGTTCACTACATTTTCATTCACATTTTCTATGAATTTGTTTAAATTATTGAAACCTGACTGCAGGAATAATAAGTTCAAAAACATCAGTCCCTAAATATTTACCTTTACATACGTCAGGAAAATATTACACCTTTAAAGAAAATAACAAAGAATCTGGTAAAACTTGCGTAAATTTCACATTATAGTATTAAAAGGGCGACATAGTGGTGCAGGGGTTAGCGCTGTTGCCTCACAGCAAGAAGGTTCAAGTCCTCCTTGGTCCTGGGTCTGGGACCTTTCTGTGTGGAGTTTGCATGTTGTCTGTGTGGGTTTTCACTAGGTTCTCCAGCTTCCTTCCACAGTCTAAAAACATGCTGAGGTTAATTGGAGACTCTAAGTTGTCCATATGTGTGAGTGAATGGTGTGTGTGCCCCATGATAGGCTGGTGGCCATCTGGGGTGTATCCCTGCCTCTTGCCTGTAATGCACTGGGATTGGCTCCAGCAGACCATGTGAGCCTAAAGAGGAACAAGATGGTATAGAAGGTGAGATTATTATTAAAGGTCCAGTGTGTAAGATTAAATGTCATTTAGCAACGTCTAGTGATAAGACTTGACATTGTATGGTCAACTATGGTTTAAGTACATAATTCAATCAAATGGACAAACCAAGGGCAACACGGTGGTGCAGGGGTTAGCACTGTCGTAGGTGTGAATGAATGGTGTGTGTGCCTCACGATTGTTTGTTGTTTCTGTCTCACATTTAGCTCATTAACTCTTTAGAAAAAGGTTTTTATCAAACTTTTCTAAAGCAATAGGCTACTTCAAAATGTACTAAACTACACTGATGGAAACTCGACTACTTTACCTTTAATTTGTGTCTTATGCAGAAGTGGACTGGAACCTGCAACCTTCTTGCTGTGAGAGAACAGCGCTAACCACTGCACCACCATGTTGAAGTAGGATAGAAAAATAGATACCTACCTTCTTAAAGTTTGAAGTAGCATCAAACTGAGGTAAAACATATTTTTCTGGTAAAAAAAAAAATAAACAAATAAATAAAAAGTAGACGTGTCCCAGAATCTTTTCTGTCGGTGATGTAACTACATCAGATCATCATCAGACTATTTAATAATAAGATGTAATGAAGCAAACTCTTGAAACTTGTTAAACTGATCAGAAATACGCACAGAGCAATCAAACCTTTTTGAAATGTGCAGATTTCATGTGAAAATAATATGACATTCATCCTGAAAAATAATCATTATTGGTCATGTTACTCCTGCAAACAGTTTGTTTTAGTTTTAGTTTGCTGACCCATCGTCACATACTTTCACTCTCATTTCTCATTTAGTTAAATTGTTGCAACTCTGCAGAGTTCATGGTGTAAAGCTGCAGATCTGCAATAAATTACCACAGTAGGATGTAAATCCGGATCCAGTCTGAGCTTGACATCCAGTCCCGGCTTTTCATCTATCCTGCTTTACACACCCCTCCCCCCTCCACCACCATCACCAGCACCAGCCGCCATTTCAGGAGCTGTAGAGGCCTTTTCTGTCGTGGAAGAACAAAAGCACCTCTGTCTTTGTCTGCAGCTTCGCATTCACATGCAGCATTTACATCACAGACACTCCAACACACACGCAAACACATATATACACGCACAACTACAGAGACAAAAACAACGGTGTTTCTGAATTATTAAGACATTTCAACATGTGGCTGAAAATTCAGTCAGACTGGAAAGGTCAACTGGAAACTGTGTGTGTGTGTGCGCGCGCGTGCGTGCGTGCGTGTGTGTGTGTGTGTGAGTTCATGATAAGCAGCAAGAATACCAAACCCACACAGTTACATTACCAGAATGGTAACTTTGTACTTAAACCCACACATGCATTTATAAAATGAGAGAAACAAAAAGAGAATGTGTGAGTCCTGCTAGCTCCCTCTAGTGGCCATGAACATTCATGACAGGTGACGATCCAAGCTGAAGCTGGACCTAAAGTGTGTGAAACAAAACCCTCAATTGGCAAGCATGGCAGAAAAATCTGCAGCTTTTATGTAAACGAATGAAGCGTTGAATCAGACCTGCAGGTTGTTGGGAGTCATATATGTGGTGAATAAAACTGAAAAAAATGTATATAACCATTGTAATCTTTGATTGTTGTTTTTTTTAACAATAGCACAATAAATATATATTGCATATTTATTTAAAACGATCAATAAAAAATGTGAAATGTGAACATGAGCTAATAGACAGTAATAGACAACAGAAGTATTCTATATATCTCAAAGAACAGGTGTTCTACAACAAAATTCCTGAAACAGTTCATCTATCAAAAGACTTGGATCTCATGTCTCATGTATGTCTCACCAAATTATATACGCCACGTATTGATTTCACCTTGTAAATCATTTCATTGGAAGGATTTTGAGACCTGGAGAGCGGAGGGTAACAGTATATTTACTCAAGTAAGATAAACTTGAAACTTTATTGATCCGTGGGAGGAAATTAGGTCACATACAGTAAAGATCAAGCAACAAGAGGAAAAACTACACATAACTCTAATTATTATTAAACATAAGCAAGCAAAAATAAAAACATGTTACACTGATATTTTATAGCACCTTACACCTTTAGTTTTTAAACACTATATTAGCACTTAGTGCTACACTTTATATGTATGAAAAGTGCTTTATAAATAACGTTTGATTGATTGATTGATAAAAATAAAAAGTGCATTTACTTGAGTGATGTCAGTTTATTATTGTGCAAAAAACAACAGTGTTTGTGGTTTAATAAGTTAATATTATAGATCATATAAGATATAGTCAGTCAGTCATTTTCTATACCTGCTTATTCCTCATTAGGGTTGCAGGGGTCTGCTGGAGCCTATCCCAGCGCATTACGGTGAGAGGCAGGGATACACCCCAGATGGTCGCCAGCCAATCGTGGGGCACACACACCATTCACTCACACACTCACACCTACGGGCAATTTAGAGTTGTCAATTAATCTCAGCATGTTTTTGGACTGTGGGAGGAAGCCGGAGTACCCGGTGAAAACCCATGCAGACACGGGGAGAACATGCAAACTCCACACAGAAAGGTCCCAGACCCAGGACCAAGGAAGTCTTGAACCTTCTTGCTGTGAGGCAACAGCGTTAACCCCTGCTCCACCGTGTCGCCCCATATAAGATATAAGTTTAATAAAATTTAGCAGCATCTAGTGGAACAGACTTGGATGGATTTTAATATTTTGAAGAAATTAAATTCAATTAAAAAAGAATGTATGTGTTTTTTCACTTTAGATTGAACCATTTTCATTGTATTCCTACATGTTGAGGTATTCATTGATTGGCTGTAACTTCCCTGCAAGGCGATGCCAGAAACTATTCATTTATGTGACTTGATTACATTAGACATTATTGATCCCATAATGAGGAAATTTATTACTATCGTGCAATTCCAGCATTTTCATTGCTTTTTTGACTAGAAAAGAATTGGTTGATGTGTTCTTTAAATAAACACTGAATCTACAGAGAAATACACACGGCCTGGATTCAGAAACTTTGCCTTAAAACGGCTCAGTTGTGCTTCCGTGAATTCATGATGTCACACTCCTTTATGTAGAGTAAAATAACATCTTCTCTCAGAGGCTGAGTTCACTTGAATTGTCAGTGTTAATGAGATTCAGCTTTAAAAGCCTTAAAGCTGTTGTGTTTAACTTTCACATGTAAATAAATGTCAGGTCCTGTCAAACATGTTCACCTGATGCTGATTCAGCCTTCAGGTCAATCTGTGTGTTTCTCATATAACACATTTTAAATCTGGTGTGTGGAGCCACTCACTGCTCTACAGTCAGAACGTGTCTACCGGAGAAAATAAAATAATTTAATCATGCAGCTCTTCTAGATTCTTCAAATGCTGTCGGACTGAATGGATAAAATTCTGATTTCACTCAGAACCTCTGTTTCAGCTGTAACAGTAATGAAAATGGCACCAGTCTCTTCTGAAGCTGAATTTTCATTCTGCATCAAAAATGTTTTATGTCTCCCTGAATGGAAAAGGTTTGCTCTCTTGATTCAGACTGAACACTAATACATTTCATATTTTATTATTGATCCATAGAGGTAGAAGAAATAGTTTGATTCTTGACTGCATTACCAACATAAAACTGTAAAGTTGATAGTTGTAGTTAAACTATTGCAGTACATTGCAATGTATTGCAAAAGACAAAGTTTTGATTCACTAATCTGTTTATATCCTTCTCCAGTGCTTCCTCTACCTGTCCAGCTGCTTCCTGGGGGGGCAGGGTGAGTCACAGAGACTATACAGGAAGCTAATTAAATGTAGCTTCACCTAGTTTAACTGATATATATACAGTTAACTTGTTTAACTACTTTATTTTCAGCTAGTTTAACTGCTTTGTATGCAGCTAGTTTAATTAATTAGTTTAGTTAGTCAGTCAGTCATTTTCTATACCTGCTTATTCATCATTAGGGTCGCAGGGGTCTGCTGGAGCCTATCCCAGCGTGTTACGGCGAGAGGCAGGGATACACCCCAGATGGTCGCCAGCCAATCATGGGGCACACACACCATTCACTCACACATTCACACCTATGGGCAATTTAGAGTTGCCAATTAACCTCAGCATGTTTTTGGACTGTGGGAGGAAGCCGGAGTACCCGGTGAAAACCCACGCAGACACGGGGAGAACATGCAAACTCCACACAGAAAGGTCCCAGACCCCGGACCAAGGAGGTCTTGAACCTGCGACCTTCTTGCTGTGAGGCAACAGCGCTAACCCCTGCTCCACCGTGTCGCCCAGTTTAGTTAGTAATTAGTTTAATTTTATATTTCCGGTAACTAGTTTAACTACTTTATATAAGGTAACTAGATAGTTTAACTTCTTTTTATTTGAACTATACTACTATACTACTATTTAGTTGAACTATTTAATATAACTAGTTTAAATACTTTATATAGAGTTAATTTATCTACTTCATGTATAGCTAGTTTAATTACTTTATAAACAGCTAGTTTAACTACTTCATGTACAGTAAACTAGTTTAACTACTTTATTCATGGTGAGTTATTTCATATAGATTTAACTACTTTAGATACAGCTAGTTAAATACAGCTAGTTTAACTACTTCATATGCAGCTAACTCATTCAACTACTTTATATACTGCTGGTTTCACTACTATATATTCAGTTAACTACTTTAAATACTTTGTATAAAGTTAACTAAGTTTAACTAAAGTTTAACTACTTCATATACAGTAAGTTCAACTACTTCATATACAGCTAGTTTAACTACTTTACATAAAGTTAGTTTAACTACTCTATATACACTTGTTTACATACAGCTAGTTTAACTTCTTTTTATACAGTTAGTTTAACTACTTAATATACAGTTAACTAGTTTAACAACTCTACATTACACTAGTTTACATACAGCTACTTTAACTATTTAATATACAGCTAGTGTAACTACTTCATATACAGCGTAACTTAACAGTTTAACTACTTTATATACAGCTAGTTTATTTATTTCATATACACTTAACCAGTTTAACTACTTTATATACAGCTAGTTTAATTACAATTTACTAGTTTAACTACATCATATAAAGTTAACTTGTTTATCTACTTATAGACAGCTAGTTTACTTTATATACAGTTAACTAGTTTAACTAATTTATATGAAGTTAAGATTAGATAGATTAGACTACTCTATATTTTAGACTAGTCTACATACACTACTTTATATACAGCTAGTTTAACTTCTTTTTTTATACAGTTAGTTTAATATCTTCATATACAATTATAGTTAACTAGTTTATCTACTTTATCTACAGCTAGTTCAAGTACTTCATATACAGCTTGTTTAATTACTTTATATAGAGATAGTTTAACTACTTTATATACAGTTAGTTAGTTTTGTCCAGTGGTTCCCAAGCAAGGAGTTGTGCCTCTTCAGATAATTGTGAGGGGTCCTGAGATGATTAATGGAAAGAACAACAAACCAATGTCTGATTCGCTGACCTTTTTTTACTCTTATCTTTGATCTTCGGTGAAATATTGGATAATTTATCATTCATTGCAATGAAACGTGAGAAATTCATAGGTTAAATCTGCATTTGTTGACGTGTGAAATGTGAGCCAACTACACTGTGCTGTTTTTAAGACTCTGCTACTGCTGTATGTCCAGGTCATGATATTAATTCATTACATTATGTGTCATTGCTAATTCCAGCTGAAATGTAATCTTAAAGACATAATTTCTGGTGATTGTATTATCTGTTCAATCATTCTCTGATGTAACACTGTTGTTTTCTTGTTCCTTCAGTATGAAGGTGTTCTCTTCTCTGTGCAGAATTTGTTTTCAAAGTTTCTCTGAGCTCACCTTAAATTTCATTACCTGGATATACCTGCAGGATTTATGACATTGCAACTAGTTTGGAGCCAATCATGACATCAAGACTTTACAGTGAAGGAGGAAAACTAAAAATCTGTTTTTACATATTCAGAGTGTCTGGATTGTACGTGAAGGAGGAGTTGATTGAAGGATTTTAATGTGATATATTAACTTTTTTGTGAAAAACATCAATCTTTAAGCTGACTTCTAGATTAATATGTAAAAATGCATTGTATCCTCTAAATTAAGCCATTATTTTTTTTCGATAAATTAATGCATTACCTATAATTTCAAGTAAAAAGAGGTGGTGCAGGTGTCCTTTTTTTCATTTTTCACATAATGATGTAGCATCATGGTTAATATTATATTCGTTCATACTTTTTCAAGTGTGTCTTAAATCAACGGTCAGAAACCTTAAATGAACAGTGAAGCATGTTTTTCTTTTATAATTAATCCTCCTGTGCATACTGACCATTAGAATAGCTTCATAGTGCTCTTACAGTATCTTACAGCTTCTGTGCAAAAACTAATCTAATCTGGTCTAGTCCAAATGAGTCAAATCTAGTAGATATCAATCCATGTTTAGTGTCACAGTCATTTGTTTCCTTCCAGCACAGCTCAGTAGAAAACATGTCTGAGGAAACAGAAGGAATCTGATGCTGAAAATGCTGTATGTGTCAGAGCTGATCTGATTAAAATAGAAGAATTATCAAATCAAATTTTGCAGAACTGATTCATGGCTGGAGACACTTAGTCCTAACATGTTTGCATTTCATCTATTTTTTATTATTCATAATCTAACATGTCTAATCTGTTAGTAGTTATTATTAGTAGCACAGGTGGAGGCATTGTCAGTTGTTTTGTTGGTTGACTGCAGATTAAATGTGATCCTGTGTGGGTAATAAATTAATGACCATCACAATGACAAAATCCTTTTTTGTTTTGATCTAGAGTTGCTGATTTTTTTGCTGATTGACTAATCGATTAATTGACTCGACTAAATTAGTTTTGTTCTGTCTTTCCAGTTCTGTCATGTTGTTTTCTGAGATGTGTGTGGTCAGACTTAACAGGACAGATTTGAGGATTTAGTTTATCAAATGAATACATGGACAATAAGATTCTCAGTTTAAGTCTGTATCCAGGTATTGGAGTCTGTCTGTGCATCTTCTTGCTGATGTCTTCACCACAGCCATTTGTCATTTCTACCTAAAATCAGAGTCAATAATAGAAGTGGAAATATGTGCATCGGGGTGAGAATTGGTGTGAGTATGGTTCAGGTTGAGGCTTGATGGCTCCCATCATTATATAACAACACGGAAAGGAAGTGCTGTGAATACTGTTTAATCAATAACATGTTATTGATACTGTTAATGTACAAACATTAAAAATAGACTTATGTGTTACCTTTCGGGATTTTTTTTATATTTCACACAGTTTTACTGTGAATGGTTCAAAAGGTTTGCTCAAATGTTATGGATATGGTTTATATTTATGAACAAACTGTCTGTGAACTGAATGGTTTGTGCTATTGCAGCCAAACTTGCTGGGAATATATAGATATGACATCTGAGTCAACAGGATAAATTTAGTGCCATCAGGCCTATAGATAGAATTGTAGCAGCACTGTCTATCTATAAAGAAAGGGCTCTCTGTTTGCCTGTATGTATGACTGTCCTTCACATTTCTCAATAATTGTTCATCACATCCACTTCAGACTCAGTTGGTGTGTTACTGATTATCTGAGACAGTGCAGTGCTGAGTATGAAGTTGAGTGGATTAGAGTTTTTTTTAAGAAACAGTGTATGGAACAGGCATGTCTTTCAAACTGGGATGCCAACAAAGTCCCTTGTTTTGTTTTTTTTCTGTCACAATATCAGATCCTGCAGCGAAGTATCAGCTGGTAGGAACTACATCATTCTTAAACTTGTTGTTGGTTAAGACTACCGCACTCTTTAAAGGTCATGGTGTTTAGCACAGAAGTAAATGTCTGCAATAACATCAACACATCTATGAGCATTTAACCAATAGCAGCATCATTCACTAACATGAGCCAAAGTGATTTTGAGAGTGTGTCCTCCAAAAATACACAGGTGAAATATCAGTCGCCCAAAAATAAGCTATAGTTACATTTGAGATACGGTGCAGTTCAGATGATGCATATGTGTGGACAGATTTCTTAATTTATAGATGATGAGATGAGCAGATAGCTTTAAGGTTCCATATTTGACACCTTTTTTGTAGTGGAAATTTTGTCCTGAATGAGATATATTTGTGGTTTTAAGAGACAAACACTGGAGTCAAAAAACTAATTGAATAAAAGACAATAAAAACTAAAGATTAAAGACCACAGAACACAACAACTGGGGTAACTGTATAGATGTGTCATCACAACTTAATGGACATCCAGTTGGTTTTAAGGTGCAATTTCTGAATACAGGCTGTGTGTTTTTCTGTGGATTAAACCTTTTGAAACATGGGACAATATTTATAGAACAAGTCAACATTCGAACGGATTAAAATCCAATATACCTTTAACATAAACCTATGAGAAGACAATTATCAATACAATTATCGCTTGACCTTCAGTAGTAGTAGCCATGGGTACAAAGGTGCTAAATTTAAACTTGAGCTTTAACCCACATCACATGTTTCTCTAACTTTAAAGGTATATTGTGTGGTTTCTGGCATGTCCCAATGTAGATAAAAACATCTCTATCGAAGGTAATACAAACACATTTCTTATTTTGATATAATTTTATATCAATTAAAACATCCTTTTACATATTTTATTCCATTTCTGCCAAGTCTGTTTCACAAAATTCTGCTATGCTATGCTTATGACCCAAATAAGGATCTTTCCCTAAATCTAACCAAACCTTAACCAACACTTCATCCCATTACAAAACATGATTGTTTAACAGTGATGCATAACAATAAAATCCTACTGATACAGGCAAACTGCACAATATCTGCATCTTTTATTTCTTGCAATTTATATCCTACACATTTATGCCCAAATTATCTCTAGTTAGACACCACTGCATCTCATTAAGTATTCATTCAGGGGCACTAAAGATGAATCTAATCTAAACTATCCTAAAAATGCAAAACTAGAAGTTAAGATCCTGCAGTTGAAATCCTACTTAATATAAAATTTGAGAATGAATGGGAAAAATTACGAATTAAGAAATTAATCAAAATAGTAATGATATTAGGAGAGGAAAATATCAAATACATATTAAAAATTATTTGATATTTCCTTTGGTCATAATATTTAAAAAGAATATTAGGACAAATAAATGAATGTAATAAATATGATAAAAGAAACAAAAGGATCACATTATGCTATCATGGAAATAAATAAAGGAAAATAAAAAATATGTAAAAAAAAAAAAAATGAAAGAAAAAATGATTCTGATAGAAAAATAAATATATGTGATGAAGCATATAAATGAAGAAAATAATATATATTAAAACATTATTTCAAGTAGGAGATTATAAATGTTGGAGATTATAATCTCCTGGTAGTAGGCTGATATAAATTTGTGTGTCATCTGCATGATTATAGTAGTTTATGTTGTTTTCTTCCATAACCTTAGCTAGTAGGAGATTATAAATGTTGAATAGTAAAGGCTCTGGAACTGAATCTTCGGGGACCACACAGGTTATGTCTGTATATTCAGACATGTAGTTACCTACACTATTTTCAGTAGGATTCAAACCACTTTAGTGCTTTGCCAGTAAGTCCCACCCAGTTCTCCAATCAGTCTAATAATCTGTTCTAGTTAACTGTCTGTGGTATTTAATAGGTCTCTTTTAATTGAGTATTTTCTTCTTTTTTCCCCATTATTTATGTATCTATTCATGTATCAATAGAGATTTCATTACAGAGATGTGGAAATTGACCACCAGATGGCAGCAAATCACCTCAAATTTTAAATTATCAACTAATACAAACTCTAAAATACAATTTGGCAGTTAGAAATAAAAATGTATGCTATTGTTTTACAGCTGCACCCTTCGATAATAACATAATAATCACAGCAACAATTACACATCGACAATGGTTTCACAAAGAATATGTCTAGTGACAAACTTCCTGAATATTTCCTCTTTGCTCCAAAACAATCAAGCAACAGATCTCTATGGATCTGCAGTTTATTTTATATTTTTACATCTAAAACCTTTCAGTATATGTTCAAAATCCAACATCTTCAGACAGACAGAAGCAACGATCACTGAAAATGTCCTTGATGCATTTTTACTTAGTAAAAGTACCAATAAAACAATGTAAATACCTTTTCAAGGAAAGGTCCTGTATGAAAAAAAACCCACTAGAGTAAAAGTTCATGAGTTTTGAGCTTGAGGTAGGTAAAGTATTACCAGTTATGTAAGCTAGTCTTGTTCCTGTAGAACACACAGTGGAATGTTCTATAGAGATGCATTTCTTATATCATCAGTCATTAAAAAACAGCATGGAAAATTATGCATATTCACAGACTGGCATGAAAAGATGCTCGTGTTGCTTGTGTGCTCTGAACCTGACTTTCTGTGTTTCTACTGGAAAAATCATCTCTTATTATCCAAAGTAAAAAGTAATGTGATAATAGAATAATGAAATAAAACAAAATAGAATTATAGTTGTTAGGATATAAAACTTGTGATGAGATATGGACTTTGCTCTGGAGGAAGCACAAAAATTAAAAGTGACTAATGTTCAAATGCCTGTGTGTGTGTGTGTGTGTGTGTGTGTGTGTGTGTGTGTGTGTGTGTGTGTGTGTGTGTGTGTGTGTGTGTGTGTGTGTGTGTGTGTGTGATTGTGTGTGCAGCCAGCAGATGGAGGCAGAGACTTGAACATGGCTGAAACACCAACTGTAGTTTCACTTTGTATGGAAACATGAAAAATTTACATCTATAAATAGATGTAAATAAATCATATAGTTACTGTCATAAAGATTTCAATTAATACATGTAATAAGTACATTTTAAATATATATTTTTGGTGATTTTTTTTAGAAAACGATGAAGTTATTAGGGGACATGGTGGCGCAGGGGTTAGCGCTGTTGCCTCACAGCAAGAAGGTCGCAGGTTCAAGACCTCCTGGGTCTGGGACCTTTCTGCGTGGGTTTTCACCGGGTACTCCAGCTTCCTCCCACAGTCAAAAAACATGCTGAGGTTAATTGACAACTCCATAGGTGTGTGTGAGTGAATGGTGTGTGTGTGCCCCACGATTGACTGGCGACCATCTGGGGTGTATCCCTCCCTCTCGCCGTAAGGCGCTGGGATAGGCTCCAGCAGACCCCTGTGACCCTAATGAGGAATAAGCAGGTATAGAAAATGACTGAAATATATATATTATCTATCATTATTATATAAATATATGTAATACTTACAAATTGGATTATATTTTCCATTCAAATTTTTGTTTTATACCTTACATTTACAGTTTTTGCAGTCAGAATTGTTTATATCAAATGTTTGTAAAAACAACCAGATATGTCTAATTATGACACACATTATGATCTTTGATATGATACATGTACAGATACATGTAAACTACAGAAGCCCTTAGTGTCACACCTCATTGACTGTTTTTGAATGTTTTTACTCTCAGACCTCAGCCAGCCGAATGAATCGTATTTATATTAAATTATCAATGAGGGAAGTTTCATGGCATCAAGGAGTATAACTTTGTGTGTGTGTGTATGTATGTGTGTGTGTGTGTGTGTGTGTGTGTGTGTGTGTGTGTGTGTGTGTGTGTGTGTGTGTGTGTGTGTGTGTGTGTGTGTGTGTGTGTGTGTGTGTGTGTCCAAGTCTGTGTCCATCTGCCTGCTTGAGATCAATAATTAAACACGACTAATGGGGTACAAGCTGCAGCCAGAGACATCTGTCTGACTGTGTGTGTGTGCGTGCATGTGTGTGATGGAGCCAGACTGAGCATGCCCAGTTCTGTCATCTATCATAACGAGGTCAGAGCCTCAGTTTGACCTGCTGACCTCTAGAAACACAACATCAGCTTCAGAGCTGTACAAAGTACTGATAGTGTCACTAGTACTGACACTAGTACAGATACTGACACTAGTACTGACACTAGTACTGATACTAGTGTTGATACTGATACGAGTACCGGTACTAGTACTGACAATAGTACCCATACTGAAACTAGTACTGACACTAGTACCAATACAGAACTAGTACCAATGCTAATACTGATATAGTACCAGTACTGACACTAGTTCAGCCCATTACTAGGAGATTATAATCTCCTGGTAGTAGGCTGATATAAATTTGTGTGTCATCTGCATGATTATAGTAGTTTATGTTGTTTTCTTCCATAACCTTACTAGTAACCTTACTAGTTCATAATATTTAAAAGAATATTAGGACAAATAAATGAATGTAATAAATATGATAAAAGAAACAAAAGGATCACATTATGCTGTCATGGAATTAAATAAAGGAAAATAAAAAATATGTTAAAAAAATGAAAGAAAAAATTATTCTGATTGAAAAATAAATATATGTGATGAAGCATATAAATGAAGAAAATAATATATATTAAAACAATATTTCAAGTAGGAGATTATAAATGTTGGAGATTATAATCTCCTGGTAGTAGGCTGTCATCTGCATGATTATAGTAGTTTATGTTGTTTTTTTCCAAAACCTTAGCTAGTAGGAGATTATAAATGTTGAATAGTAAAGGCTCTGGAACTGAATCTTCGGGGACCACACAGGTTATGTCTGTATATTCAGACTTGTAGTTACCTACACTATTTTCAGTAGGCTTCAAACCACTTTAGTGCTTTGCCAGTAAGTCCCACCCAGTTCTCCAATCAGTCTAATAATCTGTTCTAGTTAACTGTGTTGAATGCAGAACTGAGATCCAGTAATACTAAGACTGAAATTTTGACACTGTCTATGTTTAAATATGTCATTGAAGTCCTTAACAAGAGCTGTTTCAGTGCTGTGGTCCAATCAGAAGATTTTACCGAAGAATGGTAGATCTGGACCTGTAGTTATTCATTACTGAATTGTCTAAATTGTTCTTTTTTAAAAGGTGCTTGATTGCAGTTTACAGGGCTTGTGGGAATACGCTTGAGACAGATGTGATTACAATATGTAGGCCATGCAGAAACTTTTTTTTTCTTAAAACCAACCCATTGGCAGAATATACCAGACAGCAGGAGCAGGATTTCAGATGTTGTGTAATTCAATTCAATTTTATTTGTAAAGCTCAAAATGACAAATCACTAATTCATCCCAAAAGGTTTTACAGTTTGTACAACACAATATTCCCTGTCCTTAGACCCCTCACATCGTAGAAAGAAGAAGAAAAAACTCCCAAAAAAAAACAACTCTTTAACAGGAAGAAAAAAAAATGGAAGAGACCTCAGGAAGAGTAACAGAGGAGGAGCCCTCTTCCAGGACAGTCAGGCTGCAATAGATGATGCATGCATTTGATGGAAAAAAAATGTGTATGATATTAAATAGGAATAGGAATATATTGAATTGTGTTGTATGTGTATAATGTCCTCCAGGTTTTCATGGTTGATTGGATTAAATTTTGTCATGCCATCACCGTTGATTTTGAATTCACATGTGATGACGTGATGATTGCTTGTCTAATTTTTTAGAATTTAGAAAGAACTCATTGCAGGCCCTAGTGGATAGAAGTTCAGGGGTGACATAGGAGGGTTTGTTAGTGGCAATGGCAAACAATGGCAAACAGGACATGTGCATTATTATTGTTTTTAGATATGATGTCAGAGGAAAAGGAGTGAAATTTCTCAATTTCAGATTAGTTAGAGATTAGAGATTAGTTTTTCAGCATCTGCCCTCAGCTTTCTGGCGCTCTCTTTTACTGATTCTTACTAGTGTATCATTTCTCAATGGAGATCTGGCATCAATGTGGCATCAATAAGATTTGTAGGTTTAGTGTTTAAATTGTCCACAAGTCCATTTACTGGAATACAGAGAAGAGCAGACGTAAGAGAGCCTGAATAAGCATTTCTCTACCGTTATCAGTGATGTGAGATTGCTCCGGTTTGAACACTCCTGTTTGTAAAGAAAGTGCTCTAGTACTAGCTCTAGTCACTAGTACCAGTACTGACAATAGTACTGATACCAGCACTCATACTGCTACTAACATTAGTACTGATGTTAACAATAGTACTTTAGTGATACTAGTACCAATACTGACACTCGTACAGATACTGACACAAGTACTGATAGTAGTACTGACACTAGTACCAATAGTGACACTAGTACAGACACTAGTATTGACACTGATACTGACACTTGACTATTACCTATTACTATTAAAACTAGCACTGATATTAATAACAGAACTTCACTGATACTACTTACTAACACTAGTTCTAAAACTACTATTCACACTACTATCGGTACTAGTACCAGTAGTACCAATACTGACACTAGTACAGACATTAGTACTGACACTAGTACTGACACTATTACTGACAGTAGTACTGACACTAGTCCTAAAATTAGTACCAGCACTAGTACTGACACTAGTGCTGATGCTAGTACTGATACTGATACTCACACTACACACTGAACACTAGTACTGATATTAACAATAGTATTTTACTGATACTAGTACTGATACTGACATTAGTACTGATCTAAAGATAGTACTGATATTAACAATAATACTGATACTAATACTAGTAATGATGCTGACACTAGCACCGACACTAGTACCGGTGCCGACAGTAGTCAGTCAGTCATTTTCTATACCTGCTTATTCCTCATTAGGGTCGCAGGGGTCTGCTGGAGCCTATCCCAGCGCGTTACGGCGAGAGGCAGGGATACACCCCAGATGGTCGCCAGCCAATCGTGGGGCACACACACCATTCACTCACACACTCACACCTACGGGCAATTTAGAGTTGCCGACAGTAGTACTAATACATATACTGATACTAGTACTTATTAGTATTAGTACTAGTACTAATCCATCTGCTGTTTCAGTGCCACAAACAGCATCATGGATTTATCAATACATAGCCCAGTGAGACTGCTGATATTGACACACCTCTGATATTTCAGAGCCATAGCTCCATATATATCTATATATACAGTATATCTATCTATCTATCTATCTATCTATCTATCTATCTATCTATCTATCTATCTATCTATCTATATATATATATATATATATATATATATATATATATATATATATATATATATATATATATATATATATATATATATATAATCATCACTTGCACTGCACTCATTCTGCTACTAAGATGGAGATGGAGAAGGAGATGGAGATGGGGGATGAAAGAGATGGAATTCTCCCCCAATCTCTAAAATTGCCTAGTACTATTTTATTGATACTATAGTATGCTATAATATCACTGATACTATTTTTCATTTTAAACTCAAGCATTGTCTTTATAGTCTATAGTAATAATAGCATTATTCAGTCTTGTAGTCATTAGTTCATATACTTGTCCCTATACAATACAGTTCATTACATTAAACAGGAATATAAGCAATGTTGAGACAAATAAAAAAAGCATATTGATTAATGTTGAATTGATTAATAAAAGCGCTACATGACCGAATCATAATTTCTGTAGTATCTTAAAACGTTTTTCTTGCTGTAATCTTTCCTCCTGTTCATACTGATTATTAAGAGGACAAAATCAATCCTCCTCCTGTGCAAATTTATTTATTTATTTATTTAAAGTTAGGAGTTTATTTAAATATGAAGCTTCAGCGTCCAAATGAATCAAATCAGGTAGACATTGTTTTCAAAATTAGTCATCCCTCTTTGTTTTACTGTACTACAACCACAGCTCAACAGAAACATTTTGTCTGAGGAAAAACAAAGAGGGAATTTAAAGACGGTAAATATGCGAGAAATATACTTGATATAATAACTCAGACTGTTGAAGCCTCATAAAAGCTTCAGATACACTTTTAAATGGCTGTGTGAACACACTGTTGATTTTGTCTCAATTACTTGTATTGAAAATACATTTGAAGGGTTAGGGTTAGCATTGGGGTTAGTTTAATATCAGGAAGAATGATCACAGTGAGGAAAAACTCTCATTGTTCATGTAAACAGCTGACTCAGGTGTCACAATATTTCAAGACACACTTGAAATATTGTGAACTCATCCTTTAATGCACAGATATGACATGAAATGTATTAAACATCTCACTCTCAGTAAGAAAAGCTGTGTTTTCCCAAACTACTCTTTTAACCTCAACTTGGAGGGTTAACTTCTTGCTCAAAAGCTGAGCTAAATTTAGATGTAGAGAAATGTTTTTGTTTGTTTTTCTCCTTGCTTGGTTTCAGACATTGCACTGGAAGAACAGAGTTCATCTTAGCTCTGGCAGAAATCTGAAAGAGAGAGAAACGTTTCTAAATATGAACAGGAAGTCACATTTTGCCCTCTTCCTGTTGATTTTATAGTTTCTTTTCTTTAGCGCCAGCGATACTTTTATTTTGAAGGATACCTTGCAGTGGTTCAAATTACACATTTCAATGCTTTGATACATGCAGAATTTATACTGTGAGGAGAGTTGGAAGTAGATACTGATTATTTTGAAGACTGGGGAAAGAGCTTTTATTATATACATATACTGTACATATACAGTATATGCATATATATATATATATATATATATATATATATATATATATATATATATATATATATATATATATATATATATATATATATATATATATATATATATATATATATATATATAAATCGTTAAATCGTTAAATCGTTAAATTGTTAAATTATTAAATGTGTCCATGACTCCTGTTCCTGTCCTGTTTCTTCCCATGTGACCTGAATGCAGCGCCAGCCTCGCTGCGGCTCTGGGAAACCATCATGGACCTCCCTGCTCACATGCATGAGTAGCTGCAGCTCAGCTCCACAACAGTGCTACAGTTCATCAGTAATTGTGCAGAGAAGGGCGCATTATCTTTCCCATCATTCCCATTCACTAACTGGGCCTTTCAGCTGGGAGATAAAGGCTTGTTGTCTCTCTGGGAGAACAGCAGATTCACAACACAAACTGAGACTGATGACTCCTGCAAGAAAGTTAAAGATGGAACTAATTGTTTTAACATTTATGTATATGGGGGCATTTCTTCAAGAGTGACACAAAAACCAGGATGTCATTTAAAAAGATATGAAAGTACTTGTATTCATTCAAATATTTGCACATGACGTCCGCACACTTATATCATTCATGTCCTTGATAAACATATGGCTGCCACCAGGTCAAAAAATATGGAAAGACGATATCAATATGATGAAAAAACATTCTCAAATTTAACAAGAAACATTCTCAATATAATGATAAAAGGCCCTGATGAGAATAATATCATTATAACAATAAAACAAATTCAACATAACAAGAAAATATTCCAGATATGATTATGAAATGTTATGATGAGACAATCATCTTGATATAGTGAAGATCCTTGATGAGAAAATGTTCTTCATTTAATGATAAAACTTTCTTGATATGATAAGCAAACGTTCTTTATATATTCATAAAACATATTTAATATGATGAGAAAATGTTCTTGATATGATGATAAAACATCCTTTTGATATAAGAAAATGTTCTTGATATAGAATGTCCTTAATATGATGAGAAAATGATGACAACTCTTCTCTATAACAAGAAAACATTCATGATATATTGATAAAACATTTTTTAATGATGAAAACATTTTCTTGACATAAGAAAACATTTCAGCCCTTTTTTCGAAGAAAAAATATGTGTTGTGGGCAGTATATGAAGCTGATTCATCACTTGACATCATGTTATCTGGCAAGAATGTAAGTTTAACACGACTTACATTCCTGGTCTTTCCTTTTGCAATATTCCATATTGAACTATTTACTAATTGAAAAAAATAAAACTGCTAAATCCTATCTGTGATTGTAACAAACTTTTGGGGGGACATCTGACATACAGTATAGGCCAAATGTTCGGACACACCTTCTCATTCAATGTGTTTTCTTTATTTTCATGACTATTTACATCAGGGTTCTCAAACTCAATTTACCTGGGGGCCGCTGGAGCTAGGGTCTGGTTGAGGCTGGGCCGCATTAGGTTTTCCACACTTTTTCTGAAATTGTCTATGTATAATATATATTATATATTAGGAGTGTGACGAAATCTCGTCACACGAGATCTCGCGAGATGTGATTTGACGATGATAAATGGTAAGAGAGTGACTGATAAGACACAGACAATATGCAGACACTGTATGCAAACAATGCCGTACAGCGCGGCGAATACGAGCACAATGCAGAGACATTTACAGCACTACCACAGCTCAGTACTCAAATCAACAACTGCACCTGCTGACAGAGAACTTTTTGTTTTGCACATATTGTTTGCACTTGAAAAAAGGACAAATGTATAATTTTTTTCTATATATTTTAACTTTTATAACATTCTATTTTAGTTTCAATTTCTAGAGGAAGAAGTTCATTAAAAGGAATAAGTTCATTAAAGGTTAACGCTTACAGAGTTATAAAATCCATGTGCAACTCATTAAAATAAAAGTCCGTTGTCCAGGCATTCATATAATTTGTAATTTAGTTTTCTTAAAATCTCGTCTCGATCTCGTGAACCCAGTCTCGTGTCTCGTCTCGTGAGCTGAGTGTCTCGTCACACCCCTATTATATATATGTAATATACATATATGTAATATACATAATTCCACTGTGTCTCACTGTTGTGTTGAAGTTCCAGTTTTAGTGTTCAGCTGACGCACAAAGATGTCATTTCCGCTGGTAGGTAGGGTCCTGCGCCTACATATGACGTCAGCACGGCACAGTTAGTGATTGGTTGAAGGTCAGAAACCATGGAAACACAAAGTGTTTGTGGTGGCCGTTTAATAAGTTAATTAAATAAAAAAATGTAATGAAGTTTAAAAAGTTAGGCTAGTGGCTAGCATGGAGCTAACGCTAACACGGATACACACATACAACTTCGCTTGTGTGCGTATGTAATAGTATTAGCTCCATGTTAGCCTCTTAGCACTCATTTTCCCCATTCTTGCACGCGTGTAACGTCAGGTCTGGTGCTTCGGAGCAGCCGGCTTCGGTGACAGCCACACTTGTTGTTTATCTCTTTAAATGTGTATTCAGCAGCACTGGCGAAGGCAGCAGCGGCGGGTAGTTTACATCCGTGGTTTATACGTGTATTCAGCACTGCTGAACCGTGGGCACAATCACGTACAATCATAGTCCTGGTGCTCCGAAGCTGTCGGCCTTCGAATGACACAGACTTAATTATTTAGCACGGAGGTAGTGCTAACTCCGGTGGCCGGGAACCCTCAATGTTGCAAATAAAAGAAACGCTGCAAACAAAAAGAAACAGCGCTGCAAATAAAAGAAAACTACACAACGGAAGTGAATTACCGGGGACTATTATTGGTGGTGCACCAGGAGTTTTTTATGTGAGCGAAGAAGAAGAGGTGTTGTAAAGCAGAAGTAATTCGGG
Source organism: Lepturacanthus savala (assembly GCA_030544235.1). Classification (NCBI taxonomy): domain Eukaryota; kingdom Metazoa; phylum Chordata; class Actinopteri; order Scombriformes; family Trichiuridae; genus Lepturacanthus; species Lepturacanthus savala. The sequence continues at coordinate 740,295 of CM060461.1, forward strand.
GGGCAAATAATTGTTTCTTCTTCGTATTCCTCCAAAAAAATATGTGTTAACTTGCCAATGAAAATGACCACAACACACAGATCCCTCTCAGTCACGGGGAGAACAAAAACCCGTGTGTTAAATAAAGATAAAAAAAAACGCACATGCGCGGGAACTCCAGTTTTCTTCATCAATCATCCGTGCATAACCTTCCATAATGGTCATATAGCGGCACCTACTGGAGAAACAATTATTTGCCCCCTAATTACTTCTGCTTTACAACACCTCCTTTTCCTTCGTATTCTTCTTCTTCGCTCACATAAAAAACTACAGGTGCACCGCCAATAATAGTCCCCGGTAATTCACTTCCTGTGTGTAGTTTCCTTTTATTTGCAGCGCTGTTTCTTTTTGTTTGCAGTGTTTCTTTTATTTGCAGCATTGAGGGTTCTCGGGCACCGTACTAAACTCGCGCGGGCCGCACTAACATTAAACTTTCATATCAAGGCGGGGGCGTCAAACCAGCGTCCGGCGGGCCGCATTTGGCCCGCGGGCCGCGAGTTTCAGACCCCTGATTTATATTGTAGATTCTCACTGAAGGCATCAAAACCATGAATGGACACATGTTTATGGCGTTATGTACTTAACACAAAAAGGTGAAATAACTGAAAACATGTTTTATATTATAGTTTCTTCTAAATAGCCACACTTTTCTCTGATTGATAAAGCAAGAAATTCTACTAATTAACCCTGATCAGGCACAACTATGAAGTGAAAACCATTTCAGGTGATTACCTCTTGAAGCTCATCAAGAGAATGCCAAGAGTGTGCAAAGTAGTAATCAGATCAAAGGGTGACTATTTTGAAGAAACTAGAATATAAAACATGTTTTCAGTTATTTCACCTTGTTTTGTTAAGTACATAACACCATAAACCTGTTCATTCATAGTTTTGGTGCCTTCAGTGAGAATCTACAATGTAAATAGTCATGAAAATAAAGAAAACACTTTGGCCTGGACTATACCTTTGAAGTTTAATTCTTTCATCGGTACCCCAGTCCACAGCGTCTCCACCTTTGTTGTAACGCAGGACTCTTTTAATCTAAATGCCACTTTAAGACATATTTATGGCTCTGTTACGGCCGTATTGCTGAAACACAACTGTACAGTGCATCCAGAATGTATTCACAGCGCTTCACTTTTTCCACATTTTGTTATTTTACAGCCTTATTCCAAAATAGATTCAAATATTTTTTCCTCAAAATTCTACACACAACACCCCTAATGACCATGTAATTTTTTTTTTTTTTTAGATTTTTGCAAATTTATTACAAATAAAAAACTAAGAAACCACATATACATAAGTATTCACAGCCTTTGGCATGAAGCTCAAAATTGAGCTCAGGTTCATCCTTTTTCCACTGATCATCCTTGAGATGTTTCTGTAGCTTAATTGGAGTCCACCTGTGGTAAATTCAGTTGAATGGACATGATTTGGAAAGGCACACACCTGTCTATAGAAGGTCCCACAGTTGATAGTCAGAGCACAAACCAAGCATGAAGTCAAAGGAATTGTCTGTAGACCTCAGAGAGGATTGGAAGAAGGCTACAGAAACATTTTTGCTGCTTTGAAGATCCCAATGAGCACAGTGGCCTCCATCATCTGTAAATGGAAGACATTCAGAACCACCAGGACTCTTCCATCTAAACTGAGATCAGGGGAGAAGGGCCTTAGTCAGGGAGGTGACTAAGAACCCGATGGTCACTCTGTCAGAGCTCCAGCGTTCCTCTGTGGAGAGAGGAGAACCTTCCAGAAGGACAACCATCTCTGCAGCAATCCACCAATCAGGCCTGTATGGTAGAGTGACTAGACGGAAGCCACTCCTTAGTAAAAGGAACATGGCAGCCCACCTGGAGTTTGCTAAAAGGCACCTGAAGGACTCTCAGACCATGAGTAACAACATTCTCTGGTCTGATGAGACAAAGATTAAACTCTTTGGTGTGAATGCCAGGTGTCATGTTTGGAGGAAACCAGGCACTGCTCATCACCAGGCCAATACTGTCCCTACAGAGAAGCATGGTGGTGGTAGCATCATGCTGTGGGGATGTTTTTCAGGAGCAGGAAATGGGAGACTAGTCAGGATAGAGGGAAAAATGAATGCAGCAATGTACAGAGACATCCTGAATGAAAACCTGCTCCAGAGCTCTTGACCTCAGACTGCGGCGATGGTTCATCTTTCAGCAGGACAACGACCCTAAGCACACAGCCAAGATATCAAAGGAGTGGCTTCAGGACAACTCTGTGAATGTCCTTGAGTGGCCCAGCCAGAGACCAGACTTGAATCTGATTGAACATCTCTGGAGAGATCTGAAAATGGCTGTGCACCAACGCTTCCCATCCAACTTGATGGAGCTTGAGAGGTGCTGCAAAGAGGAATGGACAAAACTGCCCAAAGATAGGTGTGGCAAGCTTGTGGCATCATATTAAAAAAAAACTTGAGGCTGTAATTGCTGCCAAAGGTGCATCAACAAAGCATTGAGCAAAGGCTGTGAATACCTATGTACATATGGTTTCTAAGTTGTTGTTTTTTTAATTTGTAATAAATTTGCAAAAATCTCAAAAACTTTTTTCACATTGTCATTAAGGGTTGTTGTGTGTAGAATTTTGTGGAACAAATGAATTGAATCCATTTTGGAATAAGGCTGTAACATAACAAAATGCACTGCAAATGCTTTCCCAATGCACTTTTCTGTGCCTGGGGCAAACATGAAAGGCGTGAAAATGACACCCCTGTCATTTATATATATATATATATATAAAGCCATTATTCCAAATGATGCACAATCCCTTAAATCAGTGTTAATTAATGTTAATTAAACCTACCACCAAAGCAATTGTTAGCAATCTGCTCCAAGATGCACATCTCTCTGACTTCTAAAGGCCAAGCATTTGCTTTTTTAAAATACAGTCCTTGGTGTCGATGTATATTGTGGTTGTAGTCACATTCAACTGTTGTCACCTTTAAAATGTTTCAGGTGCAAAGTCATTTTGGATCTTCTGTCTATTTCAGATGCAGTGATGACATAATTGCTTCATTTGACTGGACAGAAGCACCTCCTAGAGGAGCCATCTGACTTAAGACAGAATGGAGTGCCCTTCCCCCCAGTAGCCCCCCAGCAAGGGTTTGGACCAAACACCTCCTATTGTTACTGGTGAAGTCCCTTAGAATTTATTTTCATGTTAATGCATGCAGCACAAAGGCAGGTAATGCCTTAATAGGTGTGGAAATGGGTCAAGTCAAACTGTATGTGTATGTGAATGAGATAAGGTTTTTTTTGGGTGAATTTTTTCCATCTACTTATAACCCATATACAGTATATGTAAACTAATCAACTGAAAGGTTTTAATTTTAATATTTTTACTGTTTAGGTAGTAAAATAATGTCATTATTTTTCCGATAACAGCTCCAACAAATAGAGATTTTTCCCTTTAAGCTTCTAACTTGTTTTCATTTCAATAATTGTTCAAAAGATACAATATTTCACCAATGATCAAAGATTAAACAAAAAATCCAAAATGTGAAAACAGATTACTGAATGAGAGCTTGATTGTTCTTCTTTCCTATTAATTATCTTACAACCCTTCATATTTATCTACTGACGCTTTAGAGGGGCCTGGACTATGGCTCCAGCTACACTGGTCTAGATTTTTCAATAAATCTCCTTCCATGTGCCGATCCGATCGGCCAGTATCTCAGACTACATAGAGACCTCAACATGAATACGATCTGCTTAAGTCTATGATACCATGCCAGGCCAGTAGTGGCCGATAAGCAAAATTTCAAATACCTGTGTGAAAGAACATTTTGAGCATGCGCAGCATCATTGTTGTTATAGTAACTATGCGTCTTGACTTTCACGAAATGGCTGCTGCCCATAGATGTATTATGGTCATGTAATACATCCATGCTGCTTCTGCTGTGCTGTGTTGCTTATTTATTGTTCTCCTTTACTGGCTCAGTGCAGTGCAGTAGTAGTTTAAAAACAGGTGAATCTACGGTACAGATGACCTATTATTTCTTCCACAACTGCATTACAAAACACATCTGCACCATCTGCACTAATGTTTTTGACCAATTTTTAAATGTAATTAAAATATCATTTTTTGTCACATTGGCCACCTGAGCCGTACTGCCAACCGTGTATCTTTAATCTATGCTGGTTTTAACCAGTGGACACTGTAGATCATCAACCAAATCTGAGACATGTCTGCCACCTGTAAGCATGTGCAAACCATGCTTTGAATTGGATAGAAAAGTGTGTGGATAAAAAAAAAAACAACAACAACCTAGATATGTGTAGGTGAGCCTATCACTAACTGTTTATAAAACAATGAATGAGAAAGAATATATGTCATTTTTTGTGGAAAAAACATATGATACAAATTCAAAGTAGAATTTTTTTTACACAAGGATCATTAAAGGTCCTAAATGTGCACTTTTCTGAGCTCCAGAAAAGTCCAGTGATTTTTGTCTATCTCATAAATATTAATAAGCTTATTTTGATTTTCGTTTGGAAGAAAAAAAGCTGGTTAAACAATGGGAGAGGAAGCTACTCTATGACATCACAAAGTCAAGGAAGTGCAAACGAGCCATGCAATGGCAAAGTTTTTAAATCCAGGTTGTGTGCAGTACTTTCTTTTTTGTGAGTGTTTGATGCCTGGGACGTTTTTTTTTAATAACACCCTTAGATCTCATCTAGATTAAAAGAGAAAACATAAAAGGGTCTGTTTGCAGGATTTGGGATTTGTTGACCTCTTCCACAACTGGTGGCAGCAGCTGGTAGGATGACAGTCGAACTTTCCCAGAAACACTCGGCATGTTTACTGGAGTCTAGTGAACAGGTTAGAGAGCAGGTCTGGGGGACAAAAGGGAAACGAAGGCGGTCTGTTACAGTGGTGAAGGGTTTGAGCCCTCACTGTCTCAGCTTGTTCTTTCAAACAGAATTCCAGCAGTAAATGTGGAGCCTCAGGCTACAGCCTCATAAAGCTGCTGCAGAGATGCGTGTGTGTGTCATACAGAAATACCTACATTACACATTATTATTGTAACATGACAGTTAAAATGTTTTAACATGTTTATGAATGAACGTGATAAATATATCAGAGGAAAACATGCAAATGAAGCAATAAAACTCATTATGGTGTCCTGCTGAGCCGTAATTAAATAACAAAAATATCTATTTGTGATACCAGCTGACTTTTGAATAGTCAATGGACAGAAATTGATCAGCAACAATGTCTTTGAGCTAAATATTCCTCATTTGAAGTTGTTTATGAAGAAACAGAGCCACCAATTATGTGGTTTCAGCTCCTGGAAGGTGAATATTCTTCTTTTCTCTTCTCTCTGTTTTATATCTTTGTAGATTTGTAGAAATGATAGATTTGGACTGTTGGTCCAAAGCCCAAAGACATTGGTCAGGAAAAGTGATATTTTATAGATGGTTTATCAGTTACCCAAACAAACATTGACAGATTAATTGCTGATGTCTGGCTTTAAATTCCCACTTTGAAGTCCCATATGGTAGAAAGGTAGATATCAATATAAGGTCTAGTTGTTCTATAAATATTGGCCCATGTTCAATTCTCAATCAACAGAGAAACAGACACAGTCTGCATTCAAAAACTGAGCCTCAAAACTAGATATCAGGACTCCTGTATCGTTATGATGTCACAACTATACAGCCCCGCTTACATGCACTGCTATTCAAATCAGTCGCTCAGAGGAGAGGATTATTAATATTAATGAGAGAGACAATAAACAACCTGTTCTTTCTAGAGCTCCAGAGAGAAACTTGAGAGAGCGCAAGTAAGGCGCTGTATTGAGGTGATTTTTGGTTCATAAACTATGTCTTGTTAGTGACTACATGCTGTTCTTGCTGTTTCCTAGCTAATGTAAACATAATGAAAGTTTCAACATGTGTCATCACACATCTTAGATAAGGAGGACAGGTGGTTTGAGAGAGGAGTGAAAGAGGCCATCTATGTCCATTTGGAACAACCTACTTTGAACAGAGGAGGGGGGCTGCGTCATAACCTATCTGCTACATACCATCCTGCCTTGAGATCTCATCCCAGGAAGTTTAACTGCTCTTCACCATCAGAGCAGGACTCTTTCTCTGGATCATGTGACCACAACGACTCTCATTCCAAGTCACACCTTGAATTGGAATGAGAGTCGTTACCACAACGACTCTCATCCCAATTCACACCTTGAAGGGTGAACTATGTGACCCTTTGTTATGAGATGAGGGGTGTGGTCTATAGCTCCACCCTCTGTAATCCAGAGATATAGCTCCTGGTTTCCATCATCAGGCTAGAACTGAAGAAGCCTTTCAGATGAAAGGTGAAACGTCTTCAAGCTCAAAGAAAAAGTCCAGTTGCCTACTTTTTAAACTCCTTGACTACAATGAGTGAGAATCTACACAGACAACATTTGTCATTATTGTACCTTTTTGAGAAGTTTCTGCCAGGTTGGTCAACAGCTCTAAATACTACAATACCCATAAAGCTCAGCTGCCACTGGAGAAGAAGCCATAAATATGACTGACTACCAAACTGATCCAGGATCTGAAAGTGAACTGCTTTGTTTCCTCTTATTTCCTGACTTCATAGCAAAAAAATACAATCAGTCACTTTTAAATTAAAAATATGTTTTTATGTATTTTTTTTAATGGAAACAAGCAGCACATCATTAATACAGGCTTATTTATTTTATAGAGTTTGCTGAGTGACTCAGAATTATTTGGAATGTTAAATATTCTAAACAGATTGAAAAGAAGCATTTTTTTCTTTTCTTTTAAATTTTCATTAGAAAAATATTTTTGCTATAGCTGAAATTCCACTCAATGCTAAATCCTGAGTGGACTCCTAAAAGTCTGTGATGTTACTAAGGAGGTGAGATGGTCTATTCTTTTTTGAGGGTGGAGACTGTTGGCCATGCCAAAGTGAAAATCAACTGTCCAATCACAGCTCAGGGGTGGCACATAAGTGTTATTTACATTATTATGACACAGTAAATGCATACATTAAAAAGGAAATGTTTTGTTTGTGTATTTTAAATCTGCAACAGCAGTGACATTCAAGAAACAAATAAACCACAATATATTTATCATAAAAGAATCCTCAAACACAGAGATGATAAGCAGTAATCTCTCTCTTTCTCCTCCATCCTCTCTCCTTCATGTAATGTCATACATCAGGCATAATGATGTCCTTGCAGAGGTAATCAATAGAGAGCGAGGTGATGGCGAAGCTGTGGGTGAGCAAGCAGCATTGGAGACCTGTGAAACTGTTGAGGAAGATGAGAGATGTAGCGAGGAAGGGTTTCATTGGCTTTTTGCAGTTATAAAGGACAGGAATGTTAAAAAATTTATTGAGTATTTTCATGTGATGCTATTTTATATTTCACTCCACTACATTTAAGAGTAAATATTTTTCCTTTTCATCCACTACCTTTACCTGAAGCTTTAGTTACTTTATGACATTGATTTGACTCGGTAGATAACATAAGAAGCTTTTAAATCCGCTTGAAACCTTAATGAATGAACACTGTGAGCAAGTGATGCTCACCTCTTCTCAATGAAGCAGTAAAAAATGCATAAAACCAGAATATCACAATGTTTTATTTTATAGTATTATTATGTATTATTTTTTTTTAATTAATAGTACAATTTGGTGTATTTATCTTTTCATCATCTATTGTCATCTATTTAGGTTTTCCTAGGGTACAGATGTGTTTTTATATTGTGCGGTTATCTTGTCTTGACTGTGGATGTAGCTGCTGTTAATCTTAAATCTCTGAATTGAAACTTTTGCTTTATGCTTAAATTAAAGGAGCTGTTTCATGTCTGACCTGGAGATACTGCTGTGACTGTTACAGTCAATAAAACACATCTGTCTCATCCAGACATGAGACTGATATGTTATTGGTGACATATTTGCTTATGTCAGCAAAAGGTATTTTTTTAATACAACTATTATACAACTTGTTTTTATTCAGTAAATACGTGTAAGACTATTTTAATGTTTTAGTTTATTAATGTGGAGCCAATTTGAGATACTTTGGGTAGATTAATAGGAATAATAAGTTGTGTAAAATCTTCATCTGAAAAGTAACTAAAGTAGACATGCTCAAGTAAAGTACAAGTACTTCATTTACTTGGATAAATGTCTGGATGTGTGTTTCTCTAAAGGTGTATGGCAACATACAGTCAGTATAAGAGGAAGTGCAGAAGGTTTGTTTGAGTGTGACTTCCTCTGTGAAGCAACATCACAACAAAACGGTAAAGTGTCCTACAAGTCCTGTTAATGCAGTTTGTTCGCCAGGCATTGGTTTCAATGCAGCGATGGACAGTAAATCTGCCCTGGTTCATTCAGCAGCACAAATAGTGACACACTGACAGAGCTGTGTTGTAATAAACATCCTGTCAGAGAGTTCCTATTTGGATTTGGAACTAATTTTGAGTCTCTTCAGCCAGTGCGGGCAGTTTTAAACTCCCCTGATCCATAACTGTGAGGAGCCTCAGCTTTCTTCATCTAATGATGTCCAAAATGTATTATTAAACAGAGAAACATGTGAGAATGTCTTTGTATGTAAGACCCACATACAGCCACTGTAGGGATATTGTTCCAACTGACACCTACATTCAACAGACTCTTTATTAGGAGCAATCTAATGCTGCAGACTTATTCAATCCAAGTTTCAATCCAGCACTGCTATTAATTCCACTTCTACAAAGCATCTACATTGTCAGTTTTTGTTGAAATTGTCAGAAAATTGTAATAATAATATTGTTTATTATTAAGGTTGTGCATTGAAAGGTGCTCTTAATATTTTGCCCCCCCCCCCCCCCCCCCAAAAAAAAAAAAAAATATAGGAACATTTTAAATTAAAATACTAAATTTGAATGCAGTTTGAAGGGGATTAAGTAAAATACTTAGGACACTTACAGTATTGTGATCTGTCCATGGACTAAACAAGCCAAAAATGTGTGAACACAGACAAGTACAGACATGTGCAGACACATAATGTCATATAATCAGACTAGCACACATCCATACACATAGTGTTTTCATGTTTATAAAATTCAAAGGGGCTTTTATTTTGATGGCTGTGACCAGAACCTTACCTGTCTGTTTTATCACCTGCAATCCCAAAATCAACCAGATGCTTTGCTTTATGCTGAACCTCATACACTAACATTCCCACATAACTGCTGCTCTAGCTCTTCTACACAAATTAAACAATAGAAAAACAGATTAATCCTGATGCACACACACCTGTGGACTCTGGCAGATGCCAGAAGGAGGAAATATTGATAAATTACCTCATTTGTGCCCTTCACTTAATGATTTGAGCCCTTTCTTTGAAGAGCAACAGAAAAACTCCAATTGTTTAATGATTCAGAGTATTAATGTCAGAAGATGTGATATTTAATCAGTAAAAACTGGCTGAATAAAAGAAAAGGAAAGACAACCAGTTAAATTGTGAAAGATGGAAATGAGTGAATTCTTTCATATGTGTATGATAGTGTCAAATGTTATGAAAGGAAAATAGTTTGTCTTCTTATTTTAGGATGCAAAGAGCTAAATGAGAGATGATTCTATCGAATTAAAATATGCATCGTACATTACACAAGTAGTGAAGGATCTTGTTTATTATTATAGCGCCAAACTGAAAGAGTTGATTTTCAGAACATTAGACAAAACTATGGCCTCATGTTGCTTCAAGCTTCTGGCATCTGTCATAACATAATCTGAGAGCAATCCACATAGATTCAGGTCTGTGTGATCAATTAAACAGTGTCTTGTATTGTATGAGCTTGTGTGTTTTACGATTTTTCATTTGTTGGCACAAATTACTAATTTAAAAGAACAATTGATTGAAAAGGTTTCTGCTTGTTTACCGAAACACACACTATCCAATTACTCAGATTGCTGTAATCAAAAGTGACGTTTATGTATACAACAAATCTCAGTCTCAGCAGCTGTCAGCTAAAACTTTCTTGCATGTTTTGTCTGAAACTCCATCTTAAGACATTTCTTCAGCTGTAATTGGACGTGTAAGTACACTCTAGTCTGTGTTGTTTATCCTGCTGCTGGAAGTGTCCACTTCAGTGTATCGCTGCGACAGGTTCAAACATGCAGACTGCGTGCTGCTGTAGGACAGATGCACAGCGGCTATAGTTAGTCACCAGCAGGCATTTATCTGCTGCTCATTTATCTCTTACTACTTCTCCTTCCAGTTATTTCTCTGTTACAAAGAGACAAGCTGAAAGTTGGTGAGCAAGAAAACCAAAAACAAAACAAAGTGTCTTCTTGTTTGAGCAGTGTTTCATGTAGACAAAATTTATCCCCTACAAGGTGAGTAGCACCAGTCAGGATTAACTTTAAACCAGGATTAGTGTCATCCTCGAGATTCTGAATGTTTAAACTTTTATCATTGATAAACTTTATTCAAAAGCGGCTGCATAATTAAGTTCTTAAGCATAATTTAACCCTGTTTTCTAACTCCTGATTAGTTTTATAATTTCAGTAATTTCTTGCGAGTGATCATGTATTTTCTATCATTTAATTGGAGGAAGTGTTATTTGTATGATATTTAAGTGTGAAACAAATGTATTTGTGTGTCAACTTTCAGTAACAAGGCAATTCAAGCGATGAGATTAAGTGATGATCCAGGACCTGTCTTAGTCAATATTGTATAAGTGGTGTAAATTCCTAAACAAATCTGCAGTTGATCAAATTATGTTCAACCAATTAAAACGCAATGAACCTGGAGCTTAAGGGGTGTGCCCAGGGCCCCAGTGGAGCTGGCTGCAGCCTGGCGCTGCCCCATATATGACTGCTAGATTAGTTTGGGTCACTGCTGGCGCCCAGAATCGGACCAGGGGCCGATTCTGGGTCATATACACATTTAGCCCTGTTTTACTGAAGGAAGTGGTGGCTTTTCATAATCTAAACTTCTAAGAACTACGTGTGCAGAAAGAGGCGACAGTGGTAGGAAGACCTGACTTATTCAGCTCAGTCTAAAGAGAAAAAAGTAGACATTTAAACTGGATGTTTGTCCCATCACTTGGGATAAACTTCATTTTAACACAAACATGATCTTTTCCAAACCCTAACCATGTGTTTTTGTGCTTAAACCTTAACCACAGCATTATTACACATTTAAACTTATTGAAATGCATATATCAACAAACAGTGATATGATATGTATGACTGTCAATGCCTCAAATTAAGCCCCCAAGGTAGATGAAGAATGTTAAAAACAGTTTATCAAAAGAACATCGTTTTAAACTTTTCTTTATTTTACTATCATTACAAAACCTCTGAAGAAGACATATTTATTCCCCTTTACTCAAACTGGTCAAATTTGTTGAAGCTTTTCTTTTTGTGCCACCATCTGCACTTTTCCCTCCATCTGTGTGGAGCTTGTTCGTGTCTCTTGTGCTTCGCTTCCCTTTAATTTTATGCAGTTTTTTTTCCTGCTGCACTTGATTTTTGAAATTCTGAAATGTGAATGAATCACATAGCTACTCAAAACACGGTTGGTGGGACGAGTTGGGACATAAGAGCATCCAGGCCGTGGTCTCTCATAAATCTGGTTCAATGTTTTCCAACGAAGCTTTTTGAAACATTGAAACGTCTGATTTCTAAAACTACTACGCACAATATGTTAGATCATGGCAGTAAACGGTGCGTTTCCGCGTCAACAAAGGGAAAGAAAACATAAAGATTGAAGTGACACTCTACACTGACGCTGCGCAGTCCTGATCCACAGCCCTGACCCGCAGTTTGCGGCACACCAGTACGGAGCCCAGTTTGAATTGACGGATGTGCGCGGCAGCCAATCAGCTATCGACGTGCGCCAAAGCTGTGTTTATTCCACTCAGCCGACCAATCGCAGGCGTCCGCGGAGGCCGAGTGCGTCACCAGAAGCGAATGTGGTCTGCTGTTATAGCGGAGCAGCGGCTCCCATCCCCCCATCCCGAGCGAGCAATGGCGGCCGCTTTTTGCCGCTTTGTCCTTCTCATGTTCCGCTTGTAAAAGCCATGTGTACAAAACTCGGTAAGGAAAAAAATACGTGTTTCATAAGAATGCGTCAATTCATGAGCACATACTTCTTTTCGCACTCGTCTCATCGCATGTCTGTTATGTCGCACTGCTTTTTTCCCCTCTCTCCTTCGCGGCGGAGCTTCTCTCCGAGGCTCTTAACAATGGAGAGAGGCGAAGGAGGAAACGACGCCGACACTGTACCGTTACCGAAGCAGCCTGTTCACACTGATTAACAACACGACCAAGGGTGTTTGATGTTTTTTAATTTGTTCGACGGAGGGTTTGTGCGTGTTTGTGCTTCAACACTGGACCACTGATGTATGTGCTATTGTGAAAAAAAAATAAAAAAAATATTTAAAAGTGCGCATATACACAGGAGAGTGAGGGAGTTTCAAACATGGACGCCGGGAGAAGAGGGGGAGGGGCTGTGAAGAGACATGGCGGCGATTACATTTTCTCTTCCTTTCATCTGATTGATAATGTTCAACATGGCGGCAGCGGGGGGGACTAACGATAAACAACGAATAACGACTTTAATCCACAAACTCTGTGCGCTTCGCCGACATGTTGCCCCTAAAGACGTTTCTCTGTCCCCTTGCCGCGTCGGTGGGCGGGAGAGGTCCGGAGTCCTCGCTCGACTCGATGAACATCAATCAATCAAATTGTGACACTACGTCAACCGAAACCTCGCCTCGCTCTGTACATTTACAGCGTTACTCGGTGCAAACCGACTTTTTTCGGTTTCACAGAGTCGAAATGCGCTGACGGCAGAGCTGTGATCCGTTTAGTTTGGTTTAATCAGGGGAAGATTGGTTGTTTTTGTGGGGCATAAAAGGACAGTTGCAGTGGCGGATAGAAGGGGGCGTGGCCTCTCGGTTTTAGTAATTCGACCCATTGTTCACTCTCAGCGCGCGACGAGAACACCTCTGTGGAGCCACGGGCCAATCAGCGCCACCGAGCTCCTTCTCTGCCCCGCCCACAAGCCTATAATAAAGGCTCAGCCGTGAACAACGCTGGCCACTGGCACAATATTACTGATTGATCCGCCAAACCGACGAGAGGGATTTACTTTATCCAACCTTTCATTTCAGCCGTCCTTTATTTTAGTGAACTAAAACAATGGCAGACACAAAAGTTGACTCCGGCTCGGATATCTCTGCCAAGGTAAGCCGCCTCCTCACCGACACCGGAGCCGCTTCTCTTACTAAGCCCCCCAGCAGAATGAAGCTTTTCCAGCCTGTAACCTAGATTTTTTTAAACCTTCCGTCGTCGCTTCGCGCTCATTCCGGTGAAGTGTTGGTCTGTCGGACGAACCGGGGGCGGATAAAAAGCCGGTGTTCACGTCATATATATATATATATATATATATATATATATATATATATATATATATATATATATATATATATATATATATATATATATTTCACTAAAATAAGCGGGGGGTCTCAGCACCGCATCATGGAAACAGACTGCGCTCATTGTCCGGAGAGTAACAGTCTGCGCGGGTTCTTTGTTTATACAAGCGACTAGGTTCTCCGCGAAACGCGAACAGCAGTCCCAACCGACTTACTCACACAAGCACCAGCATCAACGAGCTCACACTTGATGGGGCTTTTTCAGACTCGTTCTCCCTGGCTCTTATTGCAGAATCGACGCGCCTATTCCCGCACATTAATCCAACATCTCTGCGGGCTGCTTAACGCGTAAATCCCGCGGTGGAGAACGCTAATATCCCGGGGTTGTCTTATTAATAGAGCGGTAACGAGCTGTGGGAGCTGAGCGGCAGCGTTAAACTGGACTCTGAGGTTCCAGCTGGGTTTGTAGTGGGAAGTTAGTCCGTTTGAATGGAGGCAGACAGACCGATCGACAGGCGGTGCGTGATTCACACTGATGTTAACTTTCGGGGCTTCGGGCTTTTTATTGTGGTTGCTTGGGGGCTCCGTCCCCCTTTCTCCTTTTTTTCTTTAAAGGCCTGCACTATATGACCCGGTTTGTTTACCGAGTCAGGAAGGTCGTCGGCGGCTTCTTATTCAGCCTTCGTTTACGGGAGAGACGCTGCCACAGCGAAGCAGCGGCTTCCGTTTCTGGCGTTTTCAGTATTTTTTGGAGCATGTTTGCAGGGCGCGTTTATGCCTCTGGGGAAAGTTTTTTTTCTATCTTTTATTGTTATTCAGTCTATGCGTGTGTGCGCGCGCGTCTGTCTGCATGTGTGTGGCCGGACTGTGGAGGTGTGATGTGACGGTCCTGGTTTTCCCCTCTTTGTGATCCATCACCGGCGCAGCTTTTCTCCCGCTAACCGGGGACCGTCTTTTTTAATCGAATCTTATTTCCTGTCCAGTTGGACTTTGGATCAGATCGAGTGAAACTTTAATAGCCCCCGCGGGGGGAAGTCAGTCTCCGCTCCACAGCAGCAGGGAAGAATAGGATCCAGCGTTCAAGCAGCAGCGATTCCCGGTAGTGAATAATTATGGGTTAATTAAACAAATACATTTTGGGGGGGTGGAGATGGAAAAGCTGGGGACTCAGTATTAACTCTGTTAACCCAACGCGATTGTACACATTGACACTAGATTGACACTATTTATAGTTGTGGAGCATTTTTACGCACAAGCGACCTTTTTACGCGCAGCCACCGTGTGTCGTAAGTGCAAGGAGCTCAGAGTTGAGCTGGACCTCGTTTGTCTCCTGACAATGAACCGCTCATGCTCCTTAGTAGTTTGATGTATTTTAACCAATAAGATTGTGTAAAGCAATTAATCAATATACAGTGTATGCGCAGCGCGGTTAAAAGGCTTTGGACAGACGATGTCGACAAAACGAGGAAACGTAGCGCTATTAATAGGGTTGGCGGGCGGTTTTCCGGTCAAACTAGAGGAGAAAAATACCCAGACGGTGTCTTTGACGATATGTTTGCGTTTCCAGACTGGCACCACTGCCTTATTTTTGCTTTTCTCGTCTGCCATGTGTCGTCTTCTATTGTCCTTTCTAGCCTCCGTTACAACAAGCGGCCAGCAGCGTGCGTCTCGCTCGCTGCCGCCGCCTCCTCCCTCCTCCCCCCGCTCCTGCGCCCTCCTATGTTATTTTAAACAGAGCGGTGCATCATGGGTATTGCAGTGCCTCTCCCGGGCGTGTCTTGTGACATATGGCAGCAACAGCAGCTTGCTAAGACTACAATACCCAGAGTGCCCTGGGGGCCACATCAAAGTATCAGATTACAACACATTAGAGGGGCTGGAGTGGGAGGAGGAGGAAGGAGGGGAGGATCTGCAGAGACCAATATGGTGTTTAAATAAGAAGGCTTCATTCTGACAGAGATGGCTGAAAACTGCAGCTCACAGCAAGCACCGGGGCTCCTCTAACTAGGCCATTAGGTAGAAGGGCAGGTAGCACCGCAAGCTGACAGTCAACATTATGAATATTTTTTAACTTAAAACAGAGGGTTTTTTTTGTCTCCATCAGGACCTGAAGGAGAAGAAGCTAGTGGAGGAGAAGGAGAACGGCAAAGATGCTGCCACCAACGGAAAGGTAACTCATCCTTGTTCCCCCCAAAATATTTACCTTCAAAGCTTCAGAGAAACTCACTTTGACCATGATTCCAGGAGAACGATGAGAATGGTGAACCTGAGGTAGACGATGAAGAGGACGAAGAAGTGGATGAGGAGGATGAGGAAGATGATGGAGAAGGTGATGGGATATTTTTATTTTTCCTTTCATGTTGAAACAAAATTATCTATGCAAGAGGCTCACTCCGCGCCTTCCACCCTGCAGGCGACGAGGAGGATGATGAGGACGATGAGGATGAGATCGAGGGTGGCACAAAACGGGCAGCTGAGGACGATGAAGACGATGATGAGGTGAGGCAGCGGCTCTTAAACACCCCTGAATCTGAGCAAGCAATCAGGACATGAGCTCATCAGATGAATAATGCTCCATCTTCTTCTCTCAGGACGACGTTGAAACCAAGAAGCAGAAAACCGATGATGACGATTGATGTGTTTCCTCCCCGTGCCATCCTGCTGAACCACTTCCTGATTCTTCACCTCTGACAGTTTTTTTTAGAAGTCACAGGTGGAGGGGCTGGAGGACTGATTTAAGATAAAAAAAATAATTAAAAAAAATATCCAACATGGTCATTAGCAAGTAGAGTTCAACATCCACCACAACATCCATACACACACTTGATCTCCCCTCAAAACGGCAACAAATTTTCTAGAGGAACTTGCCACCACACAGATGCAGAAATCCGGCTTCTCAACAACACCACAAAAGGAGAATTTGTTCGTATTTTTATTTACATTTTATATTTTTGTACATATTGTTAGGAGGGGGGCAGTTTCTCTCTCGGCAGCGATCTCGTCAGACCAAATCGGTGCTTCTTTAACGAAAAGGTTTTACTTGGTTGACCATGTTACAATATCTCAACAGATACTAGGAAAAACATGTAAAAAAAAAAAAAGAGCTAAACATTGAAAGACAACCTCTTAAGCCGTTGAACTCAGAGCATTCCAGTAAATTTAATGTATGTACTTTAGCTGTACCATAACTAGTTTGTTTGTATGGGAGGGTAAGGCCAAAGAAAAGAGCCTCTTTTCTTTTTCCTTTTTGTTTTGTTTTTGTCAGCGACTTTTTGTTTTGACGGCCTGTTTTGATGTATGTGCGAAGTTTGTTGTTTGACAATAAACCGGACTTTTATTTTGTGAGTTGTACTTTGTATCTCTGCTGGTTTCTTCCTCTTCTCTTACTCAGCGGTTGATGAATTACTGGAGTTGGATCAGGTGGAGGTGAGCTCACAGGGCTTCAGGTTATCACAGATGGACAGCAGATGTGCTTACTTTAAAGTATTTTACTTAAATACAGATTTTAAAGGACTTCAGGACTTGTAATATTACCTTTTGACAGCTGTTTTTTTTTTTTTTTTTTAAGATCACAATTTACAAGAACACGCTCATGAACAAATTTAAGACTAAAAATATTCATGGGATCCCTCAGGAGTTACAATTGAAGTACTACTACTAATTAAACGAACATGTGAAGACAACCAAGTACATTTAAACAAGTTTGATCATTTTTACTACAATACTTTAAATCAGGCTCTTAATACTCCTCAGCTACATTGAGACCATTGCCTTGTTTCTGTTGGCATGGCAACAGAGTTTCTAAATCTGGTGTGGCAACTTTATTGAAACAGATTTTATACACAGCTTTATAGCAGTAAGAGTATAATGATGGTTTCCTCAAAGTTATTTTCCAACATTTGCATACTTTGTATGTGTATTTGAACAATAAACAACTGAACTACATGTGTTTATGTATCATTTTATCCCACTGGAACAAATCATCGGATCCCTCAGTAAAAGAGCTTCTAAATTCTCATATTTGGTCTGTTGCTTTTGTCTGAAGACTTTTGAAAGTACTAAAAGTACCGATGATACAGAGCCTCATTCAAAAAAACTGGGAGAATGGGTTTTACTACAACCTACTAATTTTTTTCAATAGTAGTCCTATATATTGTACTTTGTTACTACTTTAATCAGAAATAGTCATTGCAGCTTTCCTCTTTGAGGAACTTCTAAAGGATTCATCTGTAAGCAGTGTTTCACAGTTGCAGCTAAAGTGACTCAGGTGTTTGCTGTCAGTAAAGTTTCCATTTTTTCCTTCCTGTCAGTTCAGGACAAACATGACGGAGCCTGAAGGAGAGGAGGGTCTGATCTGTGTTCAGTCATGTTAGCTGCAGCCTATAGGGATGAAGAAGTCCACATGCTGGAATGTTAAAAAATACACAGCAGGAGCGTCATTACACACTGACACAGGATGATGAAAACCTGGAGACACAGCGGTGTTGTTGGCCGGATTCACATTTTCATCCATGTAGCAGCTGCATGAATATTCTGTATTTTTTAAATAAGATCAAGTATTTCCTTTTGATGTTTTTTTAATGAGACATGTCAACAAACAGGATGTTTAAAAAATCACAAAAAGGAACAACAAAATTTAGTATAACAAATATATTTAGAAATATATGAATATTTAAGCATCTATATGATACGCAGTGCAATATTATTTTCATATACAGTACGGGCCAAAAGTTTGGACACATCTCATTCAATATGTTTTCTTTATTTTCATCACTATTTACATTGTAGGTTCTCACTGAAGGCATCAAAACTATGAATGAACACAGGTTTATGGTGTTATGTACTGAAACTGAAAACATGTTTTATATTCTAGTTTCTTCTAAATAACCGCCCCTTTGTGTGGTTATTTATGTTTAAAAACTCTCAATCCACAGAGAAACTATTGTATATTGAGATGATTTGTTTGTTTGTTTTTTATTTGTATCCAGAGCATTACAGAAAGTCTATATCCTTTCTGTAATGCTTAGAGATATCACAACTCAAACCAGGAAAATAAACAAATTAGACCCATGATATTAAGCAATTATTTTAAAATGATGTAATTGTATTTTCATTGTCTTCAAAATTCAAAAATTTACATATATATTGTGTGTAGTCAGTCATCTTCTATACCTGCTTATTCCTCATTAGGGTCACATGGCCTGCTGGAGCCAATCCCAGCACATTACAGGTGAGAGGCAGGGATACACCCCAGATGGTCTCCAGCCTATCATGGAACACACACCATTCACTTGCAAACTCACACCTATGGACAATTTAGTCTCTCCAATTAACCTCAGCATGTTTTTGGACTGTGGGAGGAAGCCGGAGAAAACTCATGCAGACACGGGGAGAACATGAAACTCCACACACAATTCCAAGACCCAGGAGGTCTTGAACCTGCAACCTTCTTGCTGCGCTAACCCCTGCACCATGTTATTTTGTTTGTTTACTATCTTCATTTTTGGGGAGGTTTCTCATGAGCCCATTTGTTTGATTTGTTTAGTTTTTTGTTGTTGTATTTTTTTTTACTTTTCTGAACTTTCTGTATTATTGTTTTTTTCCCCTTATGTTCTTGTTTTTGTATTACTGTGCAAAAATAATAATAAATTAAAAAGAAATATGTTTTACTCATACTTACAGTCTCCAATTAACCTCAGCATGTTTTTGGATTGTGGGAGGAAGCTGGAGTACTTGGTGAAAACCCACGCAGACACAGGGAGAACATGAAACTCCACACAGAAAGGTCCCAGACCCAGGACCAAAGAGGTCTTGAACCTGTGACCTTCTTGCTGTGAGGCAACAGTGCTAATGTGTTATTATTATATATTATTGTTATTATAAATATCTTAATTATTATTTGCACTACAGTTCAGTAACATTCATTAAAACATGTTAAGCATAGATTGAACATGTGTGGGACATATATCTGCAGTAACTTAGTTAATTTGTAAATAGTTAACTAAATGAGTTATTGATTAAGAGCTAAATAAAAATGACCAGTCAAACCAAGTTACTGTGGTATTAATGTGGGCCTCTCTGTTGCAGCTTTAAGTCCATCAGGTCTTTGATTGAAAAACCTAAAATCCGACTTACCTCAGCAGGTGGTCTGGATCTGTGCAGCAGCTCTCACATGGTTCCCCTAACACAGAATGGTAGAGACGGTCCACTGCTGCCTCGATTCTCAACTGACTGGTGTAGCTTCCACTTTGGATTCCACAGCAGCTCATCAAGGTCAAAGCAGCTTTAATAATTATCCTCTCTTCAGGGTGCACCGGTAACCAGGTTGAGTCATTCTCTACACTGCCTCCCCTGTCTCTCTACCATCATCATCATCATAAAGTATAAACATCAAGATAATCATCTTAAACATCACTTCTCAGTAAGCTTTAGTGTTGTTCTAATACCATGGTTCCCAACCTGCAGGATAAATTAAAAGTTGCACATTTTTCAAAGTAAAAGTTTAAATTTCTTATAACACTTTCCAAGGCTGCATAGAATAGTAAAATACTATCTGCCTCCATGTTGAATCTACAGTTATCAATAAAGTCACTTCTGGGTTTTATTATTGACTTGCTGTACCCTCCCATGTTCAACACCATTCTGAGGAGACTGATCAGGAGTGACTCCGAATATAAATATACACCTGTAAATATGTCCCATTTAAATAAAGAATTAAATATATGAATCAAAACAAATCTTTTATTAGTGAGGCAGTGCCTAATGCAGCAGATGGTGTTGCTGTGTGAGCGGACAGAGATGAGTCCAATCAGGTCAGAGTGTGAAGTTTTAACTGTACAGGCGCCACTCTGCAGGTTTAACACACATGAATGACCGATAATGCAACTGCCAATCAATTGTAGAGCAGTATCTTCACATCTACATATTCATGTTATTATTACAGAACATCATAAAGAAATCACTAATTGTTTATATTTTAACTTCTCTACTTCCACTGAACAAATATAAATATTTAGCTTTACGGGATATATGAGAATAAAACAACAGCAGTTGAAGACAGAAGAGGAGCAGTGTTACGGGGTAAATGCACATTAAAGAGCAAAAATCCAACGCAAGTGCAGCACTCACTGTGGCAGTAATCTGTGACATTTGCATTGTGACATTTTTAATAATGTGTCCGTGAACAGCCTGCACATACAAATCATGTCTTTACTATCTTCTTCTTATTCTTCTTCTGTTAAAGAGCTCTGAAATTGTGTAAAGCTGATGTGATGGAACAGGATAATGCTAGAGTCTTGTAAAATTACTCATTACTTCTTACTGAAATACTTAAGTTATTTGAAATGCTTAAATTTGCAGCTCAACAGGGAGCTGGTGTGATTTGAGAGCAAAATCAAGAAGCTATAGACTATCAATAATCACTATGAATGCAAAAATAGCCTTCAGATTGAGCTATTTACCAATTAATTGTACATTAAAGGGATCACTTTCAATTTTTTAACACTCTTTACATGTGAGTGGAAAAATATGCTTCAAGCATCTGTGATTAATGGTACAATGAAAAATAGTCTCAATAATGTCAAATCTCAGTTCTGCTTTTAAAAGGCTCAAAAGTATGGTGAAAAAAACAAGCTTCAGTCATATTGACCTATTAAATATAACATTTACTGAGTAATATGAGTCCTACTCACACAAAATAGAGCCCATAAATGCAATGATACACAACCAGGACTCATAATTGAAATTCTGTGTACAATAGCCAAGGTTATGGTGAGTGCCATACCTTGCTGTACTCAAATGACATCTCTGCTTTAGAGAATTCCAGAGGATCTACATTTACACCAGGACTGACTGAAATTCTTTTAAAAACATGTTCCTTCTGTAATGTGTATGTGATCAAGAATGTTTACAGCCGACCATCTGTTTAATGAGATTCAGAACACCACAGGATTTTTTATTTTCCACCTTTATCATTGAATGAAGTTTTAAAACATTGATTCTGTAACTTGGCTAATATTATATATCTGTGATATATATCTGGCTACAATTGAAAAAAGGACACTTTTACATCCCATAGATGTCTCACATGCTTTCAGGAACACATATCCCTCTTTACTGAGGTAAACACGCTGCTGCATTCATTAGGTAGTAATCCAGTTGGCTGGGGGCTGGAGGTGGGGCCACACCTCTGATTTAATGTCAGTGATGGAGACAAAATCAAAATAGTGTGTCCACACAGTCATTCAAATATAGATTTGAAGCTTATATACAGCCATCTGAGCTATGATATTAAGTGGATCTCTGACACATTTATAGTCTTTAGCATCATATTCTCTGTTTGATTGAAAGATTCAATGTAGTAAGAAGTATAAAAACACAAAGACTTGGGTACTAAACAGACAACCGATGAGATATCAGTGATGAGATATTTCACTCATTTGGGTGGTGAAGCTTCAAATTAACCTCAAATAACTTTTAAATACATTTCTGAAACAGATTGCACTGGATTGTGTCCTCCAACACTTACATTGTATGAGCAATATGAATAATCTTCTAATGGTCAATATGAGAGGAGGAATGAAGGAGAGTTTTAGAAAATAAAACTCATCCTTTATTCTGAAAAGGATTAACGTGTGGAGTGGTGTAGTACTCTGTTGTACTGTGTAAATGTACTTAGCTCCCTTTTCCACCACTAACCAACACAAACTATCCAGATGTTTTGGAAGTGTCGCCCTCTGCTTGTTCTGCAGTGAATCATCCTGGAAGCTGATCTGAGGCCTCAGCATGTTCAAGTCTCCTCTGGTGCTTCACTGCCCCCATGTGTCCAAATACAAATATATATTTATTCTGAAAACAACTTTTTTCCTTTCCTTTTCCATTATCCAATTTTTAAAATAAAACATGTTTCTTTTTAATTTATTATTATTTTGCACAGTAATACAAAAACAAGAACATAAGGGAAAAAACATACATAAAGTGCAGAAAAGTACAAAATACAACAACAAAAAAACAAACAAATGGGCTCATTAGAAACTTCCCCAAACATGAAGATAATAAACAAATAAAATAACAGTGCAGCGGTTAGCGATGTTGCGTCACAGCAAGAAGGTTACAAGTTCAAGACCTCCTGGATCTTGGAATTGTGTGTGGAGTTTGCATGTTCTCCCTGTTTTCACCGAGTTCTCCAGCTTCCTCCCACAGTTCAAAAACATGCTCAGGTTAATTGGAGACTCTAAAATTGTCCATGGGTGTGAGTGTGTGTGTGAATGGTGTGTGTGCCCCATGATAAGCTGACAACCATCTGGGGTGTATCCCTGCCTCTCACCTGTAATGTGCTGGGATTGGCTCCAGCAGACCATGTGACCCTAATGAGGAATAAGCGGGTATAGAAGATGAATGAATGAATGAGATGTGTAATCTGATCAATCATCTGGATGTGCAGACTTTTTAGAATGTGTCACAGTTTTGATGTGATTTGCTGCTGCAGCGTATCAGTGGAAATGTGACTCAAAATCTTCCATAATTAAAGATGTTTTTTGTAAAACTGGCTATTTGTCAATAATCACAAATAATGATGTATTGATGATGACATATGATGAAGACATAACTATACAATTTGGGAGAATTAACATTAACAGAGCCATGGATCTAACAGAACACACCTCACTAGGTGGGCCCCTGTTCTGGTGGCAGTGACATATTTTCACATTCCCTTTAATGAAAATAATTTATTTGCACACACACACTTGGCTGTCACTTGACTAATTGTTGATATATTGTTGTACCTGCCACTTCCTCCTTGAGCTTCAATCCCCAGTCCAAAGACTGAAGTCAAGAAGTTTCCTCAGCTCTGAATTGAAAAAGCCGGAGAGTGATCGTCTACTCTCTACTACCAAACCCCTGCGGCGTAAAGAAATGAGACTGTCATATAACCATCAAACTTTGAAGAATCAAAGAGAAGCAGACCTGTATTGATGTATTTCAGATTCTATTTGATCATAAAGGTCTCAGCCAATCACATCTTGTTTCAAAAAATGGGGGGTGCAGGGTGTTTTTCAGCTTTCAGGTTTGCTTAATTGCGGTGGAAACAGCTTATTCAGCTAAACAAAGGAAGTCAAACAACAACCCCAAACAAGGATTAAACTAGTAAAATCTATTTAGAGAATTTGACAAAAAACAAGGTAAAACACATGCAAGTCTTGGTTCTACATTTGGCAGATGGAGATAACTGTAGGATCTTCTGCTTGAAGTTGGACTCGGATCTACTGCTTATCTCCTGGACCAGTGAGCTGCTAACTACATTTTTCTGTCATATCTAAATGTCAGTGAATTTCGCACATAAATATTACTGATTTCAACATCTGTGGCCAAGTGAGTTGTTTTTTTCCCACCTGTCAATCTGACAAAATGATTAGCATGACATCAAAAAAGTCAGCTACACACACTACAGCTCTCTTGTTGAAATTAACTTACTAGCAAATACACTAGAGTGCTGTATGCATGTTTTGAGAAGAGATGGTCCTATAAAACCATTTACTGACACAGGTGGGAGGAATTTGTTAATGCTGTGTTCCTGTGGAGAGACCTGGGAACCACAGAGTGTCTCTGGCAGTGTTGTTGAAATACTCTTATCTTTAGTTCTCTTATCTTTAGTTTGTCTTACCACAGAAAGGACACAACATGTATTGCATTTTACAATATTTGTATTGAATACATATATATTAATCAACAGTCATTTTATAAATAAACTGTAAACCTCAAACTTCAGGAACCTGGTGAGATTCCATCAAACAGCCACTATCACAGGGAACTACAGCTGTGAATCTATTAAGATAAATATAAAGTAATGCACAATTACATCATGCATTATATTTGAGAACCAAACTTGTGGCTTAAGCTAATTACATTCTTCTGAGAATTATGTAAAAAATAAATAAATAAATCAAATATAGCAACATTCTTCCTGGATGCTGCAATACAAAGGCAATAGTTTCATGACAACATTAATAAGATTCCTTAAGTTTTAGTTACAGTGGCTGGGGGGGGGGGTATTCCAGAAAGCAGGTTTTGTGAAAACTCTGAATTAGTTAACCAAGATTAGAGAAACTCAGTTTTCAGTTCCAGAAAGAAATGCAACAAACTCTGGGTGTGTTACTGTGGTAAGAGTCTCTGTGAACATAACCTGCTAGCTGGCAGGTGTACCTGAAGAAACTCAGCATCTGATGGAGCTGTCTGCAGCAGTTATTGAAACAGAAATAATTCACATTTTACTTCATCCTCCTCACCTACAAAGCTCTAAATGGTCAGGCTCCATCCTATCTAAAGGATCTCATAGTTCTGTATCACCACCGAGAATACTGTGCTCCCAATATGTATCTTATTAGAGAAACTGTCCACTTTCTTTTGTTAGTTCTCATTGCACAACTCCCATAGTACATGAATGCACAAGTATGCCTCCAATATTGCAAAGTTTTGGACCTTTTCTTACAAAGTGCAAGCAATCCTCGTTATATGGATTTCAGTGGATTTCCATAAGTGAAACTGCGTAAGATGAATGTGAAATTTCCATTCCTCCACCATAGACGTCCGTGATGCAATGAACTACCATAATACCATCACCAGTAATGATATCCAAGGGAAAATAAAGTGTGCTTGCCAAATACCTTTGAGACTGCTCTGCTACTATACAATATTTTATATCACATTTCTCTCATTTGCATGGTTTAGTTTTTTCATATTCAGATCTTACTTTTTACCGTTTCAATAATACGGTTTCAGATCTTGCTTTTTCAGTTTCATATCTTACTTATCCATCATGTTGCCTTCAAGGGAATGTAGGATTTGTCAATAGTCAAAAAACTGCTTTCAGTGACAGTGAAGTCCATTTGCACATAATGTAAGAATATCCTAATGACAAACAATCCGCTACACTGCTTCTGTCATGATCTGTCACTGTTGTGACTTCTGTTTTGGGTTTTTGTTGTGTTTCTCTGTTTCCTTCTATGTTCAGTTCCTGTTTTATTTTGAAATGGTCTCTCCGTCAGTTTCTTGTCCCCTTTATT
Organism: Lepturacanthus savala; assembly: GCA_030544235.1. Taxonomy (NCBI): domain Eukaryota; kingdom Metazoa; phylum Chordata; class Actinopteri; order Scombriformes; family Trichiuridae; genus Lepturacanthus; species Lepturacanthus savala. The sequence goes on from CM060461.1 coordinate 765,808, forward strand.
TCCCTGGTTAATTGCCTGATGTCTTGTTTTGAGTTCAGTCGTCCCATTGTTTGTGTGTGTTACCTGTGAGTTTTCTGCCATTTGGTTTGTACCTTATATATTATTAAAATCACTTAAAGTAAGACAGAAAATAACTTTATCTGGTCTAAGTTCTGGGCGACACGGTGGCGCAGTAGTTAGCTCTGTTGCCTCACAGCAAGAAGGTCACAGGTTCAAGGTTCTGGGACCTTTCTGTGTGGAGTAGCATGTTCTCCCCGTGTCTGGTGGGTTTTTACTCTGGCTTCCTCCCACAGTCCAAAAACATACTGAGGTTAATTAACTCTAAATCAGGGGTCCCAAACTCGCGGCCCGCGGGCCAAATGCGGCCCGCCGGAGGCGCATGTGCGGGTTGTTCTCTGACTCGGAGAGGGATTTTTCGTTTAGGCATCTGTGTGTTGTGTTCATTTTCATTGACAAGTCACCACATTTTTGGGGGGAATACAAAGAAGAAACAATTATTTGACCCCTAATTACTTCTGCTTTACAACACCCCTCCTTCTTCGCTCACACAAAAATGGAGGGTTCCCAGCCACCGTAGTTAGCACCACCTCCGTGCTAAATAGTTAGGTCTGTGTCATTTGAAGGCTGACAGCTTCGGAGCACCCAGACTATACCGGCAACGTGACCGTGCTTACGGTGCGCAGAACCAGCTTGAATACACGAAACCCACCGCTGATGCCTTCGCCAGTGCTGCTGAATACATATTTAAAGAGATAAACACGCCGGTGTGGCTGTCACCGGAGCCGGGTGCTCCGAAGCACCAGACCTGACGTTACACGCGCGCAAGAACGGGGAAAATGAGTGCCAAGATATATATATATATATATATATATATATATATATATATATATATATATATATATATATATATATATATATATATATATATATATATATATATATATATATATATATATATATATATATCTTCCGTTCCGCTTCCTGGTCTCTGGTCAATACATTACCCCATAGACGCTGAGTGTCTCTGAGAGTGAATGGGGCTTTTTTTTTTCATCGCCTCGAAACTCGGCGCCCGCCCGGACTCTGAGCGTCTCTGGGTGTCAATGGAGTGTGGGCGGGGCCTGGACGCTGAGCGTCCGCATGGTGATTGGAGGAATATCAGAATGTAGTGGTGATTGCATGGTGATTGAAGGAAAATCAGAATGTAGTTTGACTGACAGGTTTCAAAACTATATAATGCAGACACCCCAGGGTTCCAAAGTCATTTCAGGGAGATGTTTAACGATCACTTCGTCCTCGCCCGCTCGCGTGCCTGCGCAATCGAATCGAAGCGATCCACGTATAATGTACGAGTTACTGTTTTGCCTGCACGCTCTCACTCGCATGGCATATTTATAAAAAAAACAAAGAAACACTCGCATAGTGTAAAATCCGGGATATTTTACCCGACTTGCCGGCATCACGGAGCCACTCTCAAGAACTTCCGGGAGACTTGGCACGTCTGCATGACGTCACCTCAGCTGCATGATTTCAGTCCCATCGCGGAATTTCCATGTGAAGTCAAATGACAAACAGACTATTTGTTGCCTTTCCAGAGGGAAATAATTCACTATTACACTGTAAACAAAACACTCACGTATTTCATTGTTCTATAAATATCAAAGTTTCCTTGTTCTTATTGTTATTGTTGTTATTCTAGTTTTAATTACCTTTCTTTCCATAGTGCAATCATACTCGACTAGTGACCAGCTAGCATCATGATGGCTAACAGTGCTAACATTGGGCCAAGTCTCCCAGAAGTTCCAGTAAACATCTCCATAAACGACAAACATCTCCCTGAAATGACTTTTTTGGACTTGGGATGTCTGTAAATATCGTTTATGATGTACGGCAAATATGAGCTTCCCCTGTTTGAAAGATCACAAATCGCCACTGATTTGTACATACAAAATAGTAAAACATGCAGTTTCTGAGTAAATTCACTTGTCCTGAGACCAAATCTATAAAAACTAAGAGAAAAGAATGCTTTTTATTTTTTCATTTATCCCAATCCCCTAACGACCAAATTGAATCTCAAATAAAACAGTTAAAATCAAATTTAAATTTCATTTTTTTGGTATTATTTGTTTCATTGGAGTCTCTTGTGACTGTGGGAACATTTGTTTTAATAAAAATAATATTTTAAGTAGTAAATATTATTCATGGAACGTGTGTCCCACAACATGTACACAACCCTGTTACCATAACCTTTTTTAGCATGGTAAAAGAAGAAGAAAGCAGTGAATCACATGATATTTTAGATTTGACATCATCAAACAGCCACATCTACCCTTTGCTGGCATTTATTTGTCACTTTTATATAATGATCTATAATAAAAAAATAATGTAGATAGTCATTCATCTAAACTTTATCAAACCCTGTTACCCTAATTTTAACCCTGTTACTATATCATTTTAATTGAAAATATTCCTAAATTATTGTCTCAGCTCAAAATGGTTTGACCCATTTTCCATAAGTTACATGTTTTTTCAGCAAACTCATAATCCTAAATCCTATGATTATTTTTATAAAAGGGTACAGTCAACTGACAAGAATGTAGTGGAGTTGTCAGAAAACAATCATTTAAATCTGCCTCATTAGAGAACGTGTGTATATTTTCAGCATAGGATTCTAGAAACTTCATTAGATGCTGCTGCAACGAGGCGCACTTAAATTTCTCCACCATGAGAAATTGAAAGCAACTAAAAATGAAGGCACATTTTCCTAAATATCCGAATGGGATGAAACGCCGAAGATTGCCCGATTTTTTTTTTTTTTTTTTATTGTGCACAGAATAGGAAATCGGAAAAACATTCGTTATCCGTTTTTTCCTTTCAGTTTTCGGAACGAATATTGAGAAAACAGGGCATTATTTAGGTTTTTTTTTTTTAATTTCGGTTTTATTTTGAAAATCGAATGAACGAACGATACACGGATTGTTTCCATCCCATTCGGATATTTACATTTGCTGCAAGTTGCGTGAACCGGAAGAGAAGTGACATGAAATTATCAGGTTATTTCATGGTGTGGTATTTTCACGTTATAACGTGAAATTATCACGTTATAACGTGATGTGAAATTATCACGTTTATAACGATATACGAATATATCACATTCATATTTCATGATACACAAATATCACGTTATTTCGAGATATGCAACTATAACGTTGTTTCATAATATGTGGCAGCTCTGAGGTAAACTCATCTGGAATCCTCAATGCTGCAAATACAATAATCTAAAATGTGAACCGTCCTCTTAACTAGATGGATAACATTGATCTCTATGCGCAGCGGGAGCTGAGCGAGTGAATAATCATCCCTCTAAGTCACGAAGAGAACAACAACCCGCACAAGCGCGGAACCTCCAGTCTTCTTCAGCAATCATCCTTGTCGGCCGTAATGGTCATATAGCGCCACCTACTGGAGACACACTTGTTTGCCCCCTAATTGCTTCTGCTTTACAACACCTCTTCTTCTTCGCTCACATAAAACAAAGTGTTTGTGGTGGCCGTTTGATATTAAGTTAATTAAATAAAAAAATGTAATGAAGTTTGAAAAGTTAGGCTAGTGGCTAGCATGGAGCTAACGCTAACACGGATACACACATAAAACTTCGCTTGTGTGCGTATGTAATAGTATTAGCTCCATGTTAGCCTCTTAGCACTCATTTTCCCCATTCTTGCACGCGTGTAACGTCAGGTCTGGTGCTTCGGAGCACCCGGCTTCGGTGACAGCCACACTTGTTGTTTATCTCTTTAAATGTGTATTCAGCAGCACTGGCGAAGGCAGCAGCGGCGGGTAGTTTACATCCGTGGTTTATACGTGTATTCAGCACTGCTGAACCGTGGGCACAATCACGTTGCAGATATAGTCCGGGTGCTCCGAAGCTGTCGGCCTTCGAATGACACAGACTTAATTATTTAGCACGGAGGTAGTGCTAACTTCGGTGGCCGGGCTGTTTCTTTTTGTTTGCAGCGTTTCTTTTATTTGCAGCATTGAGGGTTCTCGGGCACCGTACTAAACTCGTGCGGGCCGCACTAACATTAAACTTTCATATCAAGGCGGGGGTCTCAAACTCGCGGCCCGCGGGCCAATTGCGGCCCGGCGGACGCTGGGACAAGGGCTGCTCTAGATAAAAAGTGAAACTCAACATCTGCGTTTGTGGTTCTTTGTTTTGACACAGACATGGGCGGAGAATTAGGTATGGACGGTATGGACACGTCCATACCAATATTTCAATGTGTTAAAATGTCCCTACCTATTATTTTTGAATGGAGTTTGAGCAACATTCGGTTCGGAACACAAAGGGTTAATTTTTCCCTTCTTAGTTCCCTTCGTTCCGCCTCTCACAGACAGAGCGTCATTGGTAGGGACAGTCTTCCTATCTGTGATTGGCTCACCGTCCTGTATGTCATACTGCTGGGACCAAGTTCTTCCGACTGTGAAGTTGGCGACTGGACGAAACGGGAAATTTTAAATTTCGTGTCTACTACGGTTCGCCTCGCTGGCTGGACCAGAATTATGTCAGAATCGGGCAGGAAGAGAAAACTGAAGGACATCAGACATTATTTCACCCAAGCAGCGGTAAGTTACTCACACAGCATGTATAAACCTTGAAACTTAAAAAGGGAGGGATGGGTTCGGTAAAGTGTGCATTTGGATGTCGGGCTTCCAGAGGACACCGCCAGTTGTAAAGTCGTATCTGCTCAGTAACAGCTAGCATCTAAGTGTAATGTGCCGCCATGGGGTAACTCGAGCGATGCGGAGGGCACACGTCTTTGCTGTTAAGACAACACTATCGTGACATTACCAATAATTTAAAGTTACAGGTGAATTTACAGGTGAATTAATAAAGTCAGTTATACTCCTCCTCCTACTACTACTAATAGCCTGGTGGCCACATGATGGCAGTGTTAACCGCGAGGGGTCGGGGTTGCACCTCAATGTACACCCAACTGGACTTGAAAATGATCTGAAATATCTTAAAGGCGGTTTATTATTATTAATTAGACCAGAATTGGCAGTGTTTCATGAGTCTGTGTTTAGGCCTATAAATTGTGAAAATAAGTGGTTAATTGTAAAATGAAAGTGATTATAAATCTTGTTTTACAGACACAACCCAGCAGCTTTGCAGAGGATTCTCCATCAGGCAGAGAGGTATATTTCACGTGGCTGTCAAATGTGCCATTGACTGCTTATATACTGTATTTTCTACATTGTGTGATGTATCCTATAATTTAAGGCCAATTAAGACATTATGCTATTTTAATAGGATGTCCCATCAGCAAGCATGCCGGGTAGTAGGCCTACTTCAGATAGAAAACAGTTGGAGTCTCAGGTGAGTTTTCAATGATTTAGTAGACCTACTACAATGATACTACATAGAGTATAAAAAGACAAAGTTAGCTCATTAATTTAGGTTGTACAATTTAACTCATCAGCGTTGGTTATTCTTATGCTGTTTTGAATAGGATGTCCCAACAGCAAGCATGTCGGGTAGTAGTAGACAGTTGGAGTCTGAGGTGAGTTGTCAGTGCATGAACAGACAAAGTTAGCTCATAAACTTAGGTTGTACAATTTAACTCATCAACTTTGGTTATATTTCATATTTTTACATGTAGTTAACTGAGTGTGGTCTGTTTTCTTAGGCAATGGTTCCAGGTACAGGTAGCATCAGAGAGAGTAGTGAAGGAGACAGCAGTGGTGAGGAAGAGGGTAGCACAGGGGAGAGTCTGGATATCCAGTCCACGCCAAATCAGCCTGACCCAAAATGTATTCCTGTACAGAAACTTTCAGATAAAACCCTCCGTTTTCAAGAACAGTGGTACAGGCGGTATCCATGGCTTCACTATAGCCCAAAAATCCAGGCAGTTTTGTGCTTCCACTGTGTGAAGACCTACACAATAAATAAAAGTACATTGTCCAAAAAAGCAGACCCAGCCTTCTCATCCAAAGGCTTCAAAAATTGGAAAAATGCTATGCATAGGTTTGAGGTTCACCAAAATAGTAAAGCCCACCACCATGCAGTGACAGTTTGTGAACAAGAAAGAACCCCAATTCATGCACAGCTGTCGAGTGCATTAGCACGACAGCAGGAAAATGGCAGATACTGCCTTCAAAACATTGTCTGTTCCATTCAGTTCCTCGGGAGACAGGGGTTGGCATTTCGTGGCCACAATGATGATGAAGGTAATTTTTACCAACTTTTGCAGCACAAAGCCAAAGGAGATCCCCGCCTCTCTAGCTGGTTATCCCAGTCAGTTGATTACACATCTCATCACGTGCAAAATGAGATTTTGCAATTATTGGGGAATAACATTGTTAGGGACATCGCAAAATCAATACAGGCTTTACCTGTTTTGCAGTACTCCATTATTATTGATGGAACACAGGATATCTCTGGCAAAGAGCAGGAGTCTGTGTGCCTCAGATATGTGGACCACGATTTAGTCCCCCAAGAAGCATTCATAGGTTTATATGAGCTCTCAGCTACTACTGGACAGGCTATTGCTAAAGTAGCAAAGGATGTGCTCCTGAGGCTAAATATTCCTATTAAAGGTCTGAGGGGGCAAACGTATGATGGCGCAACCAACATGTCTGGAATTCATTCTGGGGTGCAGGCTGAAATTAAGAGGCAGCAGCCCTTGGCCCTCTTCATGCATTGTGGGGCACATTGCCTGAATTTAATCACGCAGGCTGCTTGCCAGTCCAGTACTGTAATCAGAGATGCACTGCAGTGGGTGCATGAATTGGGGTCCTTGAGCAAGACCTCAGGAAAATTCAAAGCAACCTTCTCTGCTGTAGCAACAGCGTCAGAAGGCCCTTCTGTTTCACTTAGACCTCTCTGTCCAACGAGATGGACAGTGAGGGGCCCTGCTGTGAGGGCTGTGCTTTCACAGTATGAATCTGTGCTGAGCAGCTTGGAGGAGATGGGTGCGAACAATCCAAAGGCAAATGGGCTGAGAGACAGATTCGAGAGGGGGAAAACGGTCATGGGCCTTCATTTAGCTCTGGAGGTAATTGAGATCCTTGAGGGTCTAAACAAGTCTCTGCAGAAGCGCACACAGACAATTGCTGGCATGATGAGTGCCATTGGTTGCGTTAGAGATTGTCTAAGGGCCAATAGGAGTGAGGTGAAATTTAAAGAAATCTTTGACAAAGCAGAGAAGATGATTGATTCCCTTGGGATTGAACCCATTCAAGTTCCCCACCAAAGGCCCCCCCCAAAACGTTACACTGGGGCATCAAGCCACCACATTGCAACTGCAGAGGAGTGGTACAGGACAGAATACTACAAACTCATGGATTCTGTAGACACCCAGTTTGAAGTGAGATTCAGCCAGCCTGATTTGAAAGTCCTACAGGAACTCGAGAATGTCCTGCTCACTGGAACAGTGAGTTCAGTGACAAATGATTACCCAGAAATTGACAGCATCACTTTACAAGTACAGCTGTCTATGTTTCACTCAAAATACAGCATTGACTCCATCTCAGGTGCAGCTGATGTCATAAGAGGTATGACTGTTGAAGTTAGCGGCCTGTTTGATCAGGTAGAGACCCTTTTGAGGTTGTTGTTAGTCATGCCAGTGTCATCCTCAGAGGCTGAGCGAAGTTTTAGTGCTTTGAGGCGACTGAAAACATGGCTCAGGACAACCATGACACAGGCACGGTTAAACCATGCTGCTGTGTGCCATATCCACCAGGACAGGTTGGATAGCATTAACATACAAGAAATCTGCCACCAGTTTGTGTGTGCCAGTGAACGACGGCGCCATGCATTTGGCTCGTTTATGTAGGCATACCTAGCTACAAAGTTACAATTTACAAACAAGTTAAAAACCAGTTATAGTTACAAACAAGTTACAGACCAGTATTAGTAGTAAAGTGAATGTTAAGTATTTCATGGTTAATGGTTTCCAGTACTACACTTGCATAATGTTTATGTTTTTGCATACTGTTTTTTTATTGTTGTATTCGTTTATTTATTCATTGTTGTTGTATTTATTTATTTTTATTATTATTTATTTTAATGTAAATTGTGAACAGGTCAGGAATCAGGTCAGGAAAATATTTTGTTTTTGGATATGACATTTCATATTTGTATTATTTGTTGATTGAATTATAATAATGACCTGTACAAGACATAATACATTTTTACTGGAAACTTAATCTTTTGAGTTGGTGTGTCTTCTATCTTCAGTTAATAAATGTTTGGTGTTAATTTGAAGTAGTCATCCACCTACATTTGACAAATGTAGGTGGATGACTAAAAAATGGTATATTCCACTTGTTTTTCACACATCTCGCACTCCATGCAGAGTGCACTTACAAAACTACATCAAGTAACATGTTCAAAATACACTTCAACTGGAGTACCGAAACTCACATGAACAGCTTTACCTGTAGATCCTTTAATTTCAGAGATGCGTGTAAAATACAGTAGGTCAATATTTCACAGGAGACATTGTATAAATGTTGTGTGGAAAATAAAGCAACACAATGTAATGCTGATTGTTGAGGCCAGTGGAGAAAGAAGCTCAGTTTGGTTTGTCTACTGACAGGCCGTGCAAGTGTTGCATACACACACACACACACATAAAACGAGAGAAAAACCTCATTAAGGTCACGGGCGCAGAGCGACCTTAGGTACGCTATGCAAATTGCCCCAAAAAAATGTCCATACCAATATCAAAACCATGGATCCGCCCTTGGACACAGACAGCATGCTACTCTCCGAAGGATTTTCAGCCATGATTCTCAGATAAACGCTAGCGATTGAACCATGGCGTGAAGTGAAAGGGAAGCGCGCCGGTCGACCAGTTTACGGCAGAGCTGTTACATATCATGAAATAACGTGATAAAGGATTATCATGAAATAACATGATAGTTGCATAACTCGAAATAACGTGATATTTGTGTATCATGAAATAACATGATAGATTCGTATATCGTTATAAACGTGATAATTACACATCACGGTATAACGTGATAATTTCACGTTATAACGTGAAAATACCACATCATGAAATATCGTGATAATTTCATATCACTTCTCTTCCGGTTCACGCAACTTGCAGCAAATGTAAATATCCGAATGGGATGAAATGCCCAAGATTGCCCGTTATCCGATTTTTTTAATTTTTGCATTTGTGCACAGAATAGGAAATCGGAAAAACATTCGTTATCCGTTTTTTCCTTTCAGTTTTCGGAACGAATATTGAGAAAAAAAAGGCATTATTATTATTTTTTTTTAATTTCGGTTTTATTTTGAAAATCGAATGTACGAATGATACACGGATTAAAAACATTAACTGAAATCTCAAAGTCTCTAATCTACACTATAAAAGTTATCAAAATCACTCACAACGAGGAAACTCAAAAGGCTGAAAAAACTGAAATAAGCACTTGAAAACAAACTGCTATGCTAAGAAATTTACAACGAAAAATCACTCACTTGAGGCAAAACAAAGAAACACGAGTAACAAGACTATGGCTGTGGACGGGCAAGGGAAAAGGGCTTCGGTGATCATACGGGGAAGAAACACTTCGGCACAAGACAAGGGCAGACGCAGACAAGATATACACCGGGTAATGGGGAACAGGTGGAAACAATCAGGGCGGGGCCGACAATCAGACTGATGACACATGAGGAAGGGCAAGTGACCTGAAACGAGAGGAGAGTTATCTTTCAAAATAAAACAGAAAATGACAAGACAAAAAAAAACAACTTGACCTCACAGCGTGACATAGAGCCTGCTTCTTAATTAATAAATAAAGCAATTATATTAATAAAGCTTTTTTGAGGTTTAGTTTGTTGTTCATTATTGGAAAATGTATAATAAAGGTAACAATCATTGTGAGTCTGACTACTATAGCTTCATTTATGTAAATACCTATTTCTATTCCAAGTGGAAGGATATCATTTTCTCCGTGTTACTGAAACAGATCTAATTCTGTAATTATTCCTCTGTTGATAAAAAACAACGCTGGTCTATTTATTTTTTTTTACATCATGTGCAATAAGTATATTTATACACAGTTTATATTTGTAATGTCCTTGACATATATTTATATGGTGTAACTCCACATCTCTCCATTTATTTACAATAATATGTGCATGTTTTTACCATACAGATAATACATTTGTATATTCTGTTTTTGTATTCCCTTGTAGTATGCAGCTCCTTCATGTTTCACTCACTGAGATTGAGCTGTTCTTTTTATTATGTGCTCTAATTAAATTAGTACTTAAAAAAAAAGATTCACACAGCAATTCAAATTTGCCTTTGCCTGTGCAAATGGCAATAAATTGTATTCTGTTTGATGCAATGTGCTGTTGTAGCCACTAGACGGCAGTTACAATCCAGGATCAGATATTTGATTTTGAGATGTGTTCAGGGCCAATAATGAGAACTTCTCTCTTGTCAGACTTAAATACACAACATGTAATTTTTAGCCTCCAGGGGTCTCGATCAATACAACATGAAGTGATGACATGAAGCAGCAAGGGATCATGGGAGTTGTTGCCTTCTCTTTTAAGATCAGTGTTCAGTGTTTTACCACGAGCTGAGTTATCTGCAGAGGTCTTTATCTCTAAAACAAGCAGACCTGGTGATTAAAGCTGTTAACTTAAGATGCAGACATCTGATGGCTGAATGGCTATGAATATGGGGTGAGTGGTGACTGTGTAGTGGTGACATCACAACTTCATGGAAGTCCTGATGGCTCTGATTATTTTGGGACAGTATTTATAGAATGGAGACCTTCTTATAATCAAAAATATATTAACATCTATCTTCCTACGACCTATAATGATCTTAATGACACAAGATAACCTGCGTGCAACTGAATATTTTTTACAGAAGATTTTTAGAAAAAAACATCTGTTGGATTTTGAAAAACCTAGAAACTGAGCTGACTTTTCTGTCGTGACCTCTGACCCCCAGAAAAAAAAGTCAATGGACGATGAAACAATAACCATTAGCATATTATTCCTTGAGGTTCCCAGTGTGATTGGGTGATGAACAGCAAATAGATCCTCGCCACGCAGCCATTAATTCATTCTCCCCCCATTGTTTTAAACCAATTCTGCTGCATGTGAAGCAGATTATGTCACATTCAGATGACAAAAGGTTGCTTCTCGCTGCTGATCTGCAACAGAGAAAGAGATGAACAACTGTGATTCTGGTTGTCAGCGGTGACAAAGGCTCTGTTGTTGAGGCTTCAACATGCTGATTCACTAGAGTGACAGTGGGTCAGCTGACAGAGGGAGTGCTTGTTTAATAACACACACTCCATCTCAACAGGGCCTTCTATAAATCAAATACAAGACAGAGAGTCAATACACACACACACACACACACACACACACACACACACACACACACACACACACACACACACACACACACACACACACATTCACATGCACATACATACACATGTACACACATGCATACAATGTAGAATAGTTTGTTGAAACACTGTTGTACCATTGTGATTCAGAAACAATGCACAGACAGTCTTTGTGTGTGTGTGTGTGTGTGTGTGTAGTCTCTTCAGCAAAAAAACTGAGTTATTGCATACAGTATGTTCATACTACAACCACAGACACTACTTGGTTCTGATTGGCTGTTGAGAGACTGGATGTTGTACTGAAGTTTAATATTGTTGTCATACAGAGTGATGAGGTGGTGACATGTAGCACAACAAGGGGGTGAAGCTTTCCCGCACATGCTCAGTGGCCTCTGCTTTACAATGTACCACTCTAACGAGACTGAAAACTATATTTCTGTTATTTGTCTTTGAAGACAGAGTGTGAAGTGGCTGGGATTAGAATCAGCACCACCAAAACTCTGGTCATGGTTCTCAGTTGGAAAAGGGTGGAGTGTTGACTTTGGATCAGGGATGAGATTCTGCCTCAAGAGGAGGAGTTCCAGTATCTCGGGGTCTTGTTCACAAGTGAGGGAAAGATGGAGTAGGAGATTGACAGGTGAATTGGTACATCTTCTGCAGTGATGGCCCACCGGCCCATCCTGGTGAAGGAGGATATACCAGTCAAGCTACTTTCCTAACCTCACCTATGCTCACAAGGTTTGGGTAGTGACCGGAAGGACAAGATTGCAATTACAAGCGGCTGAAATGAGTTTCCTTCGCAGGGTGGCTGAACTCTCCCTTAGAGATAGGGTGAGAAGCTTGGTCATTTAGGAGGAGCTTAAAGTAAAACCGCTGCTTCTCCATATTGAGAGGAGCCAGCTGAGGTGGCTCAGGCGAGGAGTGAGTGAGGAGCCTCTTGGACGCCTCCCTGGTGGGATGTTCCGGGCACATCCCTCCAGTAGGCGTCCCTGGGGAAGACCCAGGATACAATGGAGAGAGTATGTCTCTCGGCTGGCCTGGGAATGCCTTGGGGATCCCCTGGGGAGGATGAAGTCATCATCATGGCTCCCTCAACTCAACCTTGGATAAAGCAGGAGAAGATGAGACAAGATGAGAAATTATCCTCCCAAGTGTTTTTCTCCAAAACCAACAGACCCAGTGATTAAAATGTTCAGAATTAAACAGTGATTAAATGTCTTAGAATCATTTGTTCCTGGATTCTGTGTGTTCAGACTGTGTGTTCATATTTCTGTATATTTGCATCTATATCAACATTTTGAATTTTGTGCAAATCAGTTATTTCACCACTCCTCCTACAAAGACTGAACAATTGTCATCAAATCTGGTTCAGAACATCTCTGGACCAAGTTGGAAAAAATAGCTTGGGGCAGTGGTTAGCGCTATTGCGTCACAGCAAGAAGGTCACAGGTTCAAGACGTTCTCTGTGACCTTTCTCTGTGGAATTCATTAGAGTCGCAGCAGACCCCTGCAACTCTAATGACGAAAAAGCGGGTATAGAAAATGAAATGACTGACTATATATATGACATATAGATTGAGTCTAGCCGATAACAATGCAGCAACGTGATTAAGGCTGTTGTTTTATCCACAAATTCATATATATATATATATATATATATATATATATATATATATATATATATATATATATATATATATATATATATATATATGCACACACACTTTGTGCCTTTGTGCTATTTGGTTATATGTAATGTAAGAGTGACCATGATTTGGTGTCATTTGGCTAATACGTGGCGCAGTCATTGTCTAAACAGAATAAACTAAGGAATCTCTATGTATGTATCTTTTACATATCATCACATACTGTTCATCAGATCAACTTCTCACTTGGCAAGTGTGTCTCTGAGGACCTCAGGGATCACAGTGTGGAAAGTTGATCATCAGTCAGTCATCTTCTATACCTGCTTATTCCCCATTATGGTCGCAGGGGTCTGCTGGAGCCAATCCCAGCGCATTACGGTGAGAGGCAGGGATATACCTCAGATGGTCACCAGCCAATCGTGGGGCACACACTCCATTCACTCACACATTCACACCTACAGGTAATTTAGAGTCTCCAAAACAGCGCTAACCCCTGCTCCACCGTGTCGCCCGAAAGTTGATCGTATGAGTGGTTATTAAGAAAATGAAGAGAAAGAGACATGTCCCCTAACAACACTGTAAGCAGCCATACTGAAACCAAGAAATTGGCCTGTTCCGAATGGGCACTGCACAACTATTGAAAATTGACACCCTGATGGTGTTGAAACCTGTTTCTCAATATTCCTTTAATTTCCACCTACACTTGGAAGTTTCTCAATTGTTAATTTTGAGTCCCTAAGCGTTACCATCACAAAGTGAGCCACCATCAGATGCTACATGTCAAACATGTGGAAAGATGGGTTTATCTGTCCATCTGTGTCATAACCCCCAGTCTGTGAACTCGGCCTTAACGCTGCTGTCTGACACAGTAATGTGATTACTGCAGATGTCATGTCATGTTTTCATCCCGATCTGGACAACATGCTCATAATTAATCTTGGCATTAATCTGGACTTTGGCAGCCTGAGTCTGTAACATATTTTGCAACACATACACGTGCCACTCAGACACTCATCATAAGCACTAATGCGGCCGGTCTGGATCTTACTTGCATCAAACAATATCACATTGATTAAATGCATGAATATAACATGAAAAGTTGTTACAGGAGAAAACAATCTACAGTAAATATGAGGAAATAGAATTATACTCCTGCTGGAGCCATTTTATCAAGATAAATACTATGATTGTTGTGTTTATCTTTATGTTTTAAGTTTTCAGATCAACTGATTTTTTTTTATTCTCAAAACCTATATATATAGTCCTATGTTTAAAAACCTCAGGTTTCTGTTTTGTAACTACTTTATCATCCATTGTTGTAAATATAAATCTTGTTACTATTGCTTGATGCTTTTATTGTGAAATAAAAATGTGTGGTTATGCTCTGCATAACCACACGCGTCAAAATGCAATTATAATCAGTATTTATAATTGAGAGTATGATTTGTTGCTGTATTTATTGCAGTAACAATTTGCTGTTTCCTGTTTCTTTTACTTTTTGCCTTCATAATATTTTGTTTTTTCCTATTCTCAATTTTGGTATGATCTATCTAATGAAGACAGATTTGCAAAGCCTGTATGCTTGTTTAAGACCTATAGGATGGGTTCACAAGTTTTCAAGTTTGTCTCGAAACAACAATCAGGAGCCCGATTGAACATGTAAGCTGTTCTTTCTAAAAGCTTTACAGAGGAGAAACTATATTGAGATGATTTTTGCTTCTTGAGCTCATATGAAGCTTTAAATGAAGTAGAGTATAAAGTAGAGTAATCTTTTTAATGCCAAAGTCTACTTCTAAAAAAGCCCAACAGGAAAACACTGTCAGAGGAAACAAAAAAAGGGAATTTAATGCAAAAAAGACTGTAACTGTGTTAGATATCTACTTGATATTGCTAATTGATTTGTTGAAGGCTCCTTTAGGATTCACATCTACTTTTGAATAAATTTTATCAGAAAATGTAAGAGTTTCTGCCACTTCCACACTTACTTTGTTTTAGCGTTTCATCAGAAATTTAGAACACGTTAAACTACACATTTCCCATGTCTGATAAACCAGAGATTTTCTTGTGCTACCCTGGCAACATGCAAAAATAGCATAAGCATATTAAAAAGTATATTCTCTCAGAAGTACATGTACATTTTGATGAGCTGAGTGTGTGATTTCTACCTGTGACATCACTGTGTTTCAGCCCAAATTGATTGGACTCTTTTGTTCTCTGAGGTGGCGGATGGCGTGAGAGCAGACAAGACCTTCTCTTCTGTACTTTATTACGACAAGCCAGAGACTCAAGGCAAAGTCATTCATTAAACATGAACATCTAAAAATAAAGACCTCCCCCTTTCACCAGAACTGCTGTCTTTAATCTGGGCCAGAGCTTTAAGTGGTTTTCATCGGCACATGAGAAAGACGACAATAAGAGATAAAGAGACACATACAGGGGATGGTTCACACAGGGAGGAAGAGGAGGAGGATGGTCCTTCTCATACAGATCTAAGCCTGGGTGCAGATTTCAGAATGATTTACTGCCTAACCTCCAAGTTTTCTTTTGATGTCTCCTCCAAGGAACCTAAAGGTTAACTTCCATATTTTGGGAAAAATATGGAAGTTTTTAAAAATGTTGCACAACAGAATCTAGACTCAAAAAACTCATTAATATACACAATAGGAATCAACAACCCTCTGCAGTCAACAGAAAAAGAAGAAAATATATTTATACAGCGCTTAATTCCATATACTGTGGTGGAAAAATCCTAGGTATAGCATTTTATCATCCTAGGAGACTTCAACCTTCAACTCAAAATAGTGACTGTTTGATCTTAACACTTCCTAAATCATTAGCCTAACCTTAAACACTGATCTCTGTTCTTCTTCTGTGACCTTACATGTTAACCAACACTTTTAAACTTGTAAGACACCTCATAACTATTAAAGTTAATAGAGTTAATAAAACTAATGCTATACCCAGGATTTTTCCACCACAGTTCCCTCCTTTTTATCAAACATACATTACATCATTATTTACATTATAAATTCATTCCATCATATGATCAGAGCAATTACTAATCAAATAAGAATTTATGTTCCCAAATATCTTAACATATAAAAAATGGACAATACATTCTTTGGACATGGATCTACACCAAATTATGATTATTTCTGTTTCTGTGAAATTAATAAGTGCCAAAAACAATAATGGGGTGAAGACTAGCACTCACATTTCATCCATTTGTTTTCATGTTTTTGTCAGTCGGTCATCTTCTATACCCGCTTATTCCTCATTAGGGTCACATGGTCTGCTGGAGCCAATCCCAGTGCATTACAGGTGAGAGGCAGGGATACGCCCCAGATGGTCGCCAGCCTATCGTGGAGCACACACACCATTCACTCACACCTATGAGGTTTGAGTGACCACAGCATGTCTTTCGAGCTGTAAAGACATGCTTAACCACAGCATGTCTTTCGAGCTGTAGAAAACCCATACAGACACAGGGAGAACATGCAAAATCCATATAGACAGGTCCCAGACCCAGGTCTTGAAGCTGCAAACTTCTTGCTATGAGGCAACAGCGCTAACCACTGTCCCACTGTGTCACCCTTATGTTTTTGTCAGTCAGTCATTTTCTATACCTCATTAGGGTCGCAGGGGTCTGCTGGAGCCTATCCTAGGGCATTATGGCGAGAGGCAGGGATACACCCCACATGGTCGCCAGCCTGTCGTGGGGCACACACACCATTCACTCACGCACTCACACCTACGGGCAATTTAGAGTCGCCAATTAACCTTAGCATGTTTTTGGACTGTGGGAGGAAACCGGAGTACCCAGTGAAAACCCACGCAGACATGGGGAGAACATGCAAACTCCACACAGAAAGGTCCCAGACCTGAACCTGCGACCTTCTTGCTGTGAGGCAACAGCGCTAACCCCTGCGCCACCGTGTTGCCCTCTTATGTTTTTGTACCACTCATTATTTTCTTCCATTAAACCTTTGTCTTCCTCCTATACTTTTATTTCTGCTTCCCTTCATCCCATTTGGTTTTTACCAGTGGTTGATGAAGCATTTGGATCTTCTACCAAGTAAAATTAACAATGCAGCTATGTTAAATAGTAAAAGACCAGTCTGAAAAACCCTTCTCCAGTAGAAGTACATTAGTATTATGAGTCAATATAGTTAAAGTATTACTAATACTATTACTATTATTATGAGCTATAGTCAAGTATTGCAGTATTACCAGTAAATGTAGTTAAAGTATTGCAGTATTGTGAGTTAAAATATTGCAGTATTATACGTTTATGTAGATAAAATATAGCTAAAGTGGTTCCTAACCTCAGGGTCGGGCCCCTACAAAGGGTCAGCGTATAAATGTGAGGGGTCCTGAGATGCAGGCATGTGCATTGTTTGCACAGTAATGCAACTTCATGGTGGATTTGAGTGTACTTGGTTGCAGCAGAATCTATTGGAATTTCTAGAATCCTATGCTGGTATCACAGAAAATGTATGCATGTTTGACTATTATATTTATTATAAAAAGTCTACTCTACTATACTACTATATTAACTATTATAAATACAAAAACAATCTAATAATAAGGAAAATACCAATTTAAACTATGATTGTCTCACCCTCACATTTAAACATATCAGTACTATTTTATATACACAGACAAATTGAATATAATAATGTGCATAAATATAAAATATATGTAACTGTGCATGTGTGCCATGTGTAAATGGCCTGCACAAAGTGGATGGCCAAACTGAATATAAGCACAGCTACATTTTGCTACATTATTACTGTTATTGTATTTTATTGGCAATTTGGAATGATAATTGAGGACAGATTGTGAATCAACACCATGGAGCACACTTGTGGCTTTCTAGAAAAGATTTCTATGTGTGTGTGTGCATCACTGTCCCTACCAAATATATTAGATGTGGTCAATGATATGGTATATTGTGATTTCATATTACATTCTTCTTTAATTAGGGTTGCCCTATTTTAACATTGAGCACCTACGCCTTCAAAGGTCTCTGCACAGCCCTGCTGAGGTGACTGATGCTGAGGAAGAACAATGTCTTGAGTCACTTATCTATTTATCTTTGATTCTTGGTGAAATAATGGATCGTTTGATCATTTAATTTGAAATGAAACCATGTGAGAAGGGAAAATATGTATTTGTTGTAGCTGTTAACTATCACAGACAAAAAACGTGAGTCGACTAAAATGGTGTTTCTATGACGCAAAGACTCAAAGTTTAAACCGCTGGTTTCATCTTTAACTGTGCTGTATTTTAAAGATTTTTAAAGGTTCAAATCTGCATCTGAAAGTAATTAAAGCTGCAGACAAATGCAGTGGAGGAGAAAGCACAAGAATTACTTTCAGATATAGTGAAGTGTGTGAAAATACTTTAAAGTAACTACTTTCCACCACTGACTTTACATCTCATGTTTTCATCCTGGTGTTTTAAGCTTTACAGCCCAATCCATTTTAAATCCACCTTTCAATCCTCCTGCTGTTCTCATTTTCACCTTTTCTCTCTTTTAAATCCAAAACTTTTCTCCCTTTTCTCCTCTCCTTTCCTTTCTCGGCCTTGTAGGTGAGCTGCATGATTGGGCGTGCAGGTTGGAGGAGGAGGGGGGTTAGGCTTTTGTAAATCACATGGTTCACATTTTGCAGATCTGTGAGACGCCATTTTAAAGGAAAGTTTGGAATTTCTTGACCTGGGGAGGTGCAGGAGGAGGAGGAAGAGGCGGAAGAAGAAAAGAAAACGAAAAAGAGAAGGAGGAAGGAGAGGAAAAAAAGAAAGAAGAAAAAAGAGGAGGGATTCTCACAGAGAGAAGTTTGACACGAATGCATAACGGCAGACTGCTGGTAATATCACACTAAACGTGCGGGCCAGTGCGGGTTAAGTCAGACTGGGTTTGGCACGGCTTGTCTCTGAAGTTTTTTTTTTTTTTTTTTATTTTGTTAGACAATCATCAAAGCTCCGGATCTGATTGTTTTATGCATCAGACGCGGCGGCGGCGGCAGCGGGGCAACTCACGCACGCATCGCCTGTCCGGAGGTTCCTTTTTTTCACACGGAGTTAGATTTCCACTGCGGGTCAGTCTGCGCGGTGCACGCACGGGCAGGGAGCCTTCTCTGGCCGGGGAACTCTGACGTGGGGAGTCGGTGACACACACGGAGCTAGTTTTCTCGCTTTCTGTGACATTAATATAAACTGCGTCTCCTGCCTAAGCTTTCACCTGCTTTCACCTGAGATTTCGTCTTGTAATTTTCCTCGTTGTTACTATCATATCATTTCCTCATTAGTATCAGTTTTCCTCCTGACAGTTAGTTTGGCTCGTTTGGGGAACTTGGTGTCGTCGTGGAGGGATTTTTTTCACTTGGAGCGGTGACAGAGGAGGTTTAACTGGCGGAATAATCAATATAATCAGTGAAAACAACCGTCCTGTGTGAGGGACTGTATGTGGCTGACACAGAAGTAGCCCCGAACCATACCGACCATGCCAGTCAGAAAGAAAGGTAAGCCGCTTTCACCTCACAAATTAGTACAAACTAGCACGCTAGCTAGCCCCTACCGGTGTTTCGGTTTAACGAGTGACCGTGTTAACTGGTGACTTTCAGCCGAAGTGTCGTGTTTGCTTGATTTCAGACAAATAAGTGAACAAATGTGACTGCCCGTCGTTGGCGAACACGTTTAAGTACGAGTTTGGACACAAATAAATAAAGTAATACTCCTCTTTTTTGGATACCGACATGTACTGTTGCGTGTTTTCAATTGCTGCCGTCACCACGACAACCGCGGACACATTCGACTAAATGTCACCAGTTAACACGGTCCCTGGTTAAACCGAAACACCTGCTGGGAGAAACTCAAACCCTTGTGTATAGAAATAAAACCCTGAAACACTAACACGGATATAACTCGAACAGAAAACTGCTAACGGCTTATTTCGGCTTCACTGAGCCGTGTCGTGCCATGTCAGGCAGGTAAAGTGAGTTAAAGTGGTGAGGCTAGCTGGTTAGCCGCTGCAGCTAGCCCCAAGTTGTATATGGGGCACCTTGTCTGGAGACAACTAAAAATAAACTCCAATATTAATAAAATATGTACAAGCTCTTCTACAGTCACCACAGCTTTGCTGGAGGAGGTTAACTGTGAATATTTCGAAAAAAATACATATATTGCTGGATGAAGTACTCAGATACTTTCTACTTGAGTAAAAGTAGAAATAAAGTCATGAAAAAATACTCAATACGAGTAGATGTCTTGAATTAATAAAAATACTTCAATACTATCAGCAAAAGGTACTGATTATGCAGATGGTATATTAATTTAGAATGATATATACTTTTTAAATCAGTATATACATGCAAAATTGTTTTAACACAGCATATTTGAGATATTTTGCGTATATTAATAAATATATTGAATATGATTCAACATATACATTTAATCAGACTTTCTTTATTCTGGATTTGGTCAGCTTAATCTCACATAAACCTGCAGCTGACCTGCTGCTGAAACAATATTGACTTGTATTCAGGGCTGATTAGTCAATGAATCAATTGGGTTGACAGTCAAAAAGTTTGATAAACAATCAGTCATTTTAAGAAGCCCAATTTCTGCTTCTGAAATGTCTCATGTTTGCAGTTTTTCTTTTAATTATTATTATTATTATTTTTACTTGTTTCTGACCTCTCATAGACAAAACAAACAATTACAGTAATAGTTTGAAACAGAGACACATTAAAGGCTCCTTAAGTTAACTTTTCTTCGGCTTTATTTGAAGTTGTCATATCCCTAATAATATATTTTAAGAACTGAAAATCACCTCATTATAGTTGTATATATCCTCTCTCAAGCTTGTCTCTGCAGCTCTTGAAAGGTAGAGGTAATTTTGTTTCTGTTTCATTAATATTATGTAGTGTCTCCTGATTGGCTGATTTGAATGGCTGTGAAGGTGGGGTGGGTGGTGACTGTATAATTGTGACATCACAACTTCATGGCAGTTCTGACAGTTTATTATAAGTTTTAGTGTGTATTTCTGTTGATTGAGAGTTTTCAAATATGGGACAATATTTATAGAACAACTAGATCTTGTAATCAAATACATAATAAAATGTACATCTTTACAATATGGGACCTTGAACTGTTTCAGGTTTGTCACAGGGCATATGCTAAAGTGTTGAACTTATTTTCATCATGAGCATTTTATCCTCATTCAGATTTGTCTTTATTTTTGTTTTGGTCATTTGAGTTGATTTTTCTGTAACTGATTCAGAAGTCTTGAGTCTTTCCTGTGTGCAGAGCTTGGTACACTGACCTGTTGGAGAAAGGCCTGAAACCTCCCACAGCCCAGATTCTCTTTATATTTAATGTTTTTTTTTTTAAGTGTTCATTTAAATTATTATATCTGCACATGCCCTGTTCTGCTTGGTGTTTCAGCATTGAGGGATTACGGCCGCAGAAAAGCAGCTGTTGGTTCAGTCCGGCAACTTTATACTCACCTGTCTGCTGAGCTGGAACTGCACTGTGCTGCCATAATGTCTCAGATCAGTTTTTGGTAGTCAGTGAGGCTTAGAATGAACCGGCAGCAGCGGCTGCTCTGCTCTGCTGTATCCCTGACTCACCTCTGCTGCTGCTTCTTTTTCTACTTCTTGTTGCTGTCCAGACGCACAGCGAGCCCTGTTGCTCCTGGAGGAGTACCGAGCTAAACTGAACCACGCTGAGGACCGGCAACTCCAACACTCCATCCAGAGGGTCATTGACATCTTCCAGAGCAACTTGTTCCAGGCTCTCATAGGTATGAGCTCCCCTCTGCACACACACATCCTAAACCAGATGCTCTGCAGCTTCCCATTCAGGGAAGCTAGAAAATAATGATAGTCCTTTAGATAAACTGTTGGATGTTACAAGACCACAGAATAATCTCCGTGAACTAAACGAAGACATAAACTTATAAATTCTAGTCCCTGTCATCTAAAACAACACTTTCTTCTTGTTCCTTCAATTGGATGTTTGTGTTTCTATGTGCAGAGTTTCTCTGAGCTAATTTTAATGCCTCGACACACCTGTAAGATTTGTGACATCACAATTAGTTGATTAATCAGACCAGTACACGATTAATGAGTGAAGTGTAAATCTGAATAATGAGAATGAAGATTACAGTGAAGCCAGGAGATATCTTTTGTCCAGCAGGAAGGATGAACATGTTCAGCAGTGTATTTTTTGACAGACAATAGCAGAGAACAGTTTTGACATACCATAACTCTCAAATATTGATATCAGCCAGACTGTTGCCAGAACACAGTTACAAGTTAAAAAAGTCTTTATTTTGTCCTCCACTCACTTTTTCTTTTAACACATATATAAACATTAATGGAATTTAAATTGCAGTAATACCACCTGTCAGAGTATCCAGGATCAACTCTGTTAGTGATGCAGATCCAGGTTTTTCTGATCCAATATTGATACCTAGGCTGAGTGTATCGGCTGATACAGATCCTACTGTTGAATGAAATAACTGAAATATATATATATGAAATAACTGAATATATATATATATATATATATATATATATATATATATATATATATATATACATATATACACACCGCTAGCTAGCTAGCAGCAATACATTTACAGTATCTAGTCACATCGATTATTTATATATATATATATATATAGTTCAATATCCTCATCCAGTGTTTAGCACAGACCAAGTAGGGTTGAGTGGTAGACCTGTGCCGGTGTTATTGTGAACCGTAAAGCCTAATAATGAATCAAAGGCAATCATTTTAACATCAGGTCTGCAACACAGTGTCTTGAATCATTTAGCGGTAAGGCTGTGGAATTACCTTAGTTTTAATCACGATTTCGATCTGCGTGTCAAACCATCTCCAAAATCATATAATTGAGTTGAAACGAAATTTGACATTTTTCATTACACAATTTTTGAAAGGAGTGATACACGTGATTACGAGAGAGAAAGAGATGCATATGGGTCAGTGACAAATAATGTTTGTTTTAAGAAGCATTCATTAGGTCTCAAAGTGTACATTGTGTGTTCATGTTGGTTTCTTATTTGAAAGTCCATTTGTATCTTTTTTTTTTTTTATACAAAAATCACAATTTATTGTGATTTTTTTTTTTGGCACAAAATGTTAAATGGTTGTGAAATCAATATCAGTGGCTGCACATTCACACAATTCAAACTTTACTAACTCATTAACTTACCACAACAATGTTTAGGTTCTTTTGCTTTAATCCCTGTGTTAGATATTAATATAAAACATGAGACAAACGTGCCTCATTTATCTGATATCCGATCCAGCTAATAGGTAATATCAGAGCCAATGTACGATCTGGGTATCAGAACGGTGAATCTGTAGTTGTATATGACCTAAACTTTTCATTTTAGTTATTCGTGAAGGAATCCTATCACACGAGTAATGATGTGCAGAAGCTCTATGACTGGCCTCCTGGCCGTGGCTGTCCTGGTGTTTGTTTCTCCTGTGTAAGCAGTCACAGCGGGCTGTGAGGTAGTAAAGTTGGTCGGTGTGACAGAGCACACATGGTGCTTTCAGTAGCAGCATCTGGCAGAGAAACTGTAGAATAAACTCCTGAGATAATGAGAACTCAGTGGCTCATATGGCTAGAGCAGAGAGGACAGAAGAAGTCAGCAGGGTGAACCACTTCTATTGAGATACTACTGTTTCCATTAATATTCAGACAAATGTCTTGTATGGCTGCTTGTGTTTAAAATTTAACATTTGGGAACCATAGTTTCTTCTGTTCAACATGAAGACATGTTTACATGTCAGGTTAAAATTTCAGGTTAAACTTCAATCAACTTCATGTTTCAGGTTTGAACTGAAGTTTCAAGGAACATAAATGTAATTGCCATTTATTTGAGTTTATTTGAGTGTTTTTTTTTAAAAAGGAGAAATACTAAATTTTTCAGATTCCAGCTTATTTAAATGTGAATACTTTCTGGTATCTTTGTGTTGAGGAGATCTCGCAGAGTATCTTTTATCTTAAATATGTTTTTTGACAAGTGATAAAAAGCCAACAACATATGCAGCATCCTTGATTTGTGTTATCTGATATGAAACATAAGTCCCTGGCTGGCAGGTTTCCCTGGTGTGTTTTTTTTGTGACTAGACTAGAGTCAACTAAGATGCTGCTGCAGGGTTAACGGACACCAAGTTGCAGGAATGTGGTCCAATCTGTTTGAATTTCCCAGGACTGACTGTTTCAGCAATCTGAGATGTGAAAGTGTAGCACAGCATCTCAAGCTTCACCTAGGGATGGAAACACATTCACAAATCACTAAGCTAAAGTTTTTGAAAATTTGATTCAAACCCATGTTTTATGGAAACAACATGATTCCTTTATTTTGTTCAGACATCAGCACAATCAGATGTTTTAATTAATCATCAAAACCTGTAGATGACCTGATGTTTCCATCCTTCTGTAGCTGTAGTCTGATGTGTAGTGATCCTCTGTAACAAAAACCTATTCATCAACATTTTAAGTTAAATTACAAACAAACAGTCATGACTGGATTACGTTGGATTACATTGGTTTCTTCCCTTTCTCCTCTTCCTTCAAACAACTGGTAGAACCGGTGTTCCTGCTCTCAGCGTCTTCATCATTAATAGATGAGGGGATATCGTCACTGTGAACATGGTGGCCTGGTTCCTGTTCTACTCGGCCTCATCAGTTTGTTTCCTGCGCTGCACAAAGCGAATCTAGACTAAAAACACTAACTCAAATCAGGATTACCATACAACTGTAGTGAAGAATAGCATATTTTTCCACCTGATTCTTAAAATAGTCAAATCTTGTACTGTTTTGAAATGTTAGTATGTGACATTGAATGAATCAAAATCGGTGGAACTGAACTGTGAGGTAGTGCATTGTTTGGGTGCATTTTTCAAATTTAGTGACTAAATATCTTTGTGAGACAAATACTTTCTGCCCCATCACCCGGAGACCAGTTGACCAACACACACTGCAGTCCTTAAATGTCCAGTGTGTAAGCCCTAGAAGCAGCTAGT
This sequence comes from Lepturacanthus savala, assembly GCA_030544235.1. Lineage (NCBI taxonomy): Eukaryota > Metazoa > Chordata > Actinopteri > Scombriformes > Trichiuridae > Lepturacanthus > Lepturacanthus savala. The sequence continues at coordinate 790,917 of CM060461.1, forward strand.
GCAACAGACTTGGCAGAAATGGATTATTATATTCATAAGTATGTTTTAATAAGTACATATTTCATCACAATAAGAAGTCTTTTTATTTATTGCCTTAGATTGAGATGAGGGCGTCACGGTGGTGCAGGGGTTAGTGCCATCGACCATCTGGGGTGTATCCCTGCCTCTCGCCGTAACGCGCTGGGATAGGCTCCAGCAGACCCCTGCGACCCTAATGAGGAATAAGCAGGTATAGAAAATGACTGATGACTGAGATTGAGATGTTGTGATCGACATGAGGACAAGATCTCCCTCCTTCTTGAAGTTTTACCATCTCTGCAGTGAATACAATAACTGAATCAGTGTGTTTGACCTCAGAAACCTGCAGCAGTGTGTTTTGACGGTGATGATTTTCCCCCTGAGCTGACGGTGCAGCAGAGAGGCTGCACTTCGCTGCTGGAGACACGACATGGTTATAACCTCCTCCTCTCACAGCATAGCCAACACACCAGCTTCTGTTTATGTGGAAAACATTTAACTGGAGATGTTGCTCAGCAAATTGCACTTTAATTTAGTTATTCTCATACAGTCAGAAGGACCATAGGACGCTTCCAAATGAATGCATTTTACTTCAAATCAAAAATCTGCATTCTCTGGCACACATTACTCTGCTGACAGTCATGTTTAGGCCTGAACATTGAATGCTTTAAAAACAAACTTTAATCTTTAAATCATTTCCAATCAGTGAAGCTGACTCAATCAGTGAAGGGTAGTGAGGAATGGTGTAATATGCTCACTTCTCTCAGTGCCTGTTAAAAGCCTGTCAACAGCATTTTGTATCAGCTGTAGAATAAATTGCGTTACAGTGATAACAGTTATGGCTCATACAGGCCACAAACTCAAACTGCCGATGAAGGCTGGGTTGATGATCTGATCATAATAATGCAAATGTTTGATAGTATTCATACTGTCAGCATGTTGTGTATTTCTACTTTAACTTTTTATGGCTTTATTGAAAGCACTAGTGAAGAGAGACTGCAAAGATGGAGGCAGAGACACTCAGGAACGTGCTGCACTACCCAGGACCTGAACTGAGGCTGCCTGGAGAGAGGGCTGCAGACTCTGAACCAGTGGTAGGAAGCTAATTTTTGGCCTGGTTGGGTTGCTTGTTTGTGCGTGAAGCTGTGACGCCTATGAGTGTTTTGGGACGTCAGAGGCTCACAGCTACAGCCACTGCTTGTTGTAGAGTGACAGAATCAGTCTCCAAACACCAGGATGGTCTCCGATAATACTGGAAAAAGATGATTTGTAAAGTCTCCAGATCAACTGGTCACAGAATGAAACATGAAAAATGCTCTGTTAGGTTGTATTTCAAGATCGCTGATTCACTCATTTTGATGTCAATCAAAACAAGTCGCAGCTTCAGGCAGATCATCCAATCATCATGCAGAACTTCAGTGTCCAGGCTTGCTGAGGCCACACCCACACCTGTCTAATGCGTGGGACCTAAGTCTCTCACTGACCTGTAATAAGTAGCTGATTCTGAACTGAAGTTGAACATGTTGTAGCACATTATTTAGCGAATGAAATCTTAACACAATAACAAATATTTGACCACTTATTTTTTTGGCATTTTAGGGGAAGCTGAACTTCCCTTGCAGTCTCAGGGGCCATCCACACTAACTACTACTGGGTATTTTTTAAATTGTGTTTCTCTGCACTGTTTGGCCTTTTATCCACACGAACCACCACCTCCTCCTCCTTCTCCTCCTCCTCCTTCTACTTCTTCTTCATCATCATCAGGCAGCCAAAAAGTTGCATTGCTGCCATCTGCAGGACTAGTACTTAATTCTACAATATCCTACTATATAATCCAGAAGAAATATTGTCTTTCCCTCACACTTGACCCCATTTCTAAAATGCTTTTCAGAGGTAAAACGTGAACATGCACCACAATTTCTTGTCGACATTGTTTGACATTTCACTGCGCGACAGTAAACAGGAAGTTGTATCCATGGAGACCCATGGAGCGTTCTCACCTTGTGATTGGCTAAAATGTCCTTCCTGTTAGGAGTGATATTGTTTTCAAAAACACCTGTGATCGCGTGGATTAGGCCTGAGAGCAATCGCCACTGTTCTGTACATGGGGCTCTACCCACTGTTCCACTTGCCAACTCACAGTCTTCCTACTTAAAGAATACATTGTGTAGTTTCTGGTGGAGTCTAGTGGTGAGGTTTTAGCTAAATGGATAAAAACAGTTCGATCTAAGCTAATAAAAACACAGCAATTCTTATTGTACACACTTATTCTTATTATATACTACTTAAAACATATTTTTGACTATTTTATTAAATATCTGCTAAACCTGTTCTGCTAAATCCTACTCACTGTGACTTTAAGTTTCTGAGTGCAAGTCCAAATAATACTCTACTACAGTCCACAGCCTACTAAGTTTCATGCTTCTTGTGACTGCATCGTATTTCCACTGCTATTCAAATAGACTTGGCAGGGCATAATTTGATATCTCGTTAAATTAACACTGCCGTTAACTCGGACAGGCCTGCTGGTGTTTTACAGCAAACTGTCTAACATTTGGACTCTTAGCTTAGCAAACTGATAACACGCCAGTGTATGTACCTGATGTGTAAATTTCTTCCACACAGTTTTGTAAGAAACTGGAGTCTCTGCAGCACTTGCCATGGTGACAAGGATTTTGTTTCCTTTGGGAATTACATGTTTTGCTGGCTATAACCCAGCTGCCTGCCATCTGGTCACAGAATCTGACAGGTTACCAAACACAGTGTAACACTAGTCTGCAGCAGCGTGTGGGTGGGTGTGGGTGTTGGGGTGTACCGTGGCCTTGTATCAGTCTAAAATTCTAGTATTAAGTATTTGTTCTTTTTGACAACCTATATTGATAAAGTCAGCATGTTTGACTGCTCTGTGCATTTAATATAAACACTTTATCAGCACAATCAGCATCTGAGCATCCTTGATGAGAAAGTTCTGCCACGCATTTTCGAATCTGCCAAAGCTGAAAAAAAAAACCCAGACACCTGCAGCAGGCCGAGCACCATGTAATCCCCCTATGGACACGATGATTACCCTCAGTCTATAATCCCACCACTACTGATTACTGCCTACTTCACTTTTTCCTTTTTGTTCTTCGACTTCATGCTAGCCTGATTTCTCTCAGAGAAATGGATGGCCTTTTTATTTTAATAAGTTTTCAGCACAAAAGCTTTCGATGTCATTGCCATAACCTTTGACATGAAGGATAGAGAGACTCAAATTATTATTTCAGTTAAAGGTGGAGTCAGCAATTCTTGGATCTATTTTAACCCAACAGCTAAAAAGAAAAAAAAAACAAAAGACCTCTGGGGCGTCAACGAATGAAACTCTGTTCCATTAAAACATTGGGGATCGGAACGCTGTTGCTGCATCTTCTCTGACTGGCCAGTTCTATACAGCCAGTGTATCATTGTCAAAGCTCTTCTCAGACCAGAAGCTGTGTGTGTGGGGTGGCCATGGTTTTAGTCCAGTTTTGTTTAAAATGCATGTTTAGAATACAGATTCCACCATTCATACAGCATGTGTGTTCTGCGAGAGCATGGGGTGGAAGCACTGTGCTGCCCCTGCTAGTAGAGAATAGAAAATCTGGTGTGAATACCACTCTGCTACCGCCCGACACGCACACACTCAAATGCGGTCTGAACAGGACACTGAGCTTTAGAAAGGAATTGCAGTTTGTGGGACTACAGTTTCTCTTCTCATTTGCCTGTTCCTGGTCCTGCAACAAGCTTTCAAAATGCTTATTAACTCTCAACTCACTGAACATCTGATTTCTCCTGAAAAAGTTTAGTCTCAGATCTGAGGTGGAGTGTACAAACGTCTTAAAAGTCTTCTCTAATCTTCCCGTTCTACGATTGCAGTTTAAAGTGTTAAACAGGGTTTGAAGTATTTTAGTGACCTCTGCTCACTGTAGCTGGGATTAGATCATATTCTACAGTCAAAGTCCTGGATGGGCTGATTTTTTTTTTTCTACACAGATCGCAAAAGCAATCCAAATGGGTGTGGTCTTCTTTTATTAGAACGTACAACAGCGCCTGTGTCAAACTCTGCAGCTAACTAGTTAATATGATCAGTCAACACTTGCAGAAAGGACAGCTCTCTTTAGAAAATCAAGCTATCTGTTGGCTAACTATAATTAAATTTCTGAGAGTTTAAATTAACTGAAGGAACCATTGTGCTTTGCAGAAAACTGATGCCTTTGGATGTCTTTGAATGTCTTGTTTTGCTCGACTAACAGACCCAATCACAAAGATATCCACTTTAAAAAGAAACTATAAATGGAACAATTTGATATTTTCAGTTTTGGTCGATTTTGACGCAAATTGTTAAATAAGAGCTTCTTGTTTATCAATTAATCTGTAGACTATTTACTCTATAAAACTGTTAATAGTTTTGTCTCTAGAATGAAAAGTGTCTTTTCATACTTGCCCTGTTAAGGAAAGTTCCTTTCCCCTATTTTAATCCAAGGAGAACATTCCTCATTCAAAACATTAAATTCTTTTGAATTTATTTCTTCAGGAGCAGGAAAACATATCACATGAGTATTAGGAAATTAAAGTAAACTAACCAAACATTTGACAGATTTACAATGAACACTGGAAGGAACTTGCTAGTTTAGCAGCATCAGTGCAACAAACAACCCTGTAGAAGTCAATGAAAAGAACATCTGATGATGTGAACAAACAATCGTCTCTTGCTTGTTTATAATATGACCCCCACTTCTTTACGTTTAATTTCCAGAGTGAAATATTGTCCTTGTATCACATGGCTGTTGTGACTCAGGTCTTATAGATTTCCTATGTTGTCCAAAAGGTTGCTTACAATGTGTCCTTTTCAAAGTAATGTACAGTTTAATATTTATTTTTTATTTCAAACTTTATTTTTTTGATGGGCAACATTTAATCCAGATAAACAGACAGACAAATTGAGTGCTCACAGTAAATTAGTAAATAGCAGGTGTTTTGTCGTTGCACGGGTTCTGAAAAAAACCCAAAAACACACTAAATTAAACCAAAGAAAGATCCAAATCATTCTCCCACCATGACTTATTAATTCCATTTTGACTCCTAATTTTCGACTCCTAATTTTCATTTATTTTTCACATTTTTTTTCTGAGGATGTCATGTGTATGTTGTATCATTTCCTATATACTTATGATTTTTGAGGTTCAGCATTTTTTTTCTTTTAAACCCTTCTCTATATTTCTGTTTGATATGTGATGCAGTTCGAAAACATTTCTGCAGACTTTGTCCTCCATCACCCCTGCAATAGTTAAGATGTCACAATAGTGGCTATACTTTTATCTCTCGACTACTTTTCCTACTCTTGAATGGATGAACTGTATACTTATACACTATGTGAAAGAAGGCATCAGGCCTGATTGGCAGGTTGTAATGACATCACTCACTCTCCGCTGTGACAACAGTTCCTTATTGACTACGAGCATTCACACCACCGCTGTGTGCGGTGTGGGTGCTTTTTATGACAGATTAAGCCATTCATACCACACTTGTGTTCTGCACGGGAAGGAAGCACTGCTGCTCCACCACACTGCAATTGGAGAATAGAATTTTTTTTTTTTTTTATTTTTCTGCATGGATGATAAGCACAATAAGCATGTTTTCAGCCCAAATCCTGTGTAAATCTTTAGCAAACTTTATTTTCCTTGTCCACTTTGGTTAAATATGCATTTGCTTCTTTTTTGTACTGAGAGTGAATAATTTGACAATTCAATTCATCTTTATCGAAATTATTATTTTTTACTATATGCTCTTACACTCTAATCATTGTTAAAATAAGAAAAGTTTAAACACAGTTCATCTAATATCCGATCCAACTAATTGGTTGATATCGGAGCCAATCGTATCAGATATATCTTTAGTCTCTCAGCAGCACCTGACATCATTTTACTGCTGCTCCATAGAAAGGCATTCTAACATGGTATGGCAGCAGTTCTTTTGCACTACAAAGGATTATAAAAACAGCACAAAACCTCAACAATCAACAGCTAGACTAGATTCCATCTTTAACTCTTGGGTTTTGCTAGCCTGGGTATACCCATCCTTCATTGCAAGCAAATTCACTTCACTGTTGATCCAACATGGCAGCAGATGGTCATTTACCTTTCAATGCAGCCTCAAAGTAAGTTTAAACCACAAGTGAATTTTAAAAAATAAGCGACTTTTAACACTAAACAATTTCATTTTTATCGGTTATGGAGTATGTCATTGGGGTATGTTTTATACGGTCAGTGTTTTTATTTATATGAGGTCTGGAGGTCTCCAGACTAAGTGTTTGCCGAAGAAACAGAACATTGTTAAACTCGCACCAGAAGATTCATGAACAGTTTCCACCCGAAGCTATCACCATACTCAATTCTCACCTAAAAATAAACCACTAACATCTGTCAACATATCGTATCTCCTCTGCAATGGCAATAAAATCTATTCTATTTTCCACTGGAAACATGTTTGGATCACTTGTCGACACAAACAGGAAGAAAACAACAAAAAAACTTCTATTCTATTTTAGGACAGACTTGTCTTTAAGAAATGTGAACCTGTCCATTTTAATACAGAAGAATTAAGATTTGGAACAAGAGATTAGAACAAACTATGAGGAGGATGTGGCAGTGAAGGAGGAGTCTGAGAATTTGGTATTTTTAGTTCTAACAGCAGCTTCAGTTAGTACAATATTGGAGCTATTTTGAGTCATGAAAGGCTCTTACATAACAAGAAAATGTCTCTTTTGGACCTTTATTCTCAGTGATTTTCCTCTTCTTTTTTTCCCTATCAACTGTTGTGAGCTGTGATATAAATGACTTTCTTGTAGTGAAATATCAGCTGTTGAATGAATTGGGATGTATTTTTGATTGTGTGCAGTCAGAACAGTCTGAATTGAAATCAATACATTAGCTTCACGTGGCACTACTGAGGCATGTTGTGCTTTTAGTGTAAAAGAACAAAGCTACACAGAGAGGAGAACTTCCTTTCTCCTCAATGCTGAGAATGTCCTTTTCCTTCAGCAGCACCGTAGCATCATGTTTAGGTACAAGCAGAGCTGTTGGTTAGTTCACATTTCATCTTTCTTTCATGATTGGCTGGTTTTGTGTCATGTGTTCTCAACTTTTCAAGTGTCCATATGAACGTTGAAAGTTTTTCCTCTAATGGTCCATCTGAACAGCAGGAACGATCACAGCAAGACAAACATGTTTCAATCTTTATTTAGGCTCCTGACTGTGATTTTAAAAATCTCGAAGGATGGCGAGCCTGTCCTTTAAAGCCCAGTATCCATGAGAATCTGCTGAAGTGGCGATTGGATGATTTTTTTGGAAAACATCTGTGCCGGCTGGCGGTCATCTGCCCTCTGATTCAAAGAAAGCCATGTGTGTTTTTTTTTTTTTAGCTCTTTGTAAGCCCATGCTTCCAAAAATAAAATGTCATGTTGGATGTGAGTGTTGTATCTGCCTCATACAGCTTCACTATGATCTGAACTGCTGAAGGGGATTGTACAGTTGTTAATGAATCAATGAAATATCAGCCAGGTGTATGTAAACAGCAGAAACATTGTAAATCAATTTGGATAAAAGGTGTGTGTGACTGTGTGTGTGGCTGTGTGTGAGGCATCTACTTTTTTTCCGTATATGCAAAGGTCTAAGACTTGGAGGAATAAGACACATTACTTGTTGCTATGAGTTCAAACAGAAGTAGAATGAAGTGTGACTGTTTCTGGACAGGATCCTTACATTTTGCCCTTAAAGCTGCTATAATGCCTGTTTCTCTGTGTTTTTCTCACCTCAGATATCCAGGAATTTTACGAAGTGACCTTATTAGACAGTCAGAGATGGGTGGAGTCTTCCAAGGGGGTGGACCCCATGGTGCCTGTCAACCTGTGGGATTTCTCCAGCCTTCAAAGCACAACGGTGACCTCGGACACTTTGCCCAGCCTTAGTACCAGCATCGAGGTAAGGACAGTTTTTTTTAAGCATTTATTTTCTGCTGTGGTTATGTCATCAGGTTTATTGGTGGTTGTGGGTCGGTGTGACCGACCAGGGGGAAAAAAATGGAAACACTCAGACTAAGCAGAGATGCTGTGTTGAAGTGATGTTTTTATAAACTGGTCTGCTTTCTTTAATATTGTGCCTTTTTTTTGTGCAGACCTCACTAAAAATAGAAAACACTAAAAACAGATCACTTTTGAAAACATTTCGATTTGTTGACTGCTTTTGATATTAAAGTCTGGCTGTGAGCTGCTTTTTGGAGGAGCTGTAGGATCTGTGGAAAGACAGTGAAAGTGATGTTTCTCTACTTGGTGTTAAGCTTTCATCTTTATCTGTCTATTGATTTGATTGCATTTATCCCTGGAGTTAGAAGCATCATAACATCCCTGAAGCTGTCATTAATTGATGTTCACTCCAGGTTTAAGCCTTAGTGCAGGACCTTTAGAAATAATTACTCCTTTTTAATGTGTAGAAATGTTAAAGTGAAACGGTGTAAGTGCAGTAACTTGATGAGCTGTGCAACGACTCTCACATCAAGAATATTCACATGTGAACAGCTTATAGGCGGATCTGCTGCATCATCTCTCTGCTCTGATCATGTTTGTGTCTGCCCACGCTTTTTTCCCCACTCAGCATCACTCAGCAGCTTTTTTTTGTTTCTTTGGCATCTGGATAACACCTGTACACATTTGCAATGTTGAGGAGGAGTGAGAAATTTAAAGCATCTTTGATTGAATGTTTAGTTTTTATTGAACACTTGACATTTTTATAATCAATCAGACCTACTAATATAACACTAAACTGATGTGAACACAGTTACATTTAAAACAGGTTTAAGCAAATCAAACAGTTGTGCTGTATATTTGGTTCCATACATTTAACATTAGCATCTTTAATTGTTTTTTATCTTGGGGAAATCACACACATGTATATCAAATACTCAAATCAAATAATCAAATACCACTTATCGAAGTATTGGGTATTGAAGTACAGTGCATCCGGAAAGTATTCACAGCGCTTCACTTGTTCCACATATTGTTGTGTTACAGCCTTATTCCAAAATAGATTCAATTCATTTACTTTCCAGATGCACTGTATGTCATTGTCAAAATACTTCATTACAGCTTGTCCTGAATGAAAATCCCCTCTGTAGTAAAAGTACATGTGTGATCAGATTGATGTAGTAGATATAGTTAAAGGCAGATTACAGCCAACAAACTGGTTGCTGTAAAAAATGTACAAAGCTGCTTCTAGAGTTATTTGTTTATTTTCATCTACATGCCTGATGTACTCAGTTGGTTGCAACCTCAAACTTCACCATTAAATTCCATCAGAAACTACACACTGTACCATTTTTAACTTTAGTTTTTTATCACGAGTTTTTCCTCACTTTTAGGTCGATTTCTAAACGGCTACAAGACTCACACAATAACATCAACACAAGAGTTGATGTAGTTAGTTTTCAAAGTAGATTAGTGGACTATTTATGCAGCCAGTGAAACTAGGAGAAATGTGCACTGCTAATCATGACTTATTTAGGTCACATGTCTTCCAGTCAGTTGTTGTTGATTAGTGGGTGGTTCTTCTTTCTCTGTAGCAGAGTTTTATCAGCTGTAGTTTAATTAACATTAATTAAGTGAACTGGCCAAAATATAACATGAAACACTGTTTCTGCTGACTAAGCGGCTCTAGGTTCACGTTATGAGTCAAAACCCCCATGGGCTGTTACTGTTGCTGCAGGATAGAAATGAGGATATGTCCACTTACTAGTTTTCCTCCATATAGTGTATTTTATTCATGGGTGACTTGAATGTAATCATGTATGTAAAAACTGTGGTGGCCCTGAGATGCAAAAGACAAGGCTTCTTTTTTGCTGCAAGAAGAGAAAAAAACTTTTAAGTAAAAGATTGTGTGTGTGTTTGATTTTTGTTGTTGAGTTACCATAGGAACATGCAGAAAACAACAAAGTGGAGTCAGCACTTTTATTTGTTTAATTGCAGGTATAATAAGTCTGTCAGTGTTTGGTCTGAGCTCATAGTACAGTCCCCAGTTCTTAGCCTGTGAGATGAGATTTCTTTCAGAATGGTTTAACAAGCTCTCCAAAGAAAACCTAAATACACTCTTATTTTATTGAAAGTGAATACACAAAATGACCGAAGGGGAACAATTTGTGCTACATTTCATAGAATTCTCTACTTTTCTGTCACTGAGTTTCTGCTATCAGATTTGTGCAGTAGGATGCGCGGATGGCTTATTTCATTTGCTATTGCATCATAAAACACATAATCTGCCTGCCTTTTTTGTGACCAATTTTTTTCCATCCGCAATTTTTGCTTAGGTCTGTTATGCACTGCTGATCTGCCATCCACCTGAATTTTATTCAAATATAATTTTTGTCATGTCAATCTGCCAACTGAGCAGTTAACTGCACATCTCTGTTGTGCAGATGTACAGGGCTGCGTCCCCATTGATGACTTAAATGATTAAAAATTATATTCCATCACCAACTCTCTGCCTTTATTTTACATGTAAATATTCATTATTACAAGCTTCTATATTAAAGTTACGTTGCTGTTTGCAAACAAAGTTTGCTCCACCTCCTGGGCACCACAAAGGCAGACAAGAGGGAAAGTGAAAGACTTGGAGAGGACACACACACACACACACACACACACACACACACACACACACACACACACACACACAGAGCCCAAGGAATTCCTGCATACTTTACTATAAAGCAGAAAAAAACTTATTTGCTATTAATTTCAGAGAATTTTTCTTCATTTGACAGCCATATTTTTTCTTTTTATATAAAAGAAAAGGATCTTTAAACATGTGATGCAATTAAATTAACTACATGTTTGTGTTTGTTGTTTATTTATCTGACAGAAATCTAACCTATTTCCTACCCAGCTGTGCTGAGACAGGAGCGCAGCTAAAAGACAGAAAAGTAGAGAATATTGTGATGTACTCATATTTCTTAAATTTTACCTTTTGAGGTTATAAAAGCCACATAAGCATATTTTGCTGAGGTTATATGCTTGTGATATTTGAGACAGTGGCTCTTTTAATGTGCATTTATATTAAATGCCCCAAAAATGTGACGCTCAGATGTGGAGTAATCTACAAATAAGTTTGAAATATTTTGTTGTTGTTATATAACATGAAATGTATCAATCATTTAGAAATAAAACATCAAGTCTGTGTATTTATCTACGGTGGATTTAAGTGTTCTAGCTTTTCACAAGATTTAGTTCAGTGGATCATGAATCTAAAAAGATAATTTTCAGACTAATTGCCTTAGAAACTTGGAACATCGTAAAACATTTGGACAAACATTTGGTCCGATTGTTGTGAGATTTGACTGAACTATTCTGAAACAATTCTCATCCCATATTTTTTCAGGTTTGTAGGTGTACTGTTTGTTTGAGCTGTGTGTAAGGAGCAACATAAAAGCAGTTCATCACTTTGATCCAGACTTGATCAATATTTGATTTTAGTTTGGTTGAGCTGTAATAACCTGAATCAGTGCAGATGCAACGTGAGTGCTGTCTTGTTTCCATTGAATTCCTTCTCTTTTCTTTTCCTCTTTTCCTGGTTGTAAACATGCGTGGTCGCTCGTAGGACTCCCCCCTTCTAAATGAAATCCTCCACACATTGGCGCAAGCCAACCGCTCACCTGGCCGTGACGGACAAGTAAGTACTGGACACCTGCTGTTGGCGGGAGGCCTGTTGTCCACTTTCACCGCATGTCCCATCCAAATTCTCGTGCTTTGTACTATCGGAGGGGCTGGGCTTCAGTTCCCAGAGTCCGGGGTCCATTTCACCAGGACAACCTCAACATGTCGCTGTGGTTCAGACAGTCTTAACATGAGAACTGTGAAACCAAAGAAAAAATAAGCTCTGAAGTTGGATTGTAAATGAGAACATTTATAAACGAAAAGATAAATTTACTTGTATATCATCTACACAGCTCAGATAGATTGTTTCCTTCATGGTGACAATTAGTGATTCAGAACTTTTTTAAAAACACTTTTTATACAAATGTTTGCTTTTATTTGTATAATCTATTTAAATCTTTCACCTTTTCTACTAATGATATACTGATGAGCTCATTCTACACCTGTTGAACCAGGCTTGCATCCGATAATAATCACTGACACTAATGTTCAGAGCGGTTTGATTTAAATGATCACAGCAGGTATGTTTTTACTGCAGGACAGCATTTCCTCCCTGGTTTAATGTTTGAGCTCTAATAAATGAAATAAAGAAACATGGCGGCGGCACGTTGAGGTCTGTCTGTGCTGGGTTCAGGGGTCGTTGTGCTTCATTCATTTTGGTTCATATTTTGCCAGACTTGAACAGTACATCTCCGGTCCTCAGCAGTTTGTTTCCACCACGTGTGATAGCTGGAAAAAAAGATATATTTCAGTCAGATCTTGCTCGATTTTAAAGATGTAAAATAATGAGTTTCAGAAATACCTCCAGCATTCTGCATTAAAACTCCTCAAACTTGAATTCATGTCTTTAAGGGGCCATACCATGTTTTTTTTTTTTGTGCGTGAATGGTGTGAACAAGCACTAGAATAGTGTTTTCCTACTTTCAAGGATACTGTGCATTAGTTTTTGTTTGTTGTGAGAATTAAATTGCAGTGATATTAAAGTTACTGCAGAAAAGGAAATCTATCCTAACTCTGGGTAAATCCTATAAATAATTAAGCACTCTTTATACTGTGTGCTGATTGCATTTTCTTTATTCGTGTAAACTTGCTCATAAAGTAACATCAGTGGAAATGGCGGAAACTTTATAAAAGAAAAGGTTAGAAAAAGTAAACGTAAACTGACTCGGCACTGTAAACAGTGAATAAATGATGACGTCCTTGAATACATAGAGCCTGAAGAAAAGGTGAAAATATCAGATCCAGAGTTGTAGGATGATTAATAAAACGAACATTTGAGCCACATTTGAACGGCAGTCTGACTATAGTGAATAACAACAATCGGATTCCTCATTGCCTCAACACTATTACCGAGCAAAAGCTGCTAAAATACTCTCAGCTACATACCTGCATAAAACCCTGACAAACATCTGACAACACATTTCTAAGTGATCATTAGAAGAATGGCCTGTTCTTTCTGAGCTGGAGAGAGGAGATGTAAAACTATAGTGACTATTACTATCTTGTTGGTGATGTCATACTATTGGGTCATATTGACTTTATTCTCCACCTCAGTTGAAATTTGTCTTTCAGAGAAAACAATATCCAATACTGCAAATAAACAGATATCAGCAGATGTGTTACACAAACTATATCAGCTGTTTGTGTTTTTATCTTTCTGACTTCTCTACGATGACTCTTCATCTTGCAGCAAGTTTGACGCAGAGACTGGAGCTTTACTGATGTTCGCAACCTTCATGGTGGTGGTTGGTGTGGATTTTTAAGTTCTGGTTTGTGTGTAGGTTGCATTTTTTTTTAACCCCTTCAAGTTTCTGTGTTTAATGTTCATGATAACAAACATCACTTATCATATCTGTGCATATTTTAAGTTTATAAGCAGCAGAAATGACCGAATATTGAGTTTTACTGACCTTTTAATCCTGTAAAGTTCTGAGTATTGTCTCAGCTACAGGTTCGTTAACATTAAATAACATTTTTCAACACTGTATTTACCATATAAGCAGGTCCTCACTCTGGAGGATTCGCCATAAACAAACTTCATCCATCACAGCTGTGATATGTGAACTCGGTTGCATTAGAGTAGATTCACATACGGGAGTCAAGCCTCACACAAAGTTGAGAGAACATCTCTGATTATGTGACTTCTGAAATCTGTTGTCTAATAGTGCGTTTATACCATATGAACTCTGTCAGGAGCCTTGTTGTGATGTTCGGCTGCAGATGAGCCAATTACACATGATTCAATTTGCAGCTGGAAGAAGCATGGTCGCTACGGAAGTCGGTTGCTGCCAATATTAAATAAAATACTTTAATCACATTTTATTTTCTGTGTACACATACAATACTTTAATCACATTTTATGTTCTATTTGTGTACACACACATACACTGCTGCATAAAACAATTAATGCCAGTTAGAAAATGCATAGATTTAAATAAAAGAAATGGTGACAAATAAATTTCCATGTAATCCTGAAAGTATCATGGCTATAATTCCTTACGAAGATGTGAAGAATATAATTGGTATATTTACATGTAGAAACTGTTTCTGTGCAATATAATAACCTGGAGTTTATGCTGGTTCAAGACTCCAGTAAAAATAGTTTCAGCTCAAGACTCCTATGAAACTACATTGTTTGCTTTCTTTCTTTTTTTTTTTTATACACTAAATTGTTTTCCCCTCAGTGTTTATGGTAAAATAAGCAAACTCTACTTTAGTCATCCAGGTTAGTGTCACTAAATTAAAACTAGTTTTGCATTATTTTATTAACATAAAAGTGCTTTTAAATTTAAAGGGTGGAAATATAAATGGTTGATTAAACTGGTAAATGTAAAAAATGTTAAGGTATGATGTACAGAAAACACATCAAATAAAAATTAAGAATAAAAACTAACACAGTCTGATTATTTTAGACTCTGTATCATTTTAGCATTTTTTTCTGGCATTCTAAAACTTAAATTCCAGTTATTTTCCTTCAAACTGTTGACATGTTGCTTCAGTGACCTGTTTTTGTAATTTTTATTTCAAGAGAATGCATGTTTTTCCTGGTGTGTCATCAGCAGTTACATTACATCCTGTAAAACGCTAAATGTTCCATAACAAGCATGACACGCCATACGATGACACGAGTGTGATGTAGCCACATGACAAATTCATTGAACTGTAAAATATTCATACTTGTGATGCCCACGCTGCCTCTTCTCCTGCTGCGATGTAGTCTTCTTCCTCCTCATCCTCAGCCATTTGGCATTGAGTTATACGTGTAATAATGAGCAGTGTTGTGCCAGCCTTGCTCGTGGCACCATAATAATGTTGTGCCATACTGAAAACAAATGTTGGATTTTATTTTGCCTCCTGCTGAACACCAGAATAAAGGTTGTGCCAGCCTTGCTCATGGCACACATGAAAGGGGTAGTGTCTAGAGTACTTGACTCCATGGGGCATCAGAGTATGTTGTTGCAGAGTATATATGTCCTACACTAATTGTTCAGCTGGAATTGACTATCAGAAAGAATCAATAATTATTGGAAATGATTATTTATTAAAAATATAGTTATTATTTACTTAATTATTAAGTTCTCGAGTTTGGGGAACAACCTCTCGGTTGAGAGGAAGAGAGGTAGTTAATTCTCTGATTCAGTCTCATGAGTTGTAGTAAACTATTAATTTGGACGCCTGATTAACAATTAACTTAATAGAAACCAGGATCATTGTATTAATAGCTGTTAATAGTTGAAGGATTAAGAGTTCTAAAGAAGAGTTTGGCATAATTCATTATTGTACAACATTAAAGAGGCAGCATGTATTTCTCAAAAGCATTTATTCATAAAAACACAGAAGTGAAACACAATAACAATCTGAACTAAATGGATCTATATACATGTAAATGTGCATGGGTGTGTGTGGGGGAACTACAAAAATGTCTGCTGTGGTGGCTGTTATATGTAGTTCATGTGGACTTCCCTGTCTGTTGAGACCAATGTAAAGTGTGTGTGTGTGTGTTGGCTTAATGTAATTTTGTGTGTGTTTCAAGGTCTCATGTTAAACAGAGAGGTTAGTATCATGCAGGTTGTAACACTAACATCAGGCTAAACCTTTATATGAGATGAAAACACAGTGAACTGTAGCCTACGACCTAAACACATTAATAAAGTTCAACAGTCTTTCTTAACCATGGTGTTAATGTTCTGTTCTGCCCAAGTCATGTTACCAGTGGAAAGGAAGAAGAAGAGTTGCTCTCTGGTTCTGCTTCCTTGAGATGGCTGGAGATGTTGTTATAGCTCTGGTGTGGTGGAATAGATCTGTTGTCCAGGCTGCGTTGATCTTTGTTAATCCTTGCTGCTGGTTGGAAGAACCAGGCCTGGGTTTCTTCAGTGGTGCTCACTGGACATTACGGAGTCCTTGTTTGCTTGCAGGTCCGTGAGACGCTGAAAGCGGCTGGATAATCCCTTGGGAGCAGAGTGCGTTTTTTTGCTGACAAGCAGGGGAGAGTTATAGAGTTAGTAAGGAGGTTTGGGGGTAGAGAGTGCTGGTAAGAGAGTTGAAGACAAAATGAGTTTATATCTGTGGTGACATCATCACCCTGGGCTATTATTCAATCGATTAATCATGTGTTCAATAAAACATCAGAAAATGGGTAAATGCCTGTAACTAGTAGTTACTCATAGCTAATTATTAAGTATTAGCCCTTAATGAATTTCAGGGGAGAAATTAATTTGTGGAATAAATACACACATAAATAAATCCTGCAAACAGTATTGCACAGATTAATAACAGATAGAAAATTAAGGAAACACTTCATATGTTCATTTTTTTATCTAGCATTTTAATTGTTTTTACTTGTTTGCATTAATACATTTTGTTAGAAGCGTTCATTATGGATGTATAAATAATTGGTTTATATCTTAAACATCCAATGTCAATTTATATAACAAACATGGCTGACTATTATTTTAGTGATTTTACCTACTCTTAAACATTTTGTTATGTCAACTGTTGGAAGAAGCACTCTGATTCTTTACTTCAGTAAAATTAAGTACTGTCATATAAGAAGTATTTTCAGCAAATAGATAAATATTAGACTATCCAAATGAAAAGATGATTATTTTATTAATATATTACAATAATTCTTTTTATTCCACTAATACATGTGAGAGCATTTATTTTATAGATGTGGAGCCAATTTGAAAAGCACAGCCTTTAATAGAATTCTGATGATATAATGTATGCAAAATATAAAAATCTAAATCTGAAAATTACCTAAATTTGTCAAATATAGTGGAGCCAAATATAAAATAGCGTCACATTGAAATACTCAAAGTGCAAGTACCTCATAATTGTACTTGAGTATAGTACTACAGATACTTTCCACCTCTGATTATGTCCAATAGCACTTGAACGTAGCACGGGTCTGGAGGAGCGGGGTTCAGTGAGTCCTGCTCCTGCTGAGTTCCGGATACCGGGATGGAGGAGGACCGGGACAGTGATGAAGCGGCTCTACGGTGAGCACACGCTCTCTCGACGGGAGAAGGTGTGTCGGTCGGTGTGTGAATGCGTGAATGTGACGTTCTTCGTGTACGCGTGAGCGTTACTGTCCCGCTGGAGTCCGCAGCAATAGCGACAGGAGATGAGACGTTCCCGTGCTTTACTCCTGGCTCGGAACGATGGACTGCATCTGTATCGTCACCACTAAGGTAAAGGACGAAACTGCTCCCGAAAGACCGTCACACACCCCCGATAGACCGAGACTTAACGACGTCCTGAGTTGATGTTTAGTTCGATGTGTGTATCATCAAAAACAGCGGCTAATTTAGTGAGAAGTCTTTAAATAATGAAGCGGTGCTACTCTCATTTATTCCATGTTCTCACACTCCAACAGCGCATTTAACCAACGGAGGCTGGCGGCGATAAAACCCTAAATGTAAAGTTATGGAATAGATTGTTCCCGAATTGACAAGACTGTCGTATTATTGCGCCTTTTATCTCCCGTTTCTATAGGTATTGTGTATTTTGTGGACACGTAAAACAAGAAAGAAGCGGAGGACTTTTATTTTGAAAAACGAGTAAATCGAGATGTGTGTTGACTTTCAGGGGAAATATTAAATGAGAAAAGTTGATCTGCAGGAATAAGTGTGTGGAGCCTGACTGCATTATATTACATTATATTTTGATTGGGCTCCTGATGCCTGAATTGTGTTTTCCTTTATAAATGACAACTTTTATTCCACAATATATATGCAGAGAGATACAAATGGGTGCATAAAAATAACCTCAATGCAGAAATGAGGTGTTTGATAATTTCATAATTTCAGTGTTCAAGCTAAACCTATGACCATAGTGTAATTTCATATTTCTTAACCTGAGTTTGGTGTAATATTTCTCTGAAGAACTTGGGAAGCTTCAAATTGATGATGATATTTATATTTTTGATGTTTTGTCCCCACTGCAGAAACACTAGATAACTGCTCAAGTATGATAATGTGGATGGCTCTTAATTATTGGTTTGATTAATGGTTTACACAGTGTAATTATGTATATTTTATATTGATTAATGAGTGTGGCTGGTCAGGCCAATTATGGGCTAACTGTTTCTCAGGACAGTGAATGGTTGGTCTTCTGTGTGCTTGTTCACACTAATTAATTAAACATGATGCGGTTGATGTTATTAATGGCTCCAGGTGAAAATTGAAAGCTCAACATTCTTGTTGGCCTTTAGCTTCCCATTTTAGAAGTTGCATGTAACATGTAACCACTCAGAAAAAGTTCTGATTTCTCTGTATACTATGAGCTCCATTTTCAGTCAGCTGCTGTTTTGAGAAATTAACCTGTGGCTTTCTGCCACAGGGGGGTGTGTGTAATTATCCAAATTGCTGCTGTGCTGTTTCTGTTGTATTTCACAGAGAATGCTCCAACATCCAGCAGTTGAATATGCTGTGTCCATATGGATGAAGGTGGTTTCTGTGGGAATCTGTATAAACTCTCTAGCCATTTTAATGTTGGAAGAATTTATCATTTTCCCAAGCTTTCATCCTTGAAAACCTGGACATTTAAGGCATTTTCTCCAGAACAGGATGACCTGATCTTTTGAAATGTAATTAATAACTGGAACAAACACAGGAAAACCTGAAACTCCTAAAACAGAGAATGTTTTCTATTTTTGGTTGAAAATTGACTAAATGATTGATTAGACTATTTATTGATTATCAGAATAGCTATTTTTTTTCAATCAACTGAACAATGACTCAAATAATTGTGGCTGATTTAAACACAAATACCCACTTATACTATTTTGTGCAAATACAGTCATGTTGACTCCATCACATTCATATATAATGATAAAACTACAAGCTATAATCTAGACCTTCAATGATTAATTAATTTAATCCATTAGTTGTGAACTTTTACATTGATCACCAATTATGTTAATTGATTGATCTTCTGGAGTCTGTCTTTGAGGGGAAGAAAATACTGTGATAGTCTGATTTCAGCTTCTTAAATGTGAATATTTCCTGTCTTTACATACCTGAAGACATCACTTTATCACTTTTATGGACCAAAACAACTAAACAGTTATTTGATAGTGAAAATGATCATTTTTATCTTAAACAAAATGAACTATGCCACAATTGTTGATAGTGGATGTATTTTGACAGTTTTTTTTTAATTTAATTTTCAGGAGAAGCCTATGTTCTGATTTTACTCCTGGGTTGGATGCAGGATTTGAGTCCTTGGTGTGGGGCTGAGTCCTGCTGGTCTGGGATCAGAGCCCTCCAGGCCCCTTGTTTTTTTCTATAATCCCATTTCTATTTGCCGTGTCCTTGCCCTGCTCGCCTCTGATCTGCTCTGAGCTCCAGAATCCCCATCTGCCACTTCCTCACCCCAAACTCTCTGTTTAAATACTCTCATCAGACCGTTGTGGGGTTGTGGCCTGTTGAAAAAGTCTGAGCGCTGAAGCTGTGGTTGTTGGTTTAGTTTCTCTCCATCGTCTTGTTTGTTCTCTCAGATATCTGCTGATTGACTATCACTTAGAGCTAAGTGCTTTATTAATGGATATCAGAGGACGTAGTCAGCTCTTTGTAAGCCCCATGTAAGTGGGATGGAATCAGCTTAATTTTTCAGAAACATGATGTGGCTTTTTATGAAAATAAATAAATAAAAAATACTCAAATCAAATTTACCTCAAAACAGTGACTGTTCAAAACATAGTTGGAGTTTCACCCACATCCTCTAACTCCCTCCACTCGACTCATCTGTTTTCATCTTATTTAAAATAATCGCTTGAGCTTCAACTTATAAATTTTATATAAAAATCTTGTTCTGGTTTTATGGCCGTTGAGGCACATTACTTCTGCCAGTTGTCTATTATATTTACTTTTCTTTTACTAGACTTTTATTACATGTACTTGCTGTATTTTTTAACCATATCAATAAGTCTGTCAGTTGTTTTCTCGTAAATACTTCACTGTTTCTGAGCAGCAGGAAAAACACATCATAAATGTATAAATGAAGGTAAAGAAATTTACACATCTGTAAGCATGTTTTATTTTTGTAGTTAAATAATTAAGGTTATTTATTAATGTGGGGATTATTTTTTTTTCTTTCAGTTAAACCGATGACCTGGCTATTTGAACCAACAACTTTTATGATGCTTGTGTTTTTTCCCTGCAGCATTAATCTACACAAACCCGCCCTCACACCCCCCACAGACAAGGTGTTACAGCCTCAAGTGGAGACTGTGTGTATGTTCATGAGTGTCTGTGTGCACGTTTGTAGGGCAGTGCCTCCGTGTTGGGACTATTTTCAGCTCCTTATTAACTGGGTGCTGCAGCTCTGTGGCTCAGCAGGACCAAACACTGTCAGCTCCTCAGTCTAAATACAGCCGCTCTGCTGCTGCTCACGTTCCTGCAGACACACAGAGGACATGAATCTGACCACTCAGGTTGCACATGGAAACTCTTTCTGTTCACACCAGAGTCTAAAGGCTTTAAATTCACACAACTGCAGCAGGGGTCTTTCTCATTTTTTTTTGTTTTAACAAAACCGTCACACATCATGAGTTAATCATAACTACCAATTTAATGTTTATTAATCTACAGATTATTATTTTGATTGTTTTGTTTATAGAATGTCAAAAAAAGAAAAAAAAGATGTTTGAATTTCTTACAGCCCAGGCCGTTAACTGTCTTGTGATATCCAATCAACAATCTAAAACGCAAAAATATTAGACTTTGTTTATTTAGCAGTTATCGAAATAGTTAAAATTGTGTGAATCAACTAATCAAGCCAATTGATCCCTTTTGGGTCAGTCTCTAACGATGCTGGGGAAGTGACAGTGTTGAGGAATGAACGACCATGTCACCTAGCGTCGTTGTGGTTGCTCGCTGACATGTTTCAATGTTTTGGGAGACGCAGACGAATAAAATGTATCAGGCTTTGAATTCACACACAATACTGTTCAGTTCATTGTTGATTTGGATCCAAACAGGAGATTTGTCTGCTGGGTTGCTCCATGTTTCCATACCTCCTGGATTCACATTAAGATCTAAAGCCTTAGAGCAGATCTGTGTGTGTGTGTGTTTTTTTTGGTGTTTCTTTTTGTCCTATTTTTGCCATTTATTGGAAAATTGTGTGACTAGAGACATCTTTTTTCTTTTTTCCTGTTAGAAACATGACAAGAAAAAAATGATTTGGAAACACCAACCACAAAAAGGCACACCCACCCATGAAGGACAACCACAGAGCAAATACCAGAGCAAACAGCTAATATACACACATACATACATGCTGAGTAATGATCAGCTGTTTCTTGATGAGGTTTCCTTCAGAACAGATGTTTGTTTGAAAGAAGAAGAACTCTTGTCTTCTTCAGTGGTCCCTACGCTGCTCTTCTGGGTAAATGTGACTTTATTACTGATGTTAGTTACAGGCTGCTTTCAGTGAGACGTCATTAAAGCCTTCTTATACATGTTTTACAAATGCAAAACAGGGGAACTGTATTCACTAAGGGATGGGATTACATCATCTTTCAATGCTAATGATTGAGTCCAAAGATATGAGTAAATCATAACACCTTTACTTTCATTTCATGGCTATTGGAGCTGAGATAGACAGAAGGAGAAGAATATGTGTATAAACTACTCTTTAGATGGAATCAGAGCTTGTAATATTTGATTTTTTTATAGAAATGCACAAATATAGAATTTCAAGGATTATAATTGTTTTATGTGGCTGACCTCACCATAAAATATACAATTTTAAATAGGCCTATCCTCTAAATGTGAAAACTCCCTTTTTTGTTTTTGTTTTTAAAGCCTTGTCTAGTGCAGTGTCTTGTCTCTATGACCTAAATACATGATTGTAATGAAAACATAGAAGGACGATGGGAACTGAGACAGTGACTGTTTCCTGCCCTTACTGAAGCTGTAAATCGAGTGAAGCTGGCTATAAGCCTGTTTAAACAGATGCTGCTGTTGTCCAGTGTGATCTACCCTTCAGCTTCCTGCTGCACTGGGATTTTAGAATTGAATTAAATCACAACACATGTCCCATTTCTCTGAAATCAGTTTTTACACCTCACAAATGATGAAAAATGATGAACAGCAGCGTCAAAACACAAGAAACAGTGTTGCTGAAACAGTTAAATACTTAACGTTTTCAAGTGTCTGCTGGAGGCAACCGCAACAGTGACTAACACTAACTTTACCAACACAGAGTGTTTTTAATTAGCAAACCTGTCACACTTCCAGCTGACTCACAATCAGTTGGAGATGAATGTAGGTTATAATTGCAGACAGTTGCTGCTTGTCTGCTCCTCTGCCCTGGGCCTAAATAATCTACCAAAGCTTGTTTTAAACCAGAGAGTCAAACAGAAGATGCAGACAAACAAATATTGAAACGTTGAACTACGATGCTTTTATGTAATGTGTTGATTGTTTATACTTTTGAGAATAAGTCCTGCATCTCTTAAAAAAAAAAAAAAAGTTCTCTGACTACAACTCCCTGCAGGCCCTCGTCCCTGCAGCACCCATCTGATCCCCTCCACCCTGTCTTGTTCTGCTACTATGGGCCTGATCTCCACCCCCTGCATCCACCTATGCACTTATGGTGAATTAGCTTTGAGCTCGGCTGAGATACACATCACCGACGATTTCGAAATGCTCCTAAAAACTCACTTATTTACAGAGGTGATGACTCCTGGTCACTGTCGCCCTCTTCGGTTTGTTCTTGCCCTTGTGGTGAAGTGTCGATCTTCACCAATGTAAAGCATTCCCTGGTCTCTTGAAAACCGCTATATAAACAAGTAATCAAGTTATTATTAGAACTGGATGATAGGATCTCAAAATAAAAACGTATACACAGATTTTTGATTTAAAGGTTGAGTTTTTTTTCTGTTTTTCTCTAAATAAACTAGAATAGAAAAGGCGCCCACACACCATCAATCACGAGCAAAATATTTGCAAGCAAAATACAACAGTTTCCTTCATCACGTTATGTGTAAAACGAGGAAGGAGAGAATGATTTAATTTTTTTTTAGATCCAAGTGGACCAATCAATTAAATCAACTAATATATCACAGCTGGCGTTTTTATAGGCTAGAAGAATAGACAAATAAAGACAGTCTTTAGGAAAATGGAATGAAACACATTCAAATTCGTCTCTCCTTCCACCCTGTAAACTTAACCTGATGAAGGTCTAAGGACCCAAACCTCATTATATTCAATATTTCGGTAGTGACTGACAGTTTGCAGGAGGACACTGTCACATCTAAAGAATGTGCAATGATTTAAGGCCAAACCTGCAAATTATTATACATAGTGTAATCGTGTATTATGTGGAGATAGAGACTGTGCCCAACCGAGTGAGGACTGAAGCTTGTTGCTGGACATAGCACAGAACCTGCTCTGAATGACCTCATGGTCCTCTGTCTGTATGTGTGTCTGTGTGTGTCTGATGTGCCTTGGAGGACATGAGCCAAGAGGGGCACCCAGGCGTGTTAAACAAACACACACTGAGAACAGGCTGCCAGCAGACTGCAGGGAGGTGAGGAGAACAGAAGGAGAGGTGAGAGCAGAGGAGGAGGAGGAGGAGGAACAGAGAGGATGCTGGGAAAGCGTAGATTGTGTGCTCTGATGAATACTGAAAGAAAAAGGGAGAGCACACAAATTAGCTCTTTGTGCAGTGTCTGTCTGCTGCTGTGACCTTTGTCCTCCAGTGATGACGAGCTGGAAGTGAAATAAGCAGTTTCAGTGGAAACTTCTGCTATATAATCTCAACAAATGAATCACTTTTTAAACATTTTTAAATCACACTCTGCATTAGAGATGTGCTATTCTGATTGACTACAGTATCAATTACTTCCAAGGGAGAACGAGTACAGAGAACGATGAAAACAGCACAGCTCTCCTGTCTGTCCAAAAGTTTCCCTTTAAAAAAAACACAAGAAAAGAGATGTAGATTCACTCTTTAAACAATTTTCTTTTGTTTGTGGTAGGGCTGCAACTAACTTTAATAGTTGATACATCTGTTGATTATTAAGACAATTTATTAGAAGTTTTGTTCATAAAACAGTGTAAAAGGTAATCACTGTTTCCCAAAGCTGAAAATTCAACCTAAAATATCTAAACTTCTGTGAAGTTGTGATGTCAAAACTATACAGCCACTGCCCATCCACCATTCACAGACGTTCAATTCAGCCAATTGGAGAGGGCGCTCATTATTTATTTTGACTGGAATTTACATTAAACAAAATCTTTTTTTTGACAAATCTGTTCCACGAATTGCTTCCAATTCTAACAAACTGCACCTTCAAGATTATTTGAACAGTGGAAATACTCCTGAAAATTGTAATAAATAAAGAAACACAGGCTGTAAACTGCTGTAGTTAAATAGTGTTGATTTATTTTAGTTGCTAGTTTGATGGTTTATGCTGCAGGCGTATTTACAGCAGAGGTGAGTCTCATCCCTCAGCCTCTGATCCTCTGTCTTTCATGGTCTCCTCCCCCAGGTCTCTCTTGCACTCTCTGCCATTTGTATTCATGTTGATGCAGAATCTCTGTGGTTTCCCGCTTCTCCTGCATATTAAACTGTGCTGTCATATCTGCAGCAGCCTCTCTGCCATGCTGAATAATGGATTTCTTCTTTGTGTTTCTGTGTGTTGTAGAGAAAGATCAAAAGAGCGAGAGGGAGATAAATAAATTAGTATTCTGGCAACAAGATTATTTTCCATTGTTAAACTGTTACTTAACTGTTGCCTTTAAGGACATAAAAGAAACTACACAAATCACCCCATATTGACAGAAAAACATGAAATTAACATTTTGTCAGATTTATTAAAAAGGAAAAACAGATCTATCCCATTCAGATCCTTTGCTGCGATACTCTACATTTAACCTGGGTGCTGTCCATTTCTTCTGATCATCCTTGAGATGGTTCTACACTTTTAGTCCAACTGTGTTTGATTCTACTGATTGGACTTGATAAGGAAAGCCACACACCTGTCTATATAAGACCTTACAGCTCACAGTGCATGTCAGAGCAAATGAGAATCATAAGGTCAAAGGATCGGCTTGAAGAGCTCAGACAGACTGGTCTGATGAGACCAAGATGGAATGTTTTGGCCTTAATTCTAAGCAGTATGTGTGGAGAAAACCAGGCACTACTCATCACCTGTCCAGTATAGTCCACACACTGAAGCATGCTGCTGCAGCATTATGTTGTGGGGGTGATTTTCAACTGCAGGGACAGAATGACTGGTTTCAATTGAAGGGAAGATGAATGTGGCCAAGTAAACGAATATCCTGGACAAACCTTCTCCAGCGTGCTCAGGACCTCAAACTGTGCTGATGGTTCAATGACTCCAAGAACACAGCTAAATTCATGAACAACTCCATGACTGTTCTAAAGCCCAGCCAGAGCCCTGACTTAAACCCAACTGAGCATATCCAGAGAAACCAGAAAATTGCTGAACCAACATTCACCATCCAACCTGACACAACTGGAGAGGATCTACAAAGAGGAATGGCAGAAAATCCCCAAATCCAGGCGTGTATTCAAAAAGACTCATTGCTATTTTAGCTCAAAACAAAAGACTGATCTGAATACTGAGCAAAGGATCTGAATACTTATGGCCATGTGATATTTCAGTTCTTTTTTTTATAAACCTGAAAAAATTTCAACAGTTTTGTGTTTTTCTGTGAATATGGGCTGCTGTGTTTATATATTAATGAGGAAATATTAAATTAATTAGGTTTTAGCAAATGGCTGCAATATGATAGAGTGGAAAAAATGAAGGGGGTCTAAATACTTACCACATACGGCCACTTTACCGGCGTGGTCTTCTGCTGCTGTAGCCCATCTGCCTCAAAGTTGGACGTACTGTGCATTCAGAGATGCTCTTCTGCCTACCTTGGTTGTAACGGGTGGTTATTTGAGTCACTGTTGCCTTTCTATCAGCTCGAACCAGTCTGGCCATTCTCCTCTGACCTCTGGCATCAACAAGGCATTTCCGCCCACAGAACTGCCACTCACTGTATATTTTTTCTTTTTCGGACCATTCTCTGTAAACCCTAGAGATGGTTGTGCGTGAAAATCCTAGTAGATCAGCAGTTTCTGAAATACTCAGACCAGCCCTTCTGGCACCATCAACCATGCCGCGTTCAAAGTCACTCAAATCACCTTTCTTCCCCATACTGATGCTCGGTTTGAACTGCAGGAGATTGTCTTGACCATGTCTACATGCCTAAATGCACTGAGTTGCTGCCATGTGATTGGCTGATTAGAAATTAAGTGTTAACGAGCAGTTGGACAGGTGTACCTAATACAGTGGCCGAGTGGTGAGTGTATATCTTTATATTGCTTCCTGACATTTCATTCTCACACTGGAGAAGCTGCAGCCAGAGAATAATTGCAGTTGTAGTTAAAAAAAAGTGTTTAGGAATAGTTAATTATTGTTGTGTAGTTCAACTGTTTAGTTGTAAGCTTTTAGCTTTACAGCTGAAGAGAAAACATTTTTGTTTCCACACAAAAATCTAAATGTGCCCATGAAGGGACTCTCCCCTGCTGCAGCTTGGTGGTCAACTTCTTGGCCTGGATCAGCATTTCCCTTGCAGGCAGCTTTGTTTTCTTGCTGCCTCTTATGTACCCGGCTCTCTTTGTGTTAGCGGTGGTGGTTGTTGTTGGGACAGGAAGTGTTTGACGTTTTGATTGACTTCACTGCTTCTCCGCAGAGAGCAGATCACAGAGCTCTGGCTTCCTCTCCCTGTGCACTCCTAAGAGCTTTTCCATGTGCCACTTTACCCCCTTAAACCGTCTGTCTGGACGACCTTGCCCCTGCTGCCTGATCTGATCTCAGGTCACGCACTTTGTCCACCAAAAGTTCTTCTGAACACCTGTTCAGCAGCTGGACTTCTGGTGACCATGCATTGTACTTAAATATTTAGTTTACCTTCTGCTTGCAGAAGGAGTGACTCAAATTTGGATCTGGCATGGTCAGTATATTAATCTTAGATTGATATCATGGTGTGAAAGTGGTGTCTTTTCCTGGTTTTAAAGGCTGCAATACAGTTGTATTTGTATTTACCCACTGTGTCATTGTATATACATTACTAATATGGAGGATTGTGTATTTTGTGGAAGCACAACTAATTACTGTACACAATCCACCAGTTCTAGCTTATTCAATTAGAATATTTACTGTGAAAGCTAGGCAGATACTGGTATAAATATTTGGGAGTTTAAATAGTGTCTCATGTATATTTCTAATAACTGTGTCTTGTAGTCATCAACAGGGAGAGAATTATCAGACTTTAAAGCTCCTCTTGGCTTCATAGAGCTTTATAGTGACTTTTAGTTCAATGTTGATCTGTCTGGCTACAACGTCACCAGTTTGGTTAACTCCGTGCTCTCATAGCATCGTTGTGGGATGTAGCAGACTCTTTAAAAAAACAAAACCACTGTATGCTACCTGCTTAACGTCAAATGGCAAACACACACAGTTGGCTGTAGACTTGGCAGCTAAAGTAAAGCGATAACTTGTAATTAATTTGGTTTTGACCAAGACATATATTGCCATTTTCCATTCGAAAAATGAAGTTGTCTGCACCCCCCTGGGTGGATCAACTCTGTAATGGAGTCACAGCTTCTGAATGACCTTTAGATACTGGCCGACATCCACTCTGATATCTATCTGCTGTCATGTAAGAGTGATTTGTAGCTCTCAAACTACGTTGGGAATCATTTTCTCAATTAAGTCCAGAAAATGAATCAATTCTCAAAACAATTAGTTGCAGCATTAGTTTGGATCCCTCCTCATTACCTTGGAAACAACTGCATTTTTCTGGGGTATTACATATAATAATACTATCTTTAAATCAACATCCAGTAAATCATTCAGTTAAAATTACAACAATTAAAACAATTACACCATACAGAATGATGTTCAGTTCTTTAGGCATCTGCACAGTAAAGGAGATTTATATTTATTGTGCTATTTTTGCGAGCAGAGAGGATATTATTCAGCTTTGTACCACCCACAACCCCCTCACCTCAGAGAGACTCCTCACCATCTGTGTCGTCACGGAGACGAAGAGTTGCTGCCAAACAGCCCCATGGGACAATAACATGCACAAGCAGTTGTCTGAAACCACTCAAGGGTCTGCGTAGTACAGGTGTGTCATTCCAGTTACAAGTGAGACATGAAATATGAGCTGGGACTTGGTTTATTTTTCCCTATGCTCATCACACTTGCCATATTCAAATGAATGAAATTACTATTTACTGCCTTTAGCACCCCAAACTTTACTCTTTAAACTACATTTTGTCTCTTGACATTTGTTAGCTTTTAAAAGACTAAACCCTCAGTGTCGCCTGTCACATATAACATGATAAAACATCCCAAGACAAACAATTCAAAAATTTACATTCCTCAAGAAATATGGTTTGAATGTGAGGATTAATGTCTGATATTATAAAAGTAAAGATTTAATTAACATTTGCTTTCTTGTAAGGTATTGAGAAATAATCAGAGCTGCAACGATTGGTTGATTATTGAACATACAATTAACATCAACTGTTATGGTTTATTCATCATTTTGAGTATCTCTCTCTCTCCCTCTCTCTTTTTTTTTTTAAAGAATATGTCCAAAGTTCTGGTTTGGTAGTAGTTCTGGTTCTAACTTCTCAAATGTGTGTTTCTTTAATCCTCCATGACAATAAACTGAATATCATTGAGTTTTGGACACAAACATCAAAGGGCATTGCTTTGGGAAACACTGATCCACCTT
The DNA here is from genome assembly GCA_030544235.1 of Lepturacanthus savala. Classification (NCBI taxonomy): domain Eukaryota; kingdom Metazoa; phylum Chordata; class Actinopteri; order Scombriformes; family Trichiuridae; genus Lepturacanthus; species Lepturacanthus savala. Next base: position 819,930 of record CM060461.1, read on the forward strand.
TTTCACCATTTCAGTAATACTAGTTTGCAGCCCTAAAAGCCTGTCGGAGATTACAATTTCCAAATTATATCTGAGCCTTTTTAAAACTGGACATTATGTATTAATCCTATGTTTTAGAGATTTATTTTGTAAAATAAAGATTCAATATATATCAAGGCAGTGAGTACTTTCCACCATCTGCCACACATTTATACACCATTATGTTGTTCTGTTCCACCGCAGTAAGTAAAAACTGAAGAAACAGGAAGTAAGAATGTTTTTGGTGAAAGGAAGAGCTGCAGTTTGGGGAAAAAAACAGAAAGTCATGAAAACATGGGGGAAGTTTGGTAGCAGTGTGCAGCTTACTGGTGATCTGCTGATCTGCTGTCAGTGTTGTTGTTTGGCTGATTGATATCCATTCCCTCACATAACATAATAGAGTGTATAATCAGCAATTGTGTTGAGAGAGAATTTCAAATATTTCGTTGTTGCAGCTTCCCAAGTGAGGATGTATTTGGATTTTAGAATGAGACATTTAATGGTGTCATATGGTAACATTTAAGTAATTTTTACACACCTGAGTTACTAGATAGAGAGAGAATAAAAATATTAACTTAAAATATATGTTCCAGAAGAGCCCAGCAGATGGAGCCACTTCCACAGCTGTTTGTCTGACTACAGTCTCCGATATGAGATAATTAACAGCAGCAGTTTATTAAAGATACTGATGAAAAGCAGTTCAAGCAGTGTATGTTTTACCTGCGAGACAAAACCTCTTCCTCTTATTCTCCATGTTAATTTCTGGCAGTGATCTAAATAATGAAAAAAGGTTTTAAAAAGAAAATATTAATATATTAATGAGCACAAAATACACAGGTTTAAAAAAGATGATTATTTTCCCAGTAACCTAAAAATATAACTTACACCTACAGACATAATACAAAGAAAGATTGGTATAAAAACATTATAATACAGTGGGACACGGTGGCGCAGGGGTTAGCGCTGTTGCCTCACAGCAAGAAGGTCGCAGGTTCAAGACCTCCTTGGTCCTGGGTCTGGGACCTTTCTGTGTGGAGTTTGCTTGTTCTCCCCGTGTCTGCGTGGGTTTTTCCGGGTTCTCCGGCTTCCTCCCACAGTCTAAAAACATGCTCAGGTTAATTGGCAACTCTAAATTGTGTGTGAGTGAATGGTGTGTGTGCTCCACAATTGGCTGGCGACCATCTGGGGTGTATCCCTGCCTCTCGCAGTCACGCGCTGGAATAGGCTCCAGCAGACCCCTGCGACCCTAATGAGGAATAGCAGGTATAGAAAATGACTGACTGACATTATAATACATAATGTGGAGAGATTCAAGCAGAATATAAAATTTATATTTCGGTAAAATAAATAAATAAATCTCATAAATAACAAATCTACTTTATGTTACAGATCCCATAATGTCATGCATTTAATCATGGATTCATTTACAGGTATTTAACAACAATTTCTGTTATTCTCTCTGGGTTCAAATACAGTTTATTAAGAAAATCAGACTCCACAATGCTTTTAATGACAGAATATGGTCAGTTTTATTGTGCACTTTTGTGTGTTCAAATGATAAATTAGCATAGGCTCCATCCTCTGTAAAATACCCTAAAAGCTAACTATTAAATAACTGCAAATTTCTCTGAACATTTCATTGAAATCTGTATAAATTTAAAGGACCTGTAAAATAACTAATAATTCAATAAGTAATTCATCATTATTATTCTAGGTAATTAGGGGGGCAATTGATTGTTTATCCAGTGGGTGCCATTGTGTGATCATTGTGGCCGGCAAGAAGGTTGTCCTGGAGGGGATAATACATCCCCTCCAGGACTGGAAGGGATGTATTATTTTTGTATATCTCGATAAAAAGTGAAACTCAACATCTGCGTTTGTTGTCCTTTGTTTTGACAAGTTACCACAAGTAGGAATACGAAAAACAATACAAGACGGAACAAGTAAATAAAAAAAGTCAGTGTTTACGACTGTACTTGTCAATGTGTTATAATTAGGCCACGTAGCCTCAGGTTTGATATGAAGCTGAACTAGAGGATTGGAGTTTGGAGTTTTCTTTTATTTGCAGCAGCATTTCTTTTATTTGCAGTGAAGGAAAAAAAGTTAAGTTAATATTCAATTGTATATTATATGCATGTTTCAAATGAACCAAAAGACATGTTTAAGAGTGTTTAAATTGAAATAAAAAAGCAAATGGGAAACACAGAAAGGCTTGCTAAAATTTGTTTAAATATATTGTTGTTCTATGTAGAGAACATTAGTCAAGGTCGGCCCCCTACATTTTTAACACACCAAATCTGGCCCTCTTTGCAAAAAGTTTGGACACCCCTAACCTAAGTCTATAGAAGTGTGAGGAAATGGTAATTTCGGTAGATATTCCTCTACTGTATGTTTCGGAGTTGCATTTTTTCAATAATTTCCATGTTTTCCAAACTAGAAATGCAGCATTGTGCTGGAGGACCAGTGTATATTGTGGTATTGTCAAATGTCTCTGAACACAGTACCCACAAGTCTCAGCTGCTGCTGCTATGGAGAAGAAGTCAATCGGATGTGTTAATCAGAGCTCTATTAGCATTCTGTGTAAGTGTAATATTTAACTTCAACCACATTTAAAGTCAAACACAGATAGTTAAAATAAACGTTTCGTGATGTATTGCTGAACTTGGATTTCTTTTAAAAGGCAGGAAAACAAACCTATCAGAAATGTTCCTTTTTTTTCCCTGCCATTCAGCATGTGTGTCTGTTTGATTGACAGCAGCTGGACACATGTGTTAGTGTCTGATTGACATCAGCTAGACAGATGTGTCAGTGTCTGTTTGATTAATGAAAGCTATTCCTGATTAATTGCTAAAATTATTTCAGCTTTTCAGTGGGTCAGAAATTTTGGATTTCTTCTGGTGAACCAAATTCCAAACCATAAAAACAAGCCATTTTAATTTAAATTTCCAATTTTGTTTACATATTAAAAAAAGTGTTGCATGGGCTAGAGTTAAAGCCATACTCTTTAAATGTTCTATGTCTTAGAACATTTAAATATATATATATATATATATATATATATATATATATATATATATATATATATATATATATATATATATATATACACACACACACATATATATATATACACGCACGCACGCACACTCAGCGGCCACTTTATTAGGTACACCATGCTTGTAACGGTTTGGACCCCCTTTTGCCTTCAGAACTGCCTCAATTCTTCGTGGCATCGGTTCAACAAGGTGCTGGAATCATTCCTCAGAGAGTTTGGTCCATATTGACATGATGGCATCACACAGTTGGTGCAGATTTGTCGGCTGCACATCCATGATGCGATTCTCTCGTTCCACCACATCCCAAAGATGCTCTATTGGACTGAGATCTGGTGACTGTGGAGGCCATTTGAGTACAGTGAACTCATTGTCATGTTCAAGAAACCAGTCTGAGATGATTCCAGCTTCATGACATGGCGCATTATCCTGCTGAAAGTAGCCATCAGAAGTTGGGTACATTGTGGTCATAAAGGGATGGACATAGTCAGCAACAATACTCAGGTAGGCTGTGGCGTTGCAACGATGCTCAATTGGTACAGAGGGGCCCAAAGAGTGCCAAGAAAATATTCCCCACACCATTACACCACCACCACCATCCTGAACCGTTGATACAAGGCAGGATGGATCCATACTTTCATGTTGTTGACACCAAATTCTGACCCTACCATCCGAATGTCGCAGCAGAAATTGAGACTCATCAGACCAGGCAACGTTTTTCCAATCTTCTATTGTCCAATTTCGATGAGCTTGTGCAAATTGTAGCCTCAGTTTCCTGTTCTTAGCTGAAAGGAGTGGCACCCGGCGTGGTCTTCTGCTGCTGTAGCCCATCTGTCTCAAAGTTCCACGTACTGTGCGTTCAGAGATGCTCTTCTGCCTACCTTGGTTGTAACGGGTGGTTATTTGAGTCACTGTTGCCTTTCTATCAGCTCCAACCAGTCTGGCCATTCTCCTCTGACCTCTGGCATCAACAAGGTATTTCCGCCCACAGAACTGCCGCTCACTGGATATTTTTTCTTTTTCGGACCATTCTCTGTAAACCCTAGAGATGGTTGTGCGTGAAAATCCCAGTAGATCAGCAGTTTCTGAAATACTCAGACCAGCCCTTCTGGCACCAACAACCATGCCACGTTCAAAGTCACTCAAATCACCTTTCTTCCCCATACTGATGCTCGGTTTGAACTGCAGGAGATTGTCTTGACCATGTCTACATGCCTAAATGCACTGAGTTGCCGCCATGTGATTGGCTGATTAGAAATTAAGTGTTAACGAGCAGCTGGACAGGTGCACCTAATAGTGTGTGTGTGTGTGTGTGTGTGTGTGTGTTTTCAGACTACAGTGTGTTGTTTGGCTTAAAATGACCTGATCATCCTGATTAGATATATAGACACAGCTGCTTTTTTATTCTCTCTCATTTTTTCTTCACCCTGTATTACTAACAAACACTGAGGAGAAGACCGAGACAGACACACAGTGGGTGGATGAATGTGTAGGTGTGTGTTGTAAGAAAATGGTTCAATTAAAACTCAGCAGATTTAGACAAATGCGGCTGACAGACAGACTCACTCCCTCTGTAGTTTGTTGTTGTCAGTCTCAAGAGGATTTGCTCTGCTTCCTGACATCTCCACCCAGATGAAATCAGTCTCATTAACACACACACACAGATCAGATAGGCGTTTCCTTAGCTGGTTGTTGAACTCTTGAGTGAGGGCATCCCCAGAAGTTCAGGCAGTGTCCAAATTTAATATTGTGATATGATTGGGTTGGGAATAAAAACACAACAATATTTTCTGGGAGTTTATTCCAGATATAAAAAAACTGGACAATTTAATGTGGTTTTTATGATATATTAGGAATTGGCTCAAGTGCAGAGGTTGTTTTCTCTGACTTTCTATGTACACTAATCCTAAACTACTGACTAAATCCTAAAACCTGTTTTTATGGCTAATTAGGCTACGTTCACACTGCAGGCTAAAGTGACCCAATTCTGATTTTTTTTTTTTCGCCCATATGCGACCTCGCCCATATGCGACCTGTATCTGATCTTTTCATGTCAGTGTGAAAGACACAGATCAAATGTGGCCAGGCCACTTGGATATGTCGTCCTAAATCCGGTACAGATCTGATCTTTTGCAATGTGACTTCAGTCTAAATGGCCAGGTCGCATTTATCCGACCTCGACCTGACATCACTGATACACGCGCGTTCAGGTAGGCGAGAGCAGAACAACTACAATAATGATGGCGGACAATGGAGGTATCACAGTTAATATTTGAGGGGAGATCTCTGTGCATCAGATTGTGTAGCTGCTCACTCCGGTTGGACAACAACAATCCAACAACAACCGCTCTACTTTTAGCATCCATTTACTTCTGCAAACATTGAGCACGCTCGCTGCGTGACGTTGTTGTGTCCTCTTCTGCACATGCGGGACGGTTTTGGGTTTTATGAAGTTCACACAGATCACATACAAGCTGCATTTAATTGGAAATGTGAACACACTTGCAAAAAAAAATGGATTTCACCAAAAAAACTGATTTAAGCATCAAGCCCCGCAGTGTGAACGTAGCCTTAGATGATAGCTGTAATGATTATTTGACTAATTGGCAGCTTTTAAATCAATCAGCAACTATTTTATTAACCAATGAACCATTTTGAGTGATTTCTTAGGTCTAGCTTAACAGCTTTGGAGTGTATTTTAGTTTATAGCACATACAAATAAAATTCGTCTAAATGTAAAAACGAAACCTTGAGCCACACAACACACACATAAAGATAATCGCGATAATCCTAATATATGTTGTGATCCTGTGGACTTCTGTGTGACAAACCATAAATATGCTCACTGTGGTAATTATAACCTAAATATTAATGAAAATTAGTGAAGCTTTTTAGCATTCATACTGAGAATCCAAATGCAGGTTTCATACTTTGTTTAGTGTAACAATAATCATTTAATAGGGAAAGCTGCAACAATAATAATGGCTATGAAAGCCAGTAACATTATCAATATAACATGTAAGGAAGAGCATTCATTTTCCAACGTTGCAGTCACAGCTTAGCGTTCGCATATTAAAAGTAGCTCCATGCTATGTGGGCGTGTTTTAGCTGGGAGAACCATGTTGAACCTGTTTACTCCTCATACTTGTCTCTAGCTCCTCCCTCTGGATCGGCCTTAACAAAGATGGCAGCGTGCTTATTGGTGTCAAAATCGAAGTCCAAAAATCAACAGGTGACCTTACAAAGGACCTTATATATGCAGTCTATGATTGTCACTTGATTACAATCATTGTTCTGAGGTAGTGTGGCATGTTTCCAGAGCTTGAAAAAACGCTGCTCCACCAGACAGAAACTCTGACTTGGCATGTGTGGAACTGATTAACTGAGTTAGGAACTTTTCCTTGTCGAACCACACACCTCTCCAGTCCCCCCTCTTCTTTCTCCTTCTTCCTTCTGTCCCTCTTCCTCTTTTTCTCCTCTCTTCATCTTTCTTTCTTATCCTTCGTGTGAGCTTCACATGACACCTCTTCATGCTTCTCCTTTTTCTCATATTGTACCTGTCTTGCCTTTCATTTTTTTCTCCTCCTCTTCCTCTTTTTACCCTAAATCTGATCCTCTACCCTGTTTCATCCTTTTTTCTTCTTCTCTTCATCTCCTATGTTCTCCTCTTCCTCTCCTCCACATCCTTGACTCTGTCCTACATCACTCTACCTTCCCTGAGGATACACCCCCCCCCCCCTTTTCTCTCTCGTTCAACCCCCTTGTTTCCAATGAGTCATGTGACAAGCCTCTCTCCTCTTTCTCCCTTTCTCCCCGGAGACCAATCACACCCCCACAGAGAAAAGCTTAACGCACATACACTAGACACACAACTGCACTCGCATCATCATCGCCACCACTCTGTTAGCGAAGAGCAGAACGCAACAGGAAGAGTGAAGGAGAACGAGGGAGAGAGGAGCCGGGACGAGCGCCTCGGTGGAGGTCAAGAGGGAGAGGAATATACTCTACCAGCAGGAGGAGGACGACGACGATAAGGAGGAGGGGTCAGCAGAGAGGAGGGGGGAGGTTCTCCCTGAATGAAGGAAGAGCTCTGGGAGTCGTTTCCTCCCTGCCGTGATGGAGCGACACGAGGAATGAGGGCGGATGGTGAGAGCAGGGAGCAGCAGCAGCAGTGGAGGAGGTGGAGAGGGTGGAGGTGGAGGAGGAGGAGGAGGTGCAGAGGGAGCCGCGGCCGGAGCCGCGCGGCGCGGGAGGAGCCGCCAACGCTCCCGGAGGAGGAGGCAGTCGGCCAACTGCCCGGGCAGCGACAAGATGTCCCCTGGAGCCAAAAAGGTGGAGTGTTTCTCGCCGATGCTGTGCCACTGCAAGGTGGCCTGCACCAACAGCACCATCTCCCTCATGTTCGGCTGCAAGGTGGGTGGAAACATCCGGAGAGCGAAAGGAGGGAGTTCCTCAGGGCTTTTCACGTGGGTGGGCGTGTATGAGGTCACAGAAAGGGTGGTGAGGTTTGTTTGTTGGGTTGATAATTAAAGCAGAATCGGACCTGTCATCTCATTACTGCAGCTAAACGGAGGGTGTTAATGTTTCTGTAGACCTTAAACATGGTTTAAAAGACAGTATTTTAGTAACTATCATTACTGCTTATGAGTTAAAGCATATATTTTGCCCTAATATTTTTCAAACTAATGTATGCTTTTTTTTAATTTAAACTTTGTTTTTCTTGTATTTGTAAGCAAACTAGGAAAATTGATATTGTCTTCATAAACAGTAACATTTACACATATACAAAGCAGGGCTGAACAATTTGGGAAAAATAGTCATATACAGTAATTTAGATTTTTTTCCTCCAATATTGCAATTGCGATTTAATTTACTCTATTTAATCATTTTTTTCTCAACAAAATAGAATAACCTTTCCAAAAAAGTTAAGATGTATGCCTTTTAAATAATTACTTTTTTATTTATCTGTTTAATCTAACTGTTACATAAACATCTGTCAGTGATCCCTGTCTTGAGATATTGTCTGGAGCATATTTCGGTCATACAGCTGTCGTATAGCACCACACAGCTGTCGTATAGCACCACACAGCTGTCACATAGCACCACACAGCTGTTATATGTGGTATTTTTTAACTGCTGGAACAAGTTCGTAGTGAGCATTACTTGGTGTGGAGCAGCACTGGGAGCCCTCATGCTCTGTACACATCTGACATTGTGCAGCATCTTTTCTTGAAACTAAAGTAGTTCCACACCACCGACGTGCTGCTCCTCTTCGAGACTAAAGTCTTGGCTGTGTCCGTTTCAGAGGCTGTTGTGCGACAGATTGAAGAGCAGCATGCAAAGTTGCAAATGAAAGAGTTGTCCAGTCTTTCACTTGTGTTGAGAAGAGAAACTAAATAAATATCAGGGAGAGATGGATGAGCTGGGAGTGAAACAAACATATCTAAAACATTTGAAATCATATTTAGTTCCTGCAGTTTGCTGAGTGCCTTCAGACAGCATCTGAGAGCTGGAAAAAAACCCTTTTAACTTGCTGTCACAGACAGTCTCTGTTTACGGTTTGACCTGACGTGATGTGATAGGTTACCTCAGCCGTCCCTCATCTCTGCTCCACTGAACCGACCAATGGGACGCTCTGTTTGTAGCAGCGCTGTGGCCTGATTGGCTGGCAGGCAGGTGGGTACCTGCAAGTGTGGTCAACATGTGCTCTGCAGGGAAACGGCAGCGAATGCATCCAAGCTACTGATGGAGACTGAGCTGTGGTTCATCTGCAGAATCAAGTCAAATTTTTTAAAGTCGTTTATGAAACTTAATATATTAATATCAAATTAAATACTTCAGTGACCACACATTTCTTGATATGTTTATTAGAGATTAAACACTTTCTTTTATCAAGTTAAAGTTTCTTTAATTTTCATTCCATGTTTCGTTTGTTTCCTCAAAAGAGTCAAAACTTGTAGTAGATGACGTGACTTTTTATTAGCTCCTGTTGCCTCTTTAGACATTGTGAACATTGTTAGAATATTACCTGAATGTTACGGAATGATAACATCAGCAGATGAAGCTGAACTTGGTTGTGATAAAAGGACAAATAAAGACTGGTTAGAGAAGTCCTGACTTTTAAGTTAATAAGAAGTTTGTCAGATAACTGATCAGAACTTGAGTTGTTTCTGAGCTTCTTCTTAGTACAAATACACAGTGGTCTGTGATTGGTCAGTTATTTTTTTACATTGGGTCTACACAACAAAGGTGTTCATCTCCTGATTGATGTGTTGGCTGATTTTTTTATGTATTAAATATTTCCCCAAAATGTAATATTTTTCACAGTATATAAATATTGTGTTTTTATTATTATTCCTGTTTGGTTTATTTTGCTACGGCTTTGTTCCGCGTCAGTGTCCTGTATATTCAAACTGTAAGCACATTCCTCTTGAATTAAAAAACAAACAAACAAAAAAACCCTCTTTTTTTGCCCCATGGCTCATATTGAACAGCGAAATTACAGTATGTTGACGTTTGAACCCTCTACTGATTACTGTGGACCCATTCTTCAATGATCTGAACCCATCAGTGTGTATGCTAATCTGTGGAAGCTCCTGACATGAGGTTAGATCAGGGGTGGGCAACCCTGGTCCTAGAGAGCCTCTGTGGCTGCCTAGGGAATTTGTTTTGTTCACCCCTCATTCTACTAATCCACCATTAGAGCCCTTGCTAAGGACCTTCAATCGTAGAATTTGGTGTGTTACTGCTTAGTTGGAATTGAAAGCCTGCACCCACAGTAGCACGTAAGGACCAGGGTTGCCTACCCCTGGCTGTGATTCACCTTTCTGCTTATGCGTGTAACTTCTACTCTATGACAGTTTGATTGCAACTAGTCTTAATTAAGCCCCATTGATTAGCTGCCATCGACTGCATTCACTCCCCCATTTTCAATATATTGTACCGGAAGTTATCAATCCTGGAGCAGTAAAGTAGTGAGCTACTGTCATTTTTAGACCAAACGTGTGGACTCCAAGCTGCTGTTCAGTCCTCAGTTTGACATCTGATCAAACAGGGGGACGAATGAAACCTGAACTCTTATTTACGAACACATGGTGTACTTCTGTCCGAGATTTATTTATATTTTCAATTTGCCCCTTAAAAGCAGCTGATAGGAAATATCATTCAATTCATGGTATTCAATAAATTTTCAAGTCAGTTTTCTTCCAGTAAAAAGAACATACATTTTGTCATCTTGCTCAGAGCAATTTTAACCAACTGACGCCTGTCAATTAAGGCGAGTGGTTCTCCATAAACTCTCACTTCATCATGCACATGACGGGATATGCCCACTTCAGAGGTCCATTCAGATTGTTCCCATTGTTTTTTCCCCCCTGTATAACCTGTTTATCCCAGAAAGACGTCAAAATACAGAAATTGGAACCCCTTGAAATGCTGTTTTAGGTGAACTTTAACAATGGGGATCTTCCACACCAAAAATTCAGTGGTTTCTCATTACACACTTTCCTATTACATGGCTGACCATTGTTATAAAATAGAGATTAGAGCACCCTTTAAATGTATTAAATATTTAGCCTTGAAAATACCTGAAACGGTCTTAAAATGTAAGAACCTGTTTTCTAACTGTATAATGCAGCCTCCTGCTTTATATCTTAAAATTAACCAAACAGTTTTTATAATTATGGAAGTTTTCACTAAAAATTAATAAAATTATGAGCTGACAAATAAGATTTTTTGATAAGAATCCCCCAGATGTAATTCTTGTGAGTGAAATGTATACTAAACAGGCCATTATACAGCTTAAAAATAGACTGCATAGCATATCTAAATGACCTCAACCATATCTGGGACAGATCTTGCTGTATCTATTCTGATATATTTGCAGTCAGCTAAAATCAGCTGATGTTCTTCAGTTAAATCCCCCAGTTCTTCAACGCAACACTGAGGACATGACCCTGAGCCAGTTTTTGAATATGAGCCAGTTTTCCCTAAAATCTAGTCTGTTCATTTATTCTGTCAGTGCTCTTTTTTTGCTACGTAGAGATTATTCCCCTGTTGGTTCTTCCCATCTTTCCCTCATATGTTTCTCTTCATCCCATCCCTGAATCATCGAGTAATCCTCCTCCTAACATCCTGCTACATCCGCTCCACGGTGATGCTCCTATTTATAGCAGCTTTTGGCAGGCAGGAGTCGGTGCTGTGCCGCCTCCTCCTCCATGACAGCTCTCAGAGAGACGGAGAGGAGGAGGTGGTTCTCTTCAGGCAAACGTGTCATCACTGAACTCCCCCTCCTGTGGATGCATCCTACATCCACATTTCCATTTGTGCAACTCTCATCCAGAGTGGGTGGGCTCGGCGTTTCTCTGAAGGACGTGTAGCTGCTGCTTTTCTGTTCGTCATCCACATCACCACCTTCCTCTGTGGTTTCACATCTTAACATTTTCAAGCACTGGAGCAAATGTCAGTGTTGAGTAGTTAAAATGCAACAGATCGAGTGTTGCTTCCGTCATTTGGTGTTGTTCAGCAGCATGGATGTAGTCATATTTATTGTGCGTAGGTGAACCTGTAGCCTGACTGACTTCCTGCTCTCAGACACTCATCCTGGGCTCCTTTTGTGTTCATGGCTGTTTTCCCTTCAAGTGTCGTGACCACTCAGTTCGCCCGCAGCCTCCTGATGTTTCGCCATCTGCCACTCCATGGTCATGCAAAATTTCAAAACTACATACTATAAAAAGTGTGTGTGTGTGTGTGTGTGTGTGTGTGTGTGTGTGTGTGTGTGTGTGTGTGTGTGTGTGTGTGTGTGTGTGTGTGTGTGTGTGTGTGTGTGTGTGTGTGTGTGTGTGTGTGTGTGTGTGTGTGTGTGTGTGTGTGTGTGTGTGTGTGTGTGTGTGTGTGGTCCAGTCTTTCACTTGTGTTACAAAAGTGCTTTTTATGATATTGCAATATTCTTGCAAATGCAGTTAATTGTTCAGCCCTAAGCTGTACAAAGCTATGTGAACAAATCAGTTGTTAAAGAATCTTATATATACATCACTTGGCTTTCCATATTATGCAAATAGATGCATTTTTTTTTATTAAAAAATAAAAATACTTGTAGGCCATTCCTGAAAAACGCCTCATTTGCATAATATATAAATCATTTATACAGATTAATATCAAATCGTTTCCTGGACATATCATGATCAACAGCATCATCACACATCTGTCCGAACATCCTGTGGTTAGTTGTTTTTGATTGACAACTTTCAGCAAAAACTAACAAGACTAACTGAGCAAATGTACCAAATTCATTTTTTAAGCAGCTGATCCATGTGCCTGGATAGTTTTATTTAGTTAGTTATATTTATCTTCAGAATAACTGACAAATCTGACCTGTATAATTTACAAGATCATTTTGTAACCATGGTAACATGTCTACTTTTGTCCATGTGTGCATTTAAGAAGTTCCTAAAAAGTGTAAATGTTTACACCTGAGAAGTCTTAAGTGGCAGTTTTTAGCATTTTGAGTTAAAATTGGCATTTTAAGAAGTAGCTACCACAAATGGAATTGAGGGAGCACAATGTTATATCTGAGTAACTGGTTAAAACCAACATTACAGGAGAAATTAGTGTGTTTACAGCCTGGTACAAATAAACATATTTGGTCTCTACAGGTAATTTCCTCAACAATTGACTAATTGAGAAAATTATCTGACGTTTCGTCGATAATGAAAAGAAATGTTTGTTTCATATCAAGTTTATATGTACAACCCCAAAATTACTAATCACAGGTTCTCCTCAAGGGGTTTTACAGTCTTTACTGTAATCTGTACAGCAGATACAGCAATCAGTATTTCGCATTTGTAAAACTGTCTCCACAACGTTAATCTGCTGTTTCCTGTGCACAGAAAACAGTGATGAAACTGTAGCTCCAAGCTCTTTCAGGTCTCCACACAGTCCTGTTGAGTCCAAGGTCTTCTAGGATTTTGCTAAAACAAAGTCTTATCATTTGAATAAAGGATACTATGAATGATTTGACAGTATGACCCTGTTAACATGATGCCGTCACATCAGTTCTTCTCCATTCTTTTCAACTGACATAGTAAGTAGATAATAATCTTCCTCTTTGTGTTAATATGTCTTCTGCCCTCAACATGAACCTAATCCTACTTTAATTAAATCAGTAATTATAGCAGAAATTACTGAAGTCACAGCTCCAGCTGCAAATATGTTATATATATATACAATTATATATCAATATTTCTTTTAATAGATATTTGTATTTCCATTGGAGACTCTGGGAGCTGAAAGTGATGATTTCGGAGATGGGACAAATCCTCCAAGATTTTGTCATTGGTGTGACTGCTTTGTCATTGCAGTAAGCCAGTAGGTGTTTATGGCCTGATATTACACTGCCAAGTTTGAGTCTATTGTTTATGGGAATAGTGTAAGAATATTCACACTTCGTTACCAAAACGGCATAAATCACAGCAGCCAGGTTTTCCCTTTGGTGCAAAGTAAATTGAAGTTGAGATATGGAAGAGGTATCAAATGACAGAGAAAGGAGATTTCATGATGAATTAAGTAGTTAAAAATAATATACATTATTAATATAATACATTTAATATAATGCCATAGCGGTGCAGGTGTAAGTGGACAGAGTGAGTCAGTGTTGGATTGATTTACCCATGAGAAGTAGAGGAAACTGTCTACAGTACAGACACACTACAGATTAGTGACCAAATCTGGCCCTTCTGTAAAAGCATTTCGCCACTTGATGAAAGTTCATGAACATCTCAATGAATAAAGTTTGTCCACAAATAAGGGATTAACACTGTGCTATTTGAACAGTGCATGCTGCTGAAATTAAGTCTGAATTCATCTGCGTCAATTCCAACTGTTTTCTCTTGTCTCAAAGTGCATTGAATGTGTGCGAATCATTTTAGTCAAATCTGTGTTAAAAAAGTTGTAAATCTGTTAGAGAAATCTGTGGAGAAATCCCCTGAAGTGACTCCACTGTTTCCTTCTTTGACTCAATTTATATTTGTAAAACATTAGTGGAAATGCATACAATTTTCTGATTTTTTTTTTTTTTTGTTGTTGAAATTTGTACCAGATTTGAGTGGAAACCTGACTTGGTTCTACAAACTGAGCGGCTTCAGGCTGGCTCCATCTCCACAGAGACGTCAGTGTTTGTTCAGATTCACACATCTCTGAATCTGTAGGAGTGTGTGTGCTGCCTCTCTGGCAACTGTTGTTGTCCTTCTTGAATTAACCAAATGTTCAATCAATTGGCTGGGAGCTTGCAGTCTCTCAGCCTGATGAATGGACATGTTGCCCTTCTTACATGTTTGATGGCTCAATGTTGAGAAGAGATAATGTAAAGGCCCACACTCAAAAAAAAAAAACTCTCCCTGGTCATTTGTTGCTTAAAATAGATAATTTTGTGGATATGATTCAGTAGCCTTTGGTTCATCATCCAGGCTTCTGATTCCTCAGTCACATTCAGTAAATCTGTCGTTACTAATGCAGGTAAGGATCAGAGCTACGATGACAGAAAATTAACTGGCACCTATTTTTCATGATTGATTAATCATTTTCAAGAAAAAAAAATATCTTGCTTCAGCTTCTCAAATGTGATAATTTATTGACTTAGTTTATTTTCTGTCTCATACAACTGATTTATCATTTGGCTTTGTGCTGTTGGTCGTCAGAACAAGCAGAATATGAAGATGTTAATGTCTGTAGGACATTATAACCGTCTTTTTTTGTCATTTATCTGTTAATAATCAAATTAATTTCTGTCAAAATAATTTATTTTATTGCTTTCAACACTGTTGTGTAATTTCAGTCTGGTGTAGGTTATTTAATGATTGATTCATTTAGTGATTCTGTGTTTAGATATTCCAAATGATAAAATCCAAGGAATGTATGAAGTCGTACTTATGATGACACTTTGGTGGTGAGTCCAAGTTGTTCTCTTTTAATTCAGTTAATAAATATATAAAACAGAAAAAGCAGCAAATCCTCTCATTTGAGAAACTGACACCAGAGAGTCTTTTGGTGTTTAGCATTTTAAATGACTGCTTCAGTACAAATTTACATAGTTCCATTTTTTTCTCCAGAATTTAGGTTTGAGATGTTTTCAGAAACATTTACTTCAGCTAAGGTCAAATATCGATTTGTTTCTTGAAGTCCAGAAGTAATACCATAGAGTTGCCACGGTAACTGTTTGTTTTTATCTTATGAGCTCTTTAAAAGTTTTGTGATGATGCTTCCCGCCGCTGGGCTTTAACTCCAGGTCACTGTAGTAATGTGTTGTCTCTGGCTCCTCGCAGATGTGTGACTGATAGATGGTGCAATAATGTCCAGTACTGAGAGTTTGAGCTCAGGCATTGGTGGGGGTTTCATATAGATGTTGTTGCTACACAATATCTAGTGATGCTTCAGTCAGAGGTTGCTAGGCAACGGCTCTCCTCCGAGCTGACCTACCAGCCACGGGAGTGATCAAGCCCACAGCCAATCAGGCACAAGATAATCCTGTTCAGACACAGATTGTGTAATTTAGCGAAAGCAGTTTATATCGTAGGAAGTTTCAGAATGGGGCATGGTGGGCTCATCGGGGAATGGGTCTTAAAGAGACAGGAGTTAATATGAATTGAAGGGCTGCATAAAGGAGCAGTATAATATATCTTGTTTGGATTAATCAAAGATTTCAGACGTTTTTTTAGACGTTGCAATAAAGAGATTACAAGTGTTTTGTGTTTTCTCTCCTACATAATTTTTACTTTGCTTGGTAATCAAGCAAATTAGACAAACTCTTTGCAGTTAACTCAACAAACTCCATTTGAACTCAGTAATGGGGTGGTGAAAAAAAATCTATTGATAAATCGCGATACTGTTATGGACAAGTATGACTTATTACATTTTTGAATATCGATTAATTTTGGCACTTTTTTATTTTGTAAAAATGATACATTTCCATCCTGAGGAGGCTGTGTGGGTCAAAGATGCCTTGAAGTCATTTCAGCTAATGTTACTCAACGTTCTCCACAAAATGACAAAACTATCCCCAGGCTTGGAGCGAGCTAGGAACACTATGACAGCAATTTCCCATTATGCTTTATAGGTGAGGGGGACACCTCCACAACAAATGCCCCCCGCCCAACCTACGTTATTCTGCAGGGAAGCCTCAATCGCCATGTTGTGCCCACAAAGGTAATAAACATTTTCAGCCAGATGCCTGGCTGAGCCTGGAACTTGTGACCCTTCCCCCGACAGGAAACCCAGTTTCACATCTTCAAGGAATGTCACCAGAGGTATAAAGGCACCGGCCTTTCCCCTCTTGGGCTCTCTTAATCTCTTAGGAGTCTCTCTCTCTCACTCCAAGAATCTCTTCGACTCTTCTCCAACATAAGCTCCAAACTCTCTCCTGGGCTCCTGCTCATCAGCAGGGCACCGCTCTGTAGCAGGAGAAGCTGGACAGAAGCCTTCAGCAGCTTCTCTGCTCTAAAAGGGATTATCCAGCTGCTTTCAGTGTCTCACGGACCTGCAAGTGACCAAGGACTCAACGACGTCCAGCCAGAAGCACTGAAGAAACTCAGGCCTGGTTCTACAACCACACAAGGATTAACAAAGAGCAACGTGACCTACACAACGGACCTACTCCTCAACGAACACCACAGCTGCAACATCTCCAGCTACTCAAGGAAGCAGAACCAGAGAGCAACCCTTCTTCTTCCTTTCCACTGGTAACATGACTTGGGCAGAACAGAACATTAACAAACACGGTTAAACCAGACTGTTGAACTTTGTTAATGTGATGAGATCATAGGCTACAGTTCACTGTGTTTTAGGTTTGTAAGGTTTAGTTTGATGTTAGTGTCCCAACCTGCATGATACTAACCATTCTTTAACATGATACCTTGAAACACACACAAAGTGACATTAAGCCTACACACACACATACTCGCACACACATTAACATGGTCGGCCATTTTCCCTTTGTTCTTAACAGACCCCCCACATGGCCTGGACTACATAGAACAGCCACAACGGCAGCCATCTTTGTTCTTCCCCCCCCACAGATATGCACACGCACGCACACACACACACAGCATCCATCCACGCATATTCACATGTACATAGATACATTTAGTTTAGATTGTTTATTGTGTGTTTTTACTTTTGTATTTTTATGAATAAATTCTTTTGAGTCATACATTCTGCCTCTTTGATGTTGTACAATGATGAATTATGCCAACCTCTACTTTAGAACTCCGAACCCTTCAACTATTAATAGCTTTTAATAGATGACCCTGATTTCTATTATTAAGTTAATTGTTAATCAGATGTCCAAATTAATAGATTATTACAATTCATGAGACTGAATTAGAGAATTGACTATCTTTTCCTCTCAACCGAGAGGTGGTGCCCCAAAATTCTAAAACTTATAATGAATACATAATTATTTCCAATAATTATTGATTCTTTCTGATAGTCAATTCTACCTGAAGAATTAGTGCAAGACACAACATTTATGGCTGCTGAGGCTAAATAAATCACACATTTTTTTTGGTATCAGCGTAGCCAACATTTTTATCATACTCCACGTGAGACTAAATAAACCACATTTAATTTTTTATATCAGTGCGGCACAACATATTAATGGTGCCGCACTTGAGGCAAGTACTGTGCACAACAGCCATATCTTATATTAGAGACATGAGGCCATGTTGTCAAATAGAAAAATAATAATCATGAATTAAGAATCGTTATAACCAAAAATCTGTTAGTAATCGATTTAGGACGTCAATAATCATACTCAAATCGGGAAACCACACAGATTAACCACCTCTACCCTTGTTTTCTTTACTCCTGTTCTACAGCAACAACAACAGTGTTCTGAAGTCTTGTTATGTAAATGAAGTGGCTCAGGACAGTCAACTCATTCACCTGTCAATGTGAACCTCTCTTCTCATCAAGCCACGAATCAGAGGAGTAAGACTCGAGCACTGATTCATCCTAACGTGAAAATATCACATCCGCAGTTACAGTTTATTACGACTCTTCTTATTTTGTCCAATGTTTCAGTGGTGATAATGTTGTAGTCATCTGGTCAATATCTGATCACAACATTAAGAGGGAATTTGATGCTGAAAAGACAGTAAATGGGTCTGATATCCTCTTGATAAGAATAACTCGTATTAATGGAGCCTTAGGCTTCATACTAAATGACTGTCGCCTATCACGTCCATTGATGGCAGCAGCAGTTATGTTGCTAACTCTGCTCTTGTATTTGTGTGTCACAATCTTTCAGAAATACAGGCATCACGATGAGGACTCATCCCCACAGGACCAAAGCTCCCCCCAGCTGACGGAGGAGACTGGGGGGGCGGAGCTCGTCCAGGTAGCAGAGAAGAACTTGTCCCAGATCGAGAATGTGCACGGATACGTCACCCACGCTCACATCTCGCCTATGAAGGTAGGAGAGACAGCTGGCTTCATCCTCTGCTTTCTACTAGAAAGATAGATTTTAATATATTTTTGATTGCGAGAAGGTCTCGCCTCTGATTTAATGGTTGACAGACTGAGGGAAAGAAGTCTGTGGGACTGAAAGCATTCTGTTTGATGGCACAACTTGATAATCTTCAAATAATATATGACTGATTGTGATATCACTTGTCACATACCATGACTGAAGCGTATCTTTGAGCAGATAGTTTAACCCTGTCTTTAAGAAGAAAACTTAAAGAGATAACAATTGGAGACAAGAGTAGCATGCACTGATTGCATACTATGTAACTCTCTGTGTTATAGATTGGAAAAACAATACCAGGATCAGTTTGTTTACTTCAAATGACCTTTAGTCCGTTGAACATGTTGTTAAAGTAGGCTAACAAGGTAAAACGGTCCAGTAAAGGAAAAGTCACATTAGGTTGATTTCTTCTAAAATTATTCAAAATTTAACATCAATCATGGGACAAAACATAATAAAAAGTTAAACATTGAGATAAATAACTTCATTGAGAAATAAACAATGCTTCATGTTCCAGATTCCCTTGAAGAATTGATCAATTTTAGCTTCTCAAAGGCAGACTTAACTTTACAGAGAAAAAGTATGCTACTAAAATTGAAAAGTGTTGCTAGTCTTTTTAAAAGCCAGTAAAATTAAACCTTCTTATATTTTTTCTGTTGTTCTGTGTTTATCTGCCTCTGTTCATATATTCTGTGTATAAATAGAAATATTCATGTTTACCAATGGATATCTGTGTTCATCTGTCATTCGCGCGCATGCTCACACACACACACACACACACATACGTACATACAGAAGGAAGATGAGGCTTGCTTCTCTATGTTGTCTACATGTGATCCATTAAAACATTGAAGCTGCTGTGAAACACGTTTGTACCTGCTTTCTGTCATGATGTCATCACACGTAGCTCTGACTCTCTTTTACTCTCAAGACACTAGAGAGTAGCCAAAACCAAGACCAGAGAGTATCAAGACCGAGAGACCACATCAAGACTAAAACCAGTTAAGCTCAAGACTGAGACAAAGCGAAAAAAAACACACTAGTAACAACATATTTTCCCATTTTGCATGAGTTGCAGCTGCTTAGGATAAATATTAGAGTATTTTGTCAACTACGGGCACAACAATACAGACAGTTCATGTCTGTCTGTGAACTCACTACAAATGTTTTCATCAATTGACTGAGATCAAATATGTGTGGTAATTACATGACCACTATGCTATTTCTACACTATTAGAGGATAATAGCAATATAGACAAACATATATGCGAAATATGCGATAAATAGGTTGATGGGTATGTGTGATGGGCGATATCACCTAAAATTTATATTGTGTATTATTTGAACACAGTACAGGCCAAAAGTTTGGACACACCTTTTCATTCAATGTTTTTTATTTTCATGACTGTTTACATTGTAGATTCTCACTGAAGGCACCAAAACAGTAATCAAATCAAAGGGTGGTTGTTTAGAATAAACTAGAGTGTAAAACATGTTTTAAGTTATTTCATCTTTTTTGTTAAGTATGTAACACCATAAACATGTGTTCATTCATAGTTTTGATACCTTCAGTGAGAACATACAATGTAAATAGTCATGAAAATAAAGAAAACACATTGAATGAGAAGGTATGTCAAAATTTTTGGCCTTTACTGTATATCGTGGTACACTGCAAGTCTGTTACCTGGTCAGGTGTTTTTTTCCCAGTGGAGGATGAAATATTTTCTGTGCTTTTTCGGTAATTGACCTCCTGGTTGATTTCAACTACAGTAGGGCAAAAAGTATTTTGTCAGCCACCAATTGTGCAAGTTCTCAAGACAAGAAGCCTGTATTTTTCATCACAGGTGCACTTGAAATATGAGAGACAGAACAGGGGGGAAAAGAATCCAACAATTCATGTTGTAGGATTTTTAGTGCATTAATTGGTAAATTAGTTGATAAAAAAGTAATTTGGCCCCCTGCAAACAAGCAAGTTTGGCTCTCACGGACCTGTATCATCTTCTTTAAGAGGCTCCTCTGTTCTCCACTCATTACCTGTATTAATGGACCCTGATCATACAAAATACAGCTGTCAACAACTTCAAACAGTCATGTTTCCAACTCCACTATGGCCAAGACCAAAGAGCTGTCAAAGGACACCAGAAACAAAAGTCTAGACCTGCACCAGGCTGCGAAGACTGAATATGAAATGGGTAAGCAGCTTGGTGTTAATAACTCAACTGTGGAAACAATTATTTGAAAATGGAAGACACACAAGACCACTGAAAATCTCCGTTGATCTGGGGCTCCACACATGATCTCACCCCGTGTGCTTAAAATGATCACAAGAACAGCGAGCAAAAATTTCAGAACCACACAGGGGAACTAGTGAATGACCTGCAGAGAGCTGGGACCAAATGAATAAAGGCTACCATCAGTAACGCACTATTCCAACAAGGGACTCAAATCCTGCAGTGCCACACGTGTCCCCCTACCCTGTCTCATTTGTGTAAAGAAAAGAATGAATGGGGCCATGAGATTTTCAGTGAAAACCTCCTTCGATCAGCAAGGGCATTAAAGATGAAACATGGCTGGGTCTTTCAGCGTGACAGTGATCCCAAACACACCTCCCTGGCAATGGAGTGGCTTTGTAAGAAGCATTTCAAGGTCCTGTGGTGGCTTAGCTAGTCTCCCAACCCCATAGAAAATCTTTGGAAGGAGTTGAAAGTCTGTGCTGCCCAGCGACAGCACCAAAACATCACTGATCTAGAAGAGATCTGCATGGAGGAATGGGTAAAAACACCAGGAACAGTGTGTGTAAACCTTGTGTAGACTTGGAGAAAATGTTTGACCTCCGTCATTGCTAACAAAGTATTGAGATGAACTTTTGTTATTGACCAAATTATAATTTTCCACAATAATTTGCTTATAAATTCTTTAAAAAAAAGTAAGACTGTGATTTTCTGGAGTTTTTACAGCCGTGTCTCATCTTTTTATGTGGGAGAACTTGCACTATTGCTCGCTGACTAGATACTTTTTTGCCCCACTGTAAATGACAGGATCTCAGCAGGTAGAGACAAATGTACTGCATGAGGTGAAAATTAAAAATCATTCTCAGGATCATAACTCTGTCAAACATGAACACACAGACATGAAACACATGTCGCATCATTCAGTGTAATACTTCCTCAGGATATAATTTTCTGACATCCATCACTAACAAACACACTTGGAAACAAGTGAAACAAGAGGCTGCAGAAATCTAAGTCATCACGTTTTAAGTTTTCTTCCGTATAAAGTGATCCAGGGACTCATAATATATTGAGAAAAATATCCTAATATTTTGAGAATCAAGTCGTAATATTTAAAGATGAATATTGAAAAAGTTGGAATATTTAATAAAGTTTAATTTGGGCTCAGATACGAAACATATATTTATATAATCTTTTAATAGAGTATTTCACAAAATTTGAAGAAATTGTTTTTTGAATGTGTCTGAAAAAGAAATGACGCTCATCCAATGAGCTTTTATAGTCTATTCTATTTATTATTTCTCTCATTATGTTGGTTCAAAGAGGCTGATACAATGCTGTTGGTGTGTTTCCAGATAAGATCAAGAACAATTTTGCATCTGAGGAAAAACACACAGATATCCACTGATCACACAGAAAGACTGGTATTGAGCGACTATCCAAACGATCCAAAAAAAACTATAGTCGCAGAGAGGCTAAGTGGGGAAAATGTTTACCTGCCAGACGCGTTGGTGATGGATAAATCAGGGCTCCAGAAACACATTGCATTTGTTGATCATATTTAATTTAAGCGGAGCGAAACATAGCAAAGTGTATCAAAACGTATCAAAGCGGAGAATAGCGGAGAAAGGCGGAAAAGCCGAAAAGCCGAAAAAAGCGGTCAGAAAAAGTAGGACTTTCCCCCTCACCCTCTCAGTTCATTCAAAAAACTAAAAACCCGCCAAGTGAAGAACAGCTGATTATATTAACGCTGACGTAACACCCACACCATGTGACGCATGTCCCCGTATGTGAAAAATAATAAACTCATAAAAGCATGCAACCAATTATTGCAAACTATAAGCTGGCACCTACAACTGGATTCAAATCACATCACCTCCTCTACAGACACAAATACTTGATGATATATATTTCATGCTATTTTCGTTTTCTTCCTGAAACCACTGAACCACAGAGTGAGCACTTTGGCGTGGTCAGGTATTGACATCAGCTTCCTGGAAGGTTAACCTGGAGAACTTGGCATCCTCACTGTCATATGACTTTCCCATTCCTGCAGTCCTCGATGCTGCTGTGTTCATGGCTGCTGCTGTGTTTGTGTCTGTCAGTATGGTCGGATTCACCAGTTTCTCATTAGGGAGTTTGTGAATGAGTCTCTCCACCTATTCTATATATTTTGATCAACTCAACTCATCAAGTCATGTTGCGGTGAAATGTCCTCGGCCTGTGGAGATTGTTGTTTGGGCTGCATGTGATGTCGCAGTCATGTCAACAAACTACAACATCCAAGCCTGCAGAAAAATGACAGAAAAACTAATGAAAAAAAAACATCAAGCTACACTTTTCTTGTCTGTGACTCCTGAAACTATATAGGAGTGAAATACTAAACAATGGAAATCACTTTTAAAACAAAATTAGTTATTTTAAGACTTTACTTTAGGCAGTGATGGGCACTTGACATTTTTACTGACTGAAAAACAAATGTATTAGTTAGAAGATACTCAACAGATGTTGCAGAATTACTGTGAAACAAACATTATAGCAACAAGGTTAAAGTAATGGCAGCTCTACCCTTTCCAGACCCTTTCCAACAAATTTGAATATGATGTAAAAGTAGGAAGATAGATTATAGATTCAAAGCTCACAATTAAACAATTTCAAGTATTTGTTTATTGTTCGAAATTTTGGGCTTACAGCTAAAAAAACGTTCAAAACTTTGTTGGGAATCCCTTTGCCTTCATCACTGCATTGATGCTCCGTGACACTGTCCTTGGAGCTTGCTGTCAGCACTTCTTTGTTTTTGGGTTTAATGGCCTTCATTTTCCTCTTGATAAAACCCCGTAGTTTCTCTATGGGGTTTAGGTCTTGCGAGTTGACTGGCCAGTCAAGCACTTTGATGGCATGAGCATTAAACTAGGTTTTGGTGATTTTGGCAGCATGGGCAGGGGCCAGGTCCTGCTGGAAGATTAAATCTGCATCTTCATACAGATCCTCCGGAACGAATTATGAAGTCCTCTGAAACATTCTGGTAGACTCTTGTGGTAACCTTGGATGTAAAAAAGCAGAGATTATAAAGACATGCACCAGACATTGCACCCCAAATCATGACTGACTGGATATTTCATACTTGACTTCAAGCAGCAGTTCTGTTCCTCACCAATCTTCCTCCAAAACCTTGGACCTTGATTTCCGAAAGAAAGGCACACTTTCCTTTCATTGGAAGAGGACCTTGGTTCACTGGCCAACAGTCCAGTCCTCCTCCTTTGCCCAGTTCAGATGCTTCCTGTGTTTGCTCAGGCTCAGAAGTGGATTGACCCAAAGAACTCAACAGTTCCTGGATGCGTTTGAATGTGGTGGTTTTTGAAGCTGTGACTCCTGCCTCATTCCACTCTTTCTGGATCTCTGCCAGATTCTTGAATTTTCAGTTTTGATAATGATGTTGCTGCATCTTGTCCTGCCACGTTTTGCCCTTTCACTAGACTTTCTAGACTTTCATTGATATGCTTGAACACAGAACTCTGAACAGCCAGCCTCTTTAGCTATGAACTTTTGTGGCTTACCCATCCTTTTTGAGGACTTTTGGCACTCAGTTTAAAACATTCATGTCCTACAAAATTTGAGCTGATTTCTTCACGATATTCAATATTTTTAATTTGTGTTTTCATGGGTGTTACATGGGTGAGCTGGAAGCCCAAATTATGTAAAAATAATAATTAAAAAAAACAAGTAAATACTTGAAATCATTTAAAGTCTGGGGTCTGAATCTATAATCTATGAAAGTTTAAAGTATAATGGAAAAGAATGAACTCTTACATATTATTCAAATTTGGAGTGTGTTTGTGTGTGTGTGTAGTTGTGTGTTTAAGGATATTATTTCGAACATCTAAGTTTTCAGCTTCCTGTTTTGGAAACTGTTGTTGTGTTTGGGACTTGGTTAATCGTACTAGGAGAATATCTGAGATTTCACAGGGGTTTAAAGCTTTCCCGCTTCCGTGGTCATGGTAACCGTGTACATGAGGTCAGATTATTGCTATGTTAACGGTCCTAATATGTTCAGACTGCTTGATACTGCTCTGTGGAGCTTTTCTGCCCTCATGTGGTGTTAGTCCAGACCGACATCTTCAGGAATTCACCACCATTACTAGGACTGGGAATAATTCCTTATTTCGTACAAATACAAAATAGAGTATTATTTGTTTTTGTTAGGCTTTTCTTCAATACTTAAGTTAATGTTGTAAAATAGTTTATAGTAAAGTCTTTAAAAACGACACAAAATAATCTATTGCTCTTTGAACTCCTCACTAAAAGGCTGGGAACCACTGATTCAGTCTGTTATTGAGTACTAATTTATCTAAAAAGACAATTGTCTTTTTCTTTTCTTACAAAAACATATCAAACTTGAGGGCATGATGTGAAAATTCCTTGTTTCAAATGCAACTTTTGGTGTAAAATTACTTACTTACCAGTAAAATCCCACATTCATAATTGTATTTAAGTAAAAGTACAAAAATATAGGCATCAAAATGTACTTACAGTAACAGAAGTAAAATAATTATGCAGAATGGTTTCATTTCAGAAGGAGTAGTGGAGCTCATTTTATTAATTTTATATATAAACTTAGCTTAAAATTTGTAATGATCTAAATGTGTAACAAAAACAATGTCTTATAAATGTAGTGGATCAGAAAATTCAGTATTTACTTCCTAAATACAGTGAAATAGAAGTATAAAGAAGCATCAAATTAAATATTAAATACTTAAATACTTGAAGTAAAAGTACCTAAAATATATTGAATTCCATCCAACACATTTTAACCTGTTTCAAACCTTTTTGTATGAGTGTAATGAATTTGAAGTATTTCAGGACATTATTAGAGGAACATGCAGCTCTGTAGGTTCCTGATAGTCAGACTTAGTTTCATCCCACCAGCCTTTCTTCCTTTGTCTTCATCTACCTGTCTTTTTCTGTTCGTCAGTCACCTCTTTTCTGCTTCTAATGTTCTGAGTTTATTCTCTCATTTCTTCCTTCTTCCTGTCCTTTGTATAATATGTGCTATAAAAAACAAACTTGATTTAACATTGATCGCTTATTAAAACTTTATGTGGCCCTGTCTGATGGTGAAGATGATCTTTTTTATTAAGATTTATTGAACAATGATTGTGTTAAAGATATTGATACTGTGTATTAGAGCTGAACAATACAAAACATATTTTTTTTCACTTCAAAAGTATCAATATTGATTGGACCATAAGTTTAATTATTATACCCTCTTAACAAGCTGTAAGAAGAGAGAATTATTCATTGATTTGCATATTTAAAATGCTATATTTTCTAAACTACAGAAATTAACTTTGACCTGAGATTTTTTTGTAATAGTAGTTAAACAACAAGTTAAAAATGCTTGAGAAACACCAAGAAAAATAAAGCATCTGTTCAGCATCAACCTCCAAAAAGTTTATTTTTATTTTATTATATCAGGAAAACCTCTTTAAGATTATTTTGCGTTTTGTTCCTCTTTTCCTAACATTTCATTTTATGGGTCCTTGTAATTTTATAAAAAAATTTTCTTATAATTTGTACCAGATTGTGTCATAAAGTAATCTAAAAAGTCCCCATTAAATAGTTTAAAATGACTCCTGAATCATAAGGACCTGTGAAATAAAGCATTACCTTCTTTATTTCTGTAGGGTCTCAGTTTGACCCCTGACCCCTCCTCCTTCTCCATCTGTCTGACTTCTGTTGGGATTAACTCTTTCTCTCTCCTGCTTTGCCTTTTCCTGTGTTTTGACCTCTCCGAGACACCGTCTGTCCCTCCCTGTAGGTAGTGTCTCTGGAGTGCATCGTTGATGGTTCTTCAGCGTTAGGACAGCACCACCCGGAGCTCCCCTCCCCTACGCCCTCCACCCTCTACCCTCACAGCGAGGACAGCCCCCTCCCCTCCTGCTCCTCCAACCCCTACCCCCCGATCCAGGTAAACCCCCCCCCCACTATAGAAAGGTGTGTGTGTGTGTGTGTGTGTGTGTGTGTGTGTGTGTGTGTGTGTGTGTGTGTGTGTGTGTGTGGCTACGGAAATGATTCAGACCCCCCTTATATTTTTCATTCTTTATTATATTGCAGCTATTTACTAAAACCATTTCAGTTCATTTTTTCCCTCATTAATATAAACACAGTAGCCTATATTGACGGAGAACGGGTATAAGTATTCAGATCCTTCGTTCAGTATTTAGATCATCCTTTTGTTTTGAGCTAAAATAGCATTGAGTTTTTTTTAATACAAACAAGTTTTTCACGCCTGGATTTCAGGATCTTCTGCCATTCCTCTTTGTAGATCCTCTCCAGTTGTGTCAGGTTGGATGGTGAACGTTGGTTCAGCCATTTTCTGGTTTCTCCGGAGATGCTCAGTTGGGGGCCCTGGCTGGGCTTTAGAACAGTCATGGAGTTGTTTTGAAGCCACTCCTTCGTGAATTTAGCTGTGTTCTTGGAGTCATTGAACCATCAGCACAGTCTGAGCATGCTGGAGAAGGTTTGTCCAGGATATCCCTTTACTTGGCGACCTTCATCTTTCCTTCAATTGGAACCAGTCATTCTGTCCCTGGAGTTGAAAAACATCCCCACAACATAATGCTGCAGCAGCATGCTTCAGTGTGTGTACTGTACTGGACAGGTGATGAGTAGTGCCTGGTTTTCTCCACACATACTGCTTAGAATTAAGGCCATAAACAATTCTATCTTGGTCTCATCAGACCAAAGAATTTTATTTTTCTTGGAGTCCTTCAGGTGTTTTTTTTGCTTCCATGTGTCTTGTGATGTTTACTCTTCTTTCTAGAACTTTCCCTCTTCTCCTGACAGCATTTCAGGAGCTCAGCCACAGTGATCTTTGGCTTCTTCTTTACCGCTCTCACCCAGGACAGCCAGCTCAAGAAGGGTTCTGGTTTTCCCACACGTCTTCCATTTAAGGATTATGGAGGTCACTGTGCTCTGAGGAACCTAAAGTGCTGCAGAATTTTTTTATAGATCTGTTCCTTGCCACAATTCTGTCTGAGCTCTTCAAGCCGATCCTTTGACCTCATGGTTCTCATTTGCTCTGACATGCACTGTGAGCTGTAAGGTCTTATATAGACAGGTATGTGGCTTTCCTTATCAAGTCCAATCAGTAGAATCAAACACAGCTGGACTCCAATAAAAATGTAGAACCATCTCAAGGATGACCAAAAGAAATGGACAGCACCCGGGTTAAATATAGAGTATCACAGCAAAGGATCTGAATGGGATAGTTCAGTTTTTCTTTTTTAATAAATCTGAAAAATATTAATAATTTCATATTTTTCTGTTAATATGGGGTATGAGTACACTGAGGGAAGGGAAATGATTAAATGATTTGATAATATATATATATATGATATACACACACATATATATATATATATAAATATATACACACACATATATATATACACACACATATATATATATATATAAATATATATATATATATAAATATATATATATATATAAATATATATAAATATATATATATATATATATATATATATATATATATATATATGACATTTCCATGTTTTAATTTAAGATCACTTACTTACTACATTCAGTAGTAAATTTACTACATTCGGGTCTTAAAAGAATCCCATTCCAGAAAAGTCAGTTTCATAGCTTATATATACACTAATTTTAGACCACTGCAGCCCTTCAAAGGAAATGTTGTTTCACAGTCAACATGTATGAAATCAGGGACATGTAATAACATAAGGTGCTTTCTCCCATAAGCAGCTCGCATCAATACATTATCTGTTAGTTAATCTGTTGCTGCTGTGTTAAGATGTTTCAGCATTTCTTTCCATGTTCACTTTGTTTCTACCTGCTAAGCTGCTATAAAGCGTGTTGTTGGGTACAACCTGATATAAATATCAAAATGTAGTTATTTTGATATTTATTGCTTATTTCTTATGTCTATTCAACAATGTAATGAAAAACATTTGGTCATTTTTGTTGTTCTTGTGGCGAAACATTATTAAAAATACACAATAGATTAACAAAGATGTTCCCACTTTAGAAATCACTTTTTATCATTGTTTGTAGGGGCTGCGAATGCTTGGATTGTAAATGTTTTGCTGGTGTTGATGTTGTGGTAGTTGGGTCGGGAAAAGCTGGCGAGGCATCACTGGAGCTCAGCAGACTCTAAAGCTGCAGTTTGACATTTTTGGGAAATGCACTTAGTCACATGGTGTGTGGACATGGGTAGCCTAACTCAGCATTAGCAATAAAGCAATGTATCACAAGTACAATATCTTACTATTCTAAACTAATTCTTCTCATTATCATATTATTATGGATTCTTTTTTTGATTAACTTATGAATTGTTTTGGCTATAAAAAATGTTAGAAAATTAAACATGAAACCTGCTTGTTATGCTTAGAGTTCTAAGAGACATTTTCAAATGTCTTTATTTTTCTCTATGAAAATGTGAAAATCAAATATTTTGTATTTCTGCTTTAAAAAGGACTGAATTGATCAATAGTTTCAGAATAAATTTCTAACTAATTGATGAATTAGTTATAATTAAATTGAATTAGCTCTAATTAGTCACATTAGTTGAGTTTGTTGTTGACTAGTGTTGCTGTGTTTTTAAATACTGAATTCATACAAACATACAATCAAACTCAGATTTTTGTAGATGAGAGATAAAAGCAGTGGTCTGTACCTGCCTTGTTGACACATTTCATATGTTGTAAAGGGACAGTAGTTGTAATGTAGAGTATGTGTCCAGTGAATCAGTTGTACGTGACTTCAGACTGAACACAAAACCGTTGATTGTTGAGTCACCAATCAGGACCTCCGCACCTCTGTCACCGGTAACGTGAGCCACCCCGCCATCAAGTTTTGTGCTCACGGTGGCGGTCTTTGGTGGAGAAATCTCCACATCCTGCTCCATTGTTTCCTCCACGTTTGATGTATGGCAGCCATGCCTGACGTCAGCCAGCAGCTATCTCCAACACCTCCACTGCGATAACTCAATGAGTGGACACATCCCACAAAGACACTGATGGCCAGGAGGGCGTACTGTGCGCTCCTATTTTTTTTTTATTATTCCTTTTTTTCATCTCTCCTCCCCTCCGCCTCTCTCTTGCGCTCCTCAGCAGCACCATGGCAACACAGGAGATGAATGGTGATAAAGAAAATCCTGACAGCAGGAAAATGGAGGAGGAGGAGGGGGTTGATCCTGCATAGACGGACAAGGACAGATAGAATGAGGCTTTCTGTGGGGGTGGGGGGCTCTGACGTGCATTTAACACCAAGAATAAGGACTCAGAGGTCATGGAATGACTTGTCACCAATGCATTTTGTTCATTGTGTCATCTTGGCTGCTTTTCATTCCCAACTGCAGCAGAGGATGCTGCTATATATAGCGAAGATTCAGGCCAGTCGTGGAATTTCAGGGAAGTCATGAAACCTCATGGGGACATATTCCAGGCAGGGAAAGATGTTGAATATCAGAGAGGAATTTATAAACCGCAGACTGTAGGGTTTCCTACACATTGACTATTGCTAGGGTTTCATTGTGTGGTGCAGCACCACAAATTGAAATTTAATCTGCCTCATATCCTTGTTTGTGCGGGTGGATGTCACAACTGCGGACATACATTGGAGACTTTTTTTTCTTAAATTGTAAAAAATAAATCTCCTGTGTGGTATCACGTACACTTTCTCCAGACTACCTGCAGGTCTTGAAAAGTCTTAAAAAAATAAAGTAAAAATGGCCTTGTTTAAAATTCTTACATTTTATTTACTAAGGTCTTAATGTTTGTAGTCTCACAGCAGTGTTACTTATAAAAAATAATTTTAATGTAATTTTAGGGAAACTAGGCTGAAAAATCCACCTACACAGGTCTCTGACACACATGTAAATTTCTGCTGTTAGGATTCTGTCTATCAAAACAATAAAAGCTGCAGATTAATGGATCATGGGGGAGTTGCTCTGCAATCACCTTCTCCTGGTCACGATTTGTTCAGTGTTGAAGCAGATGAAGTGAATGAGCAGGTTATTTCATCAATGGATGGTTTCTTCCCTGATGGCACCAAGATGTCATTGCCAAGATTCATCAAATTGTGATGTAGTGGTTCAGGGAGCATGAGACATCACTTTCATACATGGAGTGACCTCGACAGAGTTGACACCTTCATCCCAATTGAGAATATTGTGTGTGTGTGGAGTAGACTTTGTGCAGTGGTCCAACTCTACCATCTTCAATACCAGATCCTGGTGAAAACTGAATGCAACACTGGATAGAAATAAATTTGTGACATTGCAGAAGCTTATCAAAACAATGCCATAGCAAATGTATGCCATAATTAAGGCTAAAGGTGGTCCAATGAAATGTGTGTGCCCTAATTTTAGGTGCAACTTTTAATGGCCAGGCAGTGTGGTTCAGAACAACCAAGACCTAAATTGCGCATCTTAAAAATGTGGCTTTACTTTTATTGTTAAAATGGTTTATCTGTTAGAACAGTAGTTGCCACTCAATTCATCCATTTTTTTCTGCTGCTATGTACATACAGGTCACAATTTGAGAAATTGCCTCTATTATTGTGAAGGATTGTTGTATCCTTCCAGGAAGTAATGACAAAAATGTAAAATTACTTTAAATATATTTTTTATTTCACAATAAAACAGTATCAGATTTGCTTCATTTTTTGTACAGGTTTTAGCTAGCTCAGACTGGTGAAGAACTAACCAGAGAGTTAGAGTTAACTGTCGTGACACTTGCTCCACACATCGCCATCACCACACTGTCCATCACAGTGGTGATAACTCAGCATTTTGTCAGCCTGGGTCTCCCCTGCTGACTCATTTGGGGAAAAGAACTGAAATACTGAGGACTGAAGTAGGACAGAGGTCGGCTGAATCAAACCTCTCAGGAGTGAGAGGGAGGAGGAGGAGGCTGTGTGAGGTTTCCAGACTGCAGAGAGAAGAGATCGGAGGACTAACTTCCTCCCTGCCTGCGCTCCCTTTAAACACACACACACACAAACTCGTCTCTCTGTCCTTCTCGTCAGCCCTGCAGTCTATTGTTGCTGTCTGCTTCAGACAGACGGAGGCTGCTCTCTCTCCGCCTGCTCCGCGATGCGCTCTTACCCTGGCAGGTTAATCCACCCCTGGAGGCTCCTCGCTCTCTTTTTCCCATCAAGTCCAGTCTGATGGCTGCCATTCACTGGCATCTTCCTGCTGCCGCTACTACTGCACATAACTGACAGGAAGAGGACGACCTTAGTCTGCTCCTCTGTTCTCAGTTGCTCCTCTTCTGGAAGCAGCATCTGCTTCCAGAAGCTGCCTCCATCAGCTCCTCTTACAGCCTCCCTGTTTTTGTCTGCAAGGAGGGGGGGGCACAAGGTGGAGTGAAGCCCCCCCTCTCATCGTCTGCTCTCCAGCCAGTACCACCTCCGCCACTCCGCAGCCTGCAGCAGGAGTAAGAGGAAGTGCAGAGGCGGCAACACACCACCTTCACCACAGCAGCAGCAGCAACAAGCAGCATGCTAAACTCTGTGTGGTACGCCAAAAAGATGGGCCGCCGCATCATGGGCACCCTGAGGAGAACCAAGCGGCTCCACCGGCGCCTAATGGTAGGTCACCCCCCCCACCCAATAAAAAAAAAAAAAAAATTGTCATATAGGTGAGAAGCGCTGCACCGTGACTCATTTTCTGCTACGTACATGTGCAGCAGTCAGACTGTGCACAAACGATCATGGCTCCTCTCACTGCTGCGTGTATTGTAAATGTATCGATCAGTCTGTCTGCTGTGGATGTGACGCTGGATGAGGCAAAAAGTTGCAACGGGATCTGCTGCTGCTGCGTCATGTGCTGGATTAGGATTCATGCAGAAATCTTCACATCTGGTTAAATTCTTCACCACAGGTCTTGAAACGCCCAAATCCCTATTTAGACCTGTCATCATGAGAAAAACAGGTCTAAGCTCCACACGCTGTGTGTGTGTGTGTGTGTGTGTGTGTGTGTGTGTGTGTGTGTGTGTGTGTGTGTGTGTGTGTGTGTGTGTGTGTGTGTGTGTGTGTGTGTGTGTGTGTGTGTGTGTGTGTGTGTGTGTGTGTGTGTGTGTGTGTGTGTGTTACTGTGTGTGTGTGTGTGTGTGTGTGTGTTACTGTGTGTGTGTGTGTGTGTGTGTTACTGTGTGTGTGTGTGTGTGTGTGTTACTGTGTGTGTGTCACGTTGGACATCTGAGGAGATTTGTTGATAAGGCTGCAGCAGTTGGAGTTAAATGTGTCGGCGCTCGCCGTCTTAACATGAAGCACGACCACTTATCCACATCATTAGATGGTGTGGAACTGGGGATGTACACACACAGACGCACACTCGGTGCTGCTCAGTGAATGTTCCAGAGACCTCAGCAGCTGTGGGTCTGATCATGGTCAGAAGGATGAGTTAGAATTTCCATCTTCTCACACTGGTTGTGTTGATGTCAGGTTTTGCTGTGGGAGCCATCGCACCCGTGGGGGTTTTGGAGTCTCCGTGCCAGCAAGGCTGCATGTCGACATGCAGAGATTTACCTGCATAAACAGAACAGCAGCATGTTCTGGGCAGATGTGAGGAACCCCTGCAGTAGCACATGCCTTCCCCGACGTTGCCTAGCAACCTCTGGGCTCCTGACAGGCAGTGCTTCATGGCCGCCTCCCTGTTTACTGCTTCATGCACACACATGCAGAAGCAGCACGTTAACATACGTACATGCACAGTAAAGTTTGTGTAGACTATAAAACTATAAACTATTGTGTAACTATAAAACATTTCATCACAGCCTATTTGTTAAAAGGATCGGTTTTAAGTATTTTTCTCGGATCTAAAACCTTTTTTTTTTTACTTTTATGTAATGATACTCACTATGTTCCTCAACATAGAAACCCCGACATCTCCTGCATAATTTAACATGAGATTTGTTTTTGTTTTTTGTCTTTAAAATTTTTTTATTTTAAATCAAAGTTTAAAAACAGAGCAAATATAAAGAAATGTCAAACAAAATTATACTGGCAGCTCTGTGAAACTGTAGTTGTATTAAATATTCAAAATGACAATACCACTATATTTATATTTAGCAGATATAGCAACTACTGCTCATTCAGAGTGAGAGAGAATCATCTAGGTCAACTTTGTCCGTAAAATAAAATAATTGAAATATTAACTGGAAATTTAGTTTCCAGAAAACAATGGTTTTATTTTGAAGTACAATTTCCTGCTTCCTGGTTAGTAGTGGTGCTGCCATATGAAACTTTACAGCACCAGTAACCGATGACCTACAATTGTTGTGGATCATGTGACTCATATCTGTCCTCAAAAGGCATTTATTACATAATAGACTGAACAAAACTAACAAAATAAACACAATCATCATATTATAATGATTGTAAAATAATCACAATATTCAGCATCTTCAACACTAAAAATAATGAAAAATACAAACACTCGCCTGGTTTTAAATATGCTTCTCTTCATCACCTGTTGTAATTCCTTGTTCTTTGTATCAGGCCTGTTTGCATTATACTGTAAACATAATTTTATGAATAAATAGTTTTAATAAGGGTGTTTTCAAACCTGAAGTTGGTTTGTTCTGGTCTGAATCAGTGGAGTTGTTCAACTTGGTTTTGTTTCGTAAGTAAAATTCATCATGGAAAGCTAGATGAGAATGTTCTCTTATCTCACTGGTCAGATGTGACTGCCTGCTCTAAAGAGTGTGTGCAGCCTCTTTAAACCGAATATGGTTGCTATGTTCAGATTTGACCACATATATTGTAACTAGGGTTACAGTATGTCTGTTCTGATTGGTTCACTGGTTTGACAGCTGAATTTAGGAGCAACAAAAACAATTAACAAAATAATATTCAGTATTTATTGAGTTTATTTGAATATTCCCTTAAACTCATGTAGGTCCCTAGCCTTGTTATACCCATCCTTCATTGCATGCAAATTCACTTCGGTCTGCAATCCAGTCTGACACCAAGGACCCAATCTTTCTCTCACCAGGAGAGCCAAATTACAGAAAGGTGGAGGGTGCAGCAAGATGATGATGACACAGAAGCAACTTTGTTGATAACTGTGGATCAAACATGGCGGCAGATGGTAATTTAGGCAAGGCAAGTTTATTTGTATAGCACATTTCAACAACGAGGTAATTCAAAGTGCTTTACATAAAACATTAAAAGCATCAAGATACAATTTAAGACAGTTGATTAAAATAATAAAAATTAAGAATTAAAATTTAAAATTTTAAAATTAAAACAATACAATTTAAAACAGTTGATTAAAATAAAAAAAAAAATTACCTTTCGAGGCAGCCTTAGAAAGTGCTCCAAGTCATTTAGAACACAAGTTTACTCTGAAAAATGAGCAACTTCTAGCACTTAACAATTTTGTTACCAAGAAAAGCTCTATGTACATCTACATACACTATTGGGTATGTTCAATATGATTGTCTATAAGATACATACAGACCCATTTCTTTCATATTGCCCAATAAAAAAAGAAGACGAAGAAACATGCTTTTAAAATTTAGATAACTATCGACTGCTCTAAGATGTTCTGGGAGGGTGTTTCACAGTCGAGGAGTAGAGGAGCAGAAGGCTCAGTCTGAGTGCATGGGTCTTAGTCCTGGGGAGGAGAAGTCTGTTGGTGTTGGTGGAGCGAAGCCAATGGGCTGAGGTCTGAGGGGTGAGGACTTCTTTAGGGTACTGTGGGGCATTGCCATGGACACGCTGTATTGTAAGGAGGGAGATCTGAAGTAGGCTTGTCCCGATCCAATATCGGATCGGTCGCCGATATTGGCAAAAATGTGCATATCTATATCGGCGCGGCGGTACGGAAAAAAATCCGATCCGCACCTATTCAGATAATCCATTCAAGTTTTTTTGCTGTAGTTTCGCTAAAATCCGGTCCGCATTTTCCAGCACACCAGCATTAGGCGTCTCCCAGTTTACCTGAGGCATCGCCTACATCAGCGGTTCCCAAACATTTTTAGCTGCGCACCCCCATCTATATCCCTACCTGGTCGCACCCCCTATTTCCCACACCTTCCAAAAAACACAACTAAATGTCTTAAGGCAGCATGTTTAATTCGGCTCAACTAGAACACAGGAGAATCACCAGGAGTGAAAGTGGTTAAAAACCCTTGCTGGAACTCAGTCCATGTAAAATAATGCGGCGTGCGTCCCTCGCGATTTTTTACGGTTTTAATCGGTTTCGGGCAATTTTAGCACAGTTACGGATGCATGTCACTTAGTCAGGTATGCATATATGAAAAAAACAGATTATCAATATCTCTCAAAGATTTATTAAGCCAAATATCAGTTGACAGTGAGTGATACATCATACTCCGACTCCTCAGACTCTGCCTGCCCCTCCACCTGCTTCTCATCATCCTCTGATTCTTCTGTGGTCGTGAATGTCATTTTGTCATTTTACGAACTTTTTTTCTTGTTGTTTCTTCAGCTCCCGGCTGAGCGCTTTCACATTTTCTATTAAAATGTCATATTTTGCGCTGCATTGTGCCAAAATCATTTTGGTCGGTGAGAGCAAACACGTGTGGTTTGAACCAATCAGAATTAGCGATGCTGATAATGTGACCACGTGTCCATCAGCCAACCAGAAACACATTGTTCAGCTCGGCTCGCTTCGCGTTGCATAGCAACCAGAGACACGCTCAGACTTGTCGCTCCGTGGCAAACGGCACAGACAGAAACAGCGGAGATTACACTGAAACGAGCACACTGGAATTGTTCCAGCACTCGGATAATGTAACTAATGTGACATTAGTAAATTGTTTTCTTTATTTATCATGGGAGTTTGATTTTTTTTAACGGAACGCATCTCCGCAAATCTGCGGAAATGTGAGCGCGACTCCAGTGACTGGACTCGACTGTGTGTCACCTGATGCAGGAATAATGACGTACCAAAAAAAATAATAAAAGTGTTAAACCAACATGTCTAAACAGAGAGATGTATAACAGGATGTTGAATATCCATTCAATGTGACAAATAAAACGTTTATTTAGACGTATTTATTCTGTCGGAAAATCCCACTTTGAAAAAACTTTATTAAAAACACTCCAGACCGCCATTACATTTT
The DNA here is from genome assembly GCA_030544235.1 of Lepturacanthus savala. Lineage (NCBI taxonomy): Eukaryota > Metazoa > Chordata > Actinopteri > Scombriformes > Trichiuridae > Lepturacanthus > Lepturacanthus savala. The sequence goes on from CM060461.1 coordinate 856,891, forward strand.
TTAGCTTGCGCACCCCCGAGTGCTCGGCTGGTATTGGCCACCAGTATCGGTATCGGCTCAGAAGGGCAAATACAATATCGGCATCGGATCGGAAGTGCAAAAAGCTGGATCGGGACATCCCTAATCTGAAGATGGGGAGCCACTGCAATGAGGGTAGAATGGAAGTGATATATTTCTGCTTGTGTACTCTCAGCAGGATCCTAGCATCACTGTTTTGAATGTGTTGTAGTTTTTGGATGCTTTTGTTGGGGATCCTACTGAGAAGTGCATTGTAGTAATCCAGTATGGAAGAGACAAAGGCATGGACAAACTTCTCAGCATCTCTCAAAGTGAGCACGGAACAAAGTCTGGATATATTCTGGATGTGGTATACTTTGCAGAGGTCATTGATGTGGGCCTCAAAGATCAGGTAGGACTCACACTTGACACCGAGGTTAGTGACAGTTGGTGCTAGTGGGATGTCCTTGCTATAGAAGGTAAATACAGGTTATGACAGGAAAATTTTCTCATTCACTCCGAATCAGATCAATTTTTTCCAGTTATAATGTCTAAAATGACTAGACCCATGTTAAATATGTTGAGTTATGTACTTTTCAGATGCTTAAAAAATATTACAATCTATATAAATTAATAATTTTAATGGGATGTTACATGCCTTCTTCCCTTGTATGCCTGCGTCCGTCAATCTAAAAAGATATATAAATAACTTTTTATACAGGTTTAAACCATCTATGATGCACTGTCAGCTAAACTGGATGAAGGACTAGTCATCGGATATCTGACTTAAAAAAAAAAAATATTAATGGTCAGCATTAGCTTTTTAACCATGTCTAACAGTGTCAGAGAAACATTTTTTATTTATTTATTTTTTAATTCAAGTGAAACTGCTTTAATCACTGGGTCCATTTTCAATTTCTAGAGACACCAGAGCTATTGCTCATAAATTGAATGTTCATTTCTCTACCATAAGCTGTCTCCAAAGGCATTTGAGAGAATTTGGCAGTACATCCAACCAGTGTATGTAGAAAATGTTTTAGAACTTTGAATTCATCTCATAATAAATGGGAGCAAAAACAAAAGTTGCATTTATATTTTTGTTCAGCGTATGTACTGATGGTAGAACCGGGGAAGTTCCAGGCCCAACTGTCAGTCACCTCACACTGTCTATGACAACATGAACTAGACCAGGGGTGGGCAATCCTGGTCCTGGAGGGCCGGTGTGGGTGCAGGATTTTGTTCTAACCCAGAAGTAACACACCTGATTCTACTAATCAACCTCTAGAACCATTGCCAAGGCCTTCATTAGTAGAATCAGGTGTGTAACTTCTTGGTTGGAACAAAATCCTGCACCCACACCGGCCCTCCAGGACCAGGATTGCCCACCCCTGAACTAGACTTTATGACCTTTTTAATTTGATGCTTCCATAGTTGTAAACTATGCAAAACTTCTTGGGTTTCTTTCATCTTCCTCCTGTTGTTGGTGCAGCGAGGCTCTGACACTGAGTGTCGGCAGTTCCGAAAATGACCCGCAATAAGTGAAATCCGCGAAATAGAAAACTTTTTTTTTTTTTTTACAATTAGCAACTATTACATGTATACAAATACAGTGACTCACGTGTAGGCCGTTTCACTGCTCTTCAGACTGGGCCGCTGCATCCTGACTGCGCTCTGGTGTGTTGCAGGTGTGTTTGTTCGGGAGAAGAACATAGTGATAGGCAGCTGTTGTCGCTCTTTTTTCGTCTTTGCAAAAAGAAGCGGGAGTGAGTTTTTAGCGAATCAGAATGCAGAGCACAATGCACCAAAAAAAAAATGCATTATGAAAATCCGCGAAATAGCGAATCCGCGATAAGTGAACCGCGAAGTGGCGAGGGATCACTGTACACATTTAAAGAGATAAACAACAAGCCGGTGTGGCTGTCACCGAAGCCGGGTGCTCCGAAGCACCAGACCTGACGTTACACGCGCGCAAGAATGGGGAAAATGAGTGCTAAGAGGCTAACATGGAGCTAACACTATTACATACGCACACAAGCGAAGTTTTATGTGTATCCGTGTTAGCGTTAGCTCCATGCTAGCCACTTCGCCTCCTTTCTTGAAGCTTACTTGGTTTTGATGTAATCAGAGATGTTGCAGCCCAGTGGAGAAGCTGCAGGGCTGAAGTGTTTTTGAGCTCAGATTCAGGGCTGTGATCTATTCGGTGTCCTGTCGGGGTCTCACTCCTTCACCTACAGCCTGTCACAGGATAATGATTCACGAAACTTTGCACAACAAGCTGAAGATTTAGAGAAAACATCAGCAAAGCTCATTGGTTTTAATCATCTATTACAAGATTTAAGCTACAACCAGAGTAAAACCTCACGACACCTAAACTGTGTCACAAATGCCCAAGGAACAAACAAATGATATAAATTACTCCCCCCAACATTCACCATGTACAGTCATTCCTGTTATCTGATGAAAGTTAAAAAAAAAAAAAAGACCTCAGTAAATTCCTAAAACGGCTGCTAAACTTGGTTTTAAATAAAATAGGGTATTTGGTGTGGACTATTTTCAGCAGCAGGTGACTCCACATTTGTTGCTCTTGTAGAGTGTGAATGTGTGTAGAGTGGCGCTGTCTGTAGGTGGCGCTGTAGACGTTTAGCAGTACAACCCAGGCCTTAAGTGGACTCGGTCTTTATGTTTTGCTTGTGACCACATGTATATTCGTACTGTGACACATACAGTTACAGTTTGCCATATTGATTTACTCTCTAAATCAGGGGTCTCAAACTCGCGGCCCGCGGGCCAAATGCGGCCCGCCAGACGCTAGTTTGAGGCCCCCGCCTTGATATGAAAGTTTAATGTTAGTGCGGCCCGTGCGAGTTTAGTACGGTGCCCGAAAACCCTCAATGCTGCAACTAAAAGAAACGCTGCAAACAAAAAGAAACAGCGCTGCAAATAAAAGGAAACTCCACGCCGGAAGTGAATTACCGGGGACTATTATTGGCGGTGCACCTGTAGTTTTTTATGTGAGCGAAGAAGAAGAATACGAAGGAAAAAGAGGTGTTGTAAAGCAGAAGTAATTGGGGGCAAATAATTGTTTCTTCAGTAGGTGCCGCTATATGACCAATATGGAAGGTTATGCAAGGATGACTGATGAAGAAAACTGGAGGTCCCGCGCATGTGCGAGTTTTTTTTTATTTTATTTTTATGACCTTGACTGAGAGGGATCTGTGTGTTGTGGTCATTTTCATTGGCAAGTTACCACATATGTTTTGGAGGAATACGAAGAAGAAACAACTATTTGCCCCCCGAATTACTTCTGCTTTACAACACCTCTTCTTCTTCGCTCACATAAAAAACTACTGGTACACCACCAATAATAGTCCCCGGTAATTGTGTAGTTTTCTTTTAGTCGCAGCGCTGTTTCTTTTTGTTTGCAGCATTTCTTTTATTTGCAGCATTGAGGGTTCCCGGCCACCGGAGTTAGCACTACCTCCGTGCTAAATAGTTAAGTCTTTGTCATTCGAAGGCCAACAGCTTCGGAGCACCCGGACTATACCGGCAACGTGACTGTGCCCACGGTTCAGCAGTGATGAATACACGTATAAACCACGGATGTAAACTACCCGCCGCTGCTGCCTTCACCAGTGCTGCTGAATACACATTTAAAGAGATAAACAACAAGCCGGTGTGGCTGTCACCGAAGCCGGGTGCTCCGAAGCACCAGACCTGACGTTACACGTGCGCAAGAATGGGGAAAATGAGTGCTAAGAGGCTAACATGGAGCTAACACTATTACATACGCACACAAGCGAAGTTTTATGTGTATCCGTGTTAGCGTTAGCTCCATGCTAGCCACTAGCCTAACTTTTCAAACTTCATTACATTTTTTTATTTAATTAACTTAATATCAAACGGCCACCACACTTTGTGTTTCCATGGTTTCTGACCTTCAACCAATCACTAACTGTGCCGTGCTGACGTCATATGCAGGCGCAGGACCCTACCTACCAGCGGAAATGACGTCTTTGTACGTCAGCTGAACACTAAAACTGGAACTTCAACAGTGAGACACAGTGGAATTATATATATATATTATATATATGTATATTACATATATATTATATATATTATTGGTGATGAGCACAGACAATTTCAGGAAAAGTGTGGAAAACCTGATGCGGCCCAGACCCTAGCTCCAGTGGCCCCCAGGTAAATTGAGTTTGAGAACCCTGCTCTAAATGCTGCGTTATGTTCCTGTCGTTGTTGTAGGTATGATTAATGTGGGTCAGACTCCAGATTCATGCACGTTTAAAGCTCCAGGTTAATGCTGATCAAGCCTCGGGACTGTACACAGCAGCAATAACCCGCTTCATTGTTCAGATGACAGTTAAATGCATCAAAAACAATGCAAATGGATAGATTTTTCCATGGATTTTATTCAAATTATTGCATCTTTGTTGTGTATATGGATGGAAACAGTGTGTTCGGGAACTGTAGATATTGTTTGGTGAATAATGAGACAATTGAAGCTGGTTTATTGGTGGTTTTGAAGCTGTGATGTTTCACCTCATGTCATGTTGGCGTACAAGCAGTTTATCCAGATGAACTGTCGCTAGGTTGGCCAAAGCCAATCGGCTCAGTGCAGCTGTGGCTTGTTTCGTACTTGTTCTATACAGCTGTCAATAGGAGTTTTTATACTAATACTAAAACCATATAATTTATAACTTTGGCAAACCAATACTAGTATTTAAAGGTTAAACTTTAGTTGAAGTTTTAATATCCTTAACATATCTATACATCTCTCCCAATGATGGAGTTAATATTGGGTCAAATATTTTGTACTTGAAAAAAGTAAAATTGAAACTGAAATTTCAAGTTCAACATAGTCCAAAAAGTGTAAACTTCTGTTTATTAGCTACAATACAAGTTTTTCAGTTTTAGACATCTGACCCTGACCTAGCATGGGGGGCATGGCATCAAATGAAAGGGGTGTCTAATCATGACAGATAGCTTAATGAAAATGCTACAGACATGCCCCAATCATGTTTTCTTCAGGGAATCTAGTAGGATTTGGCTGCAGCACATGATTGGGAGCGAAAAAAAACTGCTTTCAGTGACGAACATCCATTTACACACAATGCAAGAATATCCCGCACGGCTGAAACTGTTTTGATTTACAAGGATGTTTAGGGGAAAGTGTTTTAGGTAGTACTGACAACAAACTGTAGTACAGGACTGACAAAATTACGCCAGTTTTTATGCTTAAAGTATTGCTGTGAATGCCTCTCTGAGTTTTTTTCCACTCCCATCATGTGGTGTAGACAAATCCTACATTCCATGAAGGCAACATGATAGGGGCGGGTCTGTAGCCTTTTAACGTAAAAAAAAAAATTATAGTAATTGAAACTGTAAAAATAAGATCTGAATCTGAAAAGATAAAGCACGCATCTAAGAGAAATGGATCCCAAATATCAAAACATGAAATTTAAAATGAAAATAATTTATTCAAACTAATTAGCAGTGGATCATAATTATATTTCATCTGAAAAAACAAAAGGGTACACTTGTTTTTATTTTGAATTTGTTGATGTATTTCTCAGAATTCAAGGTCAAAACTTGAAATTTCAGTTTAAATTTTTATTTTTTTCCATGTACAAAACATTTGACCCAAGCTTCTCTCCAGAAAGATATAGAAAAAAAAGGTTATTTTGTGTCATTCAAATTGCTGTAAATGGGGGGGGTGAACAGTGGTTTTTGCGCCCAGTTTCTGAATATCTCTGTGGAGTGAGAGTTTTGAATAATGGGGCGGTATTTGTATGTAACACATAGACCTTCCTACAATCAGAAATATATTAAAATCTACATTTGTACCATATGGGACCTTTAAGGCAGATCATATATTGATGCTTGAAAGTAAAAACCTGAAAAAAATCAGACAATATATATAAAAATACCAATCTTTTTAAAGATTTAAACAAACACTAAGCAAACATTGTTGATAAGGATTACTGAGGTTTGTTGTGAGCAACATGCAGTAAAAGCTAATCTGTTCCTAAACACATGTTTTGATTGTATCACTTATTTAGATGACATTTAAAACATAAACAGCTTCTACCTCAGCCAAGTTTCAAGAAAACTTCAAAACTTCACATTCGAGAAGGTAAAACCAGCAAATGTGTGGAAGTAGTTGTTCGTTACAAGATCACTACAGCAAGTATTTGGTTTTGATCAATGGATTAATCAGTTGGATTATTCAAGTTGTAAAGTTTATTCTTCATTGTGGGACCATTGTGACTTCTAGAAGATTCAGATGGTGCTTCAGACCATGTCAAACAAATGACAGATGAACATGGTCACTGTCAGTTTCAGGTCTGTTTCTGGTCTGTGATCTGGATGTTATTGGTCATTACTTACAGTCACATTTCAGACTTCAGAGGAAATTCTGCTTCACGCTTTTGTCATATTACAAAAACAAATAAAACCATCAAACATGAGAATTGGCATTAGCAGCAGCTTGTGGTTCAGTCTCAAACATCTTGCAAGGTGTGAGGGTTTTTTTTTCTCCAACAGAGGCTCAAAGCTGCTGCACCAGATGAAAGATGCAGCCTCTGGCCTGCCGCTGCGAACCCGGAGTCCTCGTTGCATTCCCCCTGCTGCTGACGCTGACCTGCACGCCGCTGTGTCTGAATCCGGAGGCGACATTGATTATTTATGCAGAGAGTAGAGCTGCCCCTCCTCGTGCTGACATGTGCCTCACTCACTGAAGCTGGTTAATTGGCAGGAGAATGAGAGAAGACGAGAGGTAGGGTGACACGGAGAAACAGTGACTGAAGAGAGAGTGTTGATGCGCTTCTCTGGTGAAGCCTGCGTAACAGGGCTGAGGCGGGATCTGTTGTCGTTGCACCACAGACGCCAAACAAACTCATCCACATCTGAAGGAAATATTCCTTGTTTAATAATCAACCACCACCTCCAACTGCCAATCAGGAGTCCTTTTCAGGAAGATGACCACGCATTACCCCCGGCAGGAGTTCGCCTCCAAAACCTTGAATGGCGGCGAGAAGAAGCTTCCACTGGTCAACGTGAACCTGCAGGAGTCCATCGCCCACCTGCATCCGCTGCAGAGACAGCACGCCATTGAGCTGCACCGCCAACAGCAACAGCAGCCAGGGCGCCCATCATCTCTGGCAGCGTTTACGGCTTGTGCGGTACCAGCGTCCTGTCGAGCTCGCAGCCGCTTCCTCAACTTGCGGGACAGTGTCAAGAAAAGCCCGACCAAGAGCACGGCCAAAGTGGTCAGCAGCAGCCACGTAGCCAGCAGGTCCGAGATCCCCTGGGTCCCCTTCGTCTTCAGTAAGGTAGTTTAACCCGGGTGATATGGTTCAGTGCAGCGCTGTAACTTTTCCACCTTTAAATTCCCTGTCACATTAGTCTACTTCTATGATGAGATAGATCCAAAGTTCTTGTACAACTGCTCACTTGTATTTATATTTGTCGGGTATGAAAGAAGCAAACAATTGTCAAATCTTTAGTTTCATCGTTAATAATTTCTTCAGGTAAATTTCTGATAGTGTCAGGATCCAAATGGTGTAAATAAAGTGAGTTTCTGATGCAGTTGTCTAATGGTGTAAGATTTTAGTTTGAGGTCATATTGAAACCGGTGCTATGATTTTGGTCCCAGTGCTGAAACTTGAGTATTTTGTCAGCTGTAGCTTTAATTAAATATCAGTAGTTGTTTGTTGTTGTCTGAACAATTGAACTCACTGTGAAATATCTTGGGTCATTGCTGTGAAAAAGAGAAGATAAATTAATTGAAGTGCAGTAGTCAGAGCTGCTGCACATTAGACTCCTGCCGATCAGTGATCAAATCCTATATCGATGATTGAAGAGATAATGGACGATTGTTTTTTCCTACGCCCATATCAAGCGTGATTTATTATCAGAATGTGTTATGCAAGTAGATTTTTTGAGGAATATTTCAGTGCATATGGAGGTTATGAATCAATGTGTCCATATTTGATCCCATTGTCATACTATGAATTTAAATTCTGCTTCATCTCATCCTATTCACATTTAATGTCAACCAATCAGTCTAATTTAATGTTTTAAATGTTTTTTTTTTACAATGAACAAATCTCATGTGCAGACTCAAAGTTGGTCTGTCTACAAATACAATACAAGTTTTACTCATTGGTTCTCAATGAATATTTTAAAAATAACTCTCAAATACATAGTTTCGTATTTTAAAAAAACAACAAAAAATCATTAATTTCCCAAAATGGCTGCTAAACTAAGTTTTAAACAAAAGAGGGCATTTGTTGTGGGCTATTTTTAGCAGCAGGTGAATCCACATTTGTTGCTCTAGTGAGTATTTGTCTGTCTGAAAAATAAAGTACAGTATGTGTTTGTGGTAATGTCACTCAGTGAAATATGTGACTCATGACTTAGTTTTTGAGGAGTACGATGGATCACAGAACTTGTTTATGGATCACTTATTGTTGGTTTGAGTAAAGAATATCAGCAGACTTTTCTTGGTTAATTTAGGACTCAGCGAAAGATTATTTCCATTATGGGTTTAATGATTCATCCGACTATATAGTATCAGCACATATTAAAACAGCCCAAAATCTTCACATTGAAGGAGCTGCAAATAGAGAATGTTTGAGGTTTTTAGTCAATAATTATATTGAATGATTCATCAATTGTTGGAATAATTGTTGATTTACCTGATGTTTTGTCTTTTAAATCTGATCAGGCTCTCTTTCATTCATTCTTCACTCATGTTTCATCTCATCGGCACAAAGATATTAACTGTACAGGAGCTCGCTCCAGATCATGAGCCTTCAATTAAAACATAAACTCTGCACTCTTTTTATGCTGTTTGTCCAGACCAGTTTATTCTCTGGGAGCAATTAAGGCCCATTGTCAGTGGCTTTCTGAGCAGCACTCCAAAAGTAGGGCTGGCCGATCAATGCCGTCAATACGCGGGGCTAATTTTAGCGACTGTTGGTTTTCCATGGGCTACGGATTCTGCTGCAGCAGCACAACAATTGAGCCTCTCCGAAATAGAGCGGCACTTCCTGCCAGCAGCTTCATGAGGTTCTGCTCTTACATAATAGAGGTCACAGTGATGAAGGCTGCCTCAGATTCATGCTCACTCCTCTTCATTATGTTTTTATGTAAAACCCAGGGTTTAGATGGTGAGATTATTTTAGATCTAGAAAGCATATCCACACGTTTGGAGAATTATGATGAGATATTAGGGCTGCAACGGAAATAACTATTTTGATAAATAAATGAATACTCAAATATTGCTTTGTTTTTCAAGCAAACATAGCAAACACTCAAATGTTAGAATTTAAATGTAGTTTCTGGTAGCATCTACTGATGAGGTTGCAGATTGCAGCAAACAGTTGCTGTAGAAGACAATTAATTGTCTTTAATTAATTAATTATTAATTGTGTAGTTGTACTTGGTGTTATAATCATTTTCTCTGCATCATTGATGAACTGAGCGCTGCCACAAACCTGCAGTTTTCTGTGATTTGTGTTCTAGATATATGGAGATAAAAACCAAATACCACTTTTCCATGAAGTTTTATACCAGCACACACCGGGGAGCATTGCAGAAGAAGCAAAGAAATGAAGCACAGACTCACAGGAGGTCAGACTGTGCTAAGGAAAAAAGTGGAATATATTGCATTCAGCAGTGATATCACGATATAGCTGAAGTAGGCCCAAGCCTGGTCTACAACACTTGAAGAATACAAATCCATTTCTGATCTGCTGCATTATGAAACAATCAAACCTTTCTGTCCTCAGTCTACACTAAACCTGCAGAATCAGCATTCAATTTTTACATATCTGAATTACAACTCTCACTACATTTAAGATTTTCTGCTTGCTGCACTGTACTGTACATATTACATAGTTAGATATTCCATTTCATCATTATGCTTATCTTCTGTTTTATTTGAATCTTTTTAAGTCTCAATTATCCACCTACGTAATGAAGTATGTGCAGTTTCCACTTGAGCCTTGTACTGACTGGATCTGACGATCATGAGACAAGTGTTAAGGTAGATGTGTGTATCGACCTGTGCCTGTTTTATACCTTAGCACAAGATGTTTAAAGGCCGTAATAATAAAATAAATTTGACTTTGGTCTTTGGTGTTGTGATGTCTGCTGTCCCAGACAGAAATATCAGCTTCTTTGAGTAATCACAAAATGTACATACACACACACACATATAATGAACCAGGTCGAACACTGCAGCTTTAATCTTCTAAAAACAGCAGAGTTTGGCATATCAGGATCATTTGAAAAGTGTCGGGTAATCTGTGATTACCTGACCCCTTTGGTATGCTCCCATCCCATCCTGTCCCATGTGCCGTAACTCCACCCGGTTGGTGCTGAAGTATGATAGAAACAGACAGCAGATGCACTAATCACAGCACTTCTCAACAGAGACACGCTCACACACCCTCGTCCTCCTCCTTCTGCTGTTCATCTGTGCTGCACTGTTTGTCTAACCTTTGACCCCTTACCATGGTATTGTTCAGCAGGCGGAGGCCACCCCACCCTCCTCTCCCATAATCCCTGTGATCCCCATCTCGCCAATCCCAGCTGAGACCACCATCATACCTGCGACGTCACAGGTTTTTTTTTTTGTTGTTTTATTTTCCTGCACTTGTTTGTTTCTCTGTTCTTCATCTGTATATTCATTCCTTTCCCCGTTCATGTGGCTGCTCGTGTGTTTCTTTTCGGTGCTGTCGTATAGAGTTTAGTTTCATGTCTGCTGTCCAGCTGTGGCTCTGATGAAATGAGCAGATTAGTGATAGAAACAGAAATGCCACGCTCCCCTGATTTGGCTTTTTAAAGAGCCCATCTGCCTCTTCCCGGGCAGAAAGTGAGTGAATGAGTGAATTTAAAGCAAGAAGAAGTGAAGTGGTGAGGAGCAGAGTTGCTGCCCTGCAGAACTTGATTTGACTTGATTTGTTTTAACTTTCATGCTTCAGCCTTGCATCTTCTGCAGTGTGAAATGCCGCCATGTACGTATCACTCTGTCCTCACTAATCTCTGCTCAAATCCACCCACTGCCTGTTTTATCCTCAGTTGGTCTGTAGCATCATGCGAAGAGTAAGTCTTTGGTGTCAGCGCTGCCTTTTGTTTGCTGCATGGCGAACAGCTTGGGTTCAGTTTGTGCTGTGTGTGTGCAAGGTGCAGCTCTGTGGGAGGTTGCTCAGGGTTTGTGGTTGGACCTTGATGTCATTTTTTGAGGGGTTTTTGACAGCTGAGATGTTTCCTCTGAAGCTTATGTGTCTTCTCTCTTCAGGCGAATCCTCCTCCTGTGGTGGTCAACACAGACAGCCTGGACACGCCTCCATATGTGAGTTATCTGCTTTGTACAAAACATTGTTCATCACCTGCACAGGGGAGACATGCCATGCCTTCGATTGTTCAGTTTTTAGTCCTCCGTCATCATTCTGTCCAGTTTGACATTGAACATCAAACAACAGATTCACAATTTTTTCAAGTCAGTCAGAAGCTAAATTAGACGATCCCTTCATACACTCTTACAATGTCAAACATGTATTTCAAAGTTAATCTGAAGCTACTATGAAAGTTCCACATCCAAATCAAGTAGAAACATTTCAGCATCATTTGTTTTTAGTACCGAAGTCCATATTATTTCTATACTTCACTACAGCTCAACAAGGAAGCATAAAGAAAGAATCTAATTCTAAAAAGACTGTAAATTTGTCAGAGATCTACTTGATATTAGGGCTGAACCAATAATTGCATTTTCCTAAATCGTTCAGTCCTACTTGATATGACTACTTTTAAATGACTGTGTAGACATGTTTTATGTCCATTATGAACAGGAGGAATGATTACAGCGAAGAAAAGAATATACAAGTTCACAGTTGTCTTACAAGTCAAGAACAGACAGTCTGACCTTCATCACAGAGTAAAAACACTTGTTTGATTTAAGGCATTATATCTTCATCTGAATCCATTTGGAGTTTACATACGGAAGTCAAGAGCAATAAAATATGTGACTAAAACAAATTTCTGTTCAGCATGTTATCATCTTCTCCTGGCTTTCATTCTGCATCCTGCTGTTTATGTCAGTCGTAGCTGTCAGTGTCACATCAGTTCTTGTCAGCTGTAATATTTCCTGCTTCAATATCTCTGTATCTGTGATGAAATCTCAGAAACATGTGAGTCATTCATCAGGGTGTAACCAGAGATTCACAGAATTTGTAGCATTAAGTTTTTTGGGAAACTCATACAAACATATAGTACAGAGAACAGAGAGATTTAAGATAAGACAATGTTCTTGGACAATGTCAAGAACAGTATTATTGTGTATGTGTCCCATCAACATCATGTTCAGGGGAGACAGAAGCTGTGGCAGAGTTCTTTGGGAACAGTAGAATTCTTAATAAACACTTGTCATGTCGATAAAATACATTTTACTTTATATCTGTTAGTTGATCTATAAAAAGCTGTAATCATGTCAGCTTAGGATGGGAATCACATGCATGCCATATTCTTTCTCTTTTTTTAAATTTAAGAATTAATTAAATATATAAATACAAATATTGCTATTCAGAGGTTTGATAATGTTACAGATGAACTGGTAACTTCCAATACATACAATACAAACAAATGCAAAACAACAAAAGGGTGTCTGAAGAAGTAACAGTGAGCTGGTGTTTGTGCAAAGATAAAAATAAACAAAAAGGAGGTTTAAAAAAGCTGCTTACTCCAACTGGCTCCAGTCTTGCCAACAACAGCGAGTCCACAGACACATTCACTCACCCTGTATTTAGAAACTGTGCCTTAAAACTAACTGTCAGGACTTTGTGAAGCTGTGATGTCACAAATACAGCCATTCAAATCAGCCAGTCTGAGGAGAAGCTCAGTAATATTCACCTGTTCTTTTTTAAGCTCCAGATAGATGCTTATGAGAGGAATTCTAAAGTTATACAAGTGACTTTTGGTTCTTAAAACCATAAAAAATATATTTTCTGGGATATCACAACTTCACATAAACTCCAGGATTGATTTTTTTGATTTTTTTTGGTTTGCCGAGTTGTTTTTTTGTTTTTTGTTCTTTTGAGTGATCAAATATGTATAATTTAAAACATACAATGAACAAATATGATCTGTTACCTGTCGGTTTGTTAAAATGTGCAGGTGATACACTCCTGGTAGCTAATAAATCGTGTGTGTGTGCGTGCAGGTGAACGGGACGGAGGCAGATTATGAGTATGAGGAGATCACGTTGGAGAGGGTAAGACGACGAGCAGACGTCCTTTTTATTTCACTTTGAATCACAGCCACGTTGTTAGCAAATGGCCCCTCTGGAACTCTCACTCGCTTTACAAGCCACATAAACAAGGAGCCACAGTCCATAATTCAGTGACCCAACTGCTGGCAACACATACTGTTAATTTGACTTTAACACACTACATTTATGGACTTTTTAACCTCTGACGACCAACTGGGAGCTCTACAATCCCATAGGACTTCATCATTTTTTTTTTATCCAGAAGTTTCCAAATATGTCTGGGAAATAAGGACAATGAATCAGCTCATGTTGTAATCCTTGATTCTGCCTGTGGTGAAATCTGTATTATCTTCTCTTCCTAATTCAGTTGTGCTTCTTTAAATGTGAGTGATCATCAAAGCAGCATAAAACATCTCTACCAACCAAGTGTGACAGGAACTACAGACCTATAGGCAAACCGGTCTTAGCTCATGTGTTTCTTATGTTAATAAAGATAGTTTTACCATTGAAAGGTCTATTCTATAGACTATATCACTATATCACTGATATATCACTGACTATACTATATCACTGATCTACAGAAGGTGTTTTTCACTTTGTTGACTAGAAAATTTGAAAAGTCGTGTGACATGCTATATTTTTTTCTGATCTACTAACATGTGTTATTGTGTAAAACTATTAAAAACATGGCACTGAGTCACTCTACTGCACTTGACGAGATGTTCCTTAATCACCATAAACACACACTCTAGTTTATTTTGATTCACTACCACACACATCATTCTGCTGCTTAGAGAAGCAGCAAATCAATGGAGTCATCTGCCATTGAAAATAGTTCCTTACAAATGATTGCTTGTTAAGCAGCTCTTATAGGTAATGCCTCTTTTTTTAACATGAAGCCATATATTTTTGAAACACACACACATTGCCTGTTCCTTTTTTTTTGTTTTGTTTTGTCAATCGTTGTTGGTATCCAGGGAAACTCGGGGCTGGGCTTCAGCATCGCGGGTGGCACAGACAACCCACACATCGGTGAAGACCCCAGCATCTTCATCACCAAAGTCATACCAGGAGGAGCTGCCGCCCAGGACGGACGGCTCAGGTTAGGAATCCGTCGAGTTTAGCAATCAACTGTCAAACTGCTTTACAGGTGACTGACAAGGTGATTATGAGCGGAACAAATATTAAACAATATGAGAAAAATGCACACAAGTTATAACAATATTATTTATTTCCACTTTTCAAAAGTTATGTTACAAAGTGCTTCACAAAGGCAGCAAAATTAAATAGACAAATCATGAATTCGTTACAGATTAAAAAGCAGATAAAAACTGTTTAATATAAGTAACCAGTAACACACTGACTGTAAACAGTGTAATGTAGTTTGAGGGAAAGGTTCAATAAAAATATTAAGAAGGGGATTAAAAGAAGTCAAAAATGTTATACAACCATTTAAGTACATTAAAAACAAAACATTCATAATTAAATAGACGACAAGATAAAGATTTAAATACAACCACAAAAAATAATTAATGGGAGGGTGTAAAATATGACGGCAGTAAAATTAACCTTCTACTGCATGAAATATTGCTTAGACATGGTAAAAATAATGTTTTTAATATTACTTAAAATGGCCTAAATAATAGATATATAAGAAAAGAATACAAATATATGAAAAAGATGTAAACATAGTCTCAGGATAGTTTCATAAGTTTTGTAAGTTAGTGGGACTCCATTAAGTTGTATACGCTCAGAATTTTCCATATTTGCATATTGTTGCCAATGGCAACCAGCCTTTTTTTATCATATTAGAAAATAAATCCATATAACCTCAAAAATTCAAGTTAAATTTTTTATTTATTGAAAATTTTCCCAAATTCTGAATAAAAGCCAACCTTTGGTTGTAAGACAGTGATGCTCACATGTCAAATGTCTATGAACAAAAGGGACTGGTAAAGAAGAAATCCTGGTCATGTGACCTCATGAATTGTATGTCCTTCAGAAATGAAAGGCCCCTTTTCACAACTGTAAAAACATAGATTTTATAGCGCAGTTTGGTAGAAAAATGAATTGAAGTATTTGTTGTCATATGGCAACACTATGCAATAGAGGGTTAAGGATGCTTAAATAAATAAAATAAAAAATAATAATGTCCATAAAACACTAAAGATGATTTTAAGTTGGCATTTAAAATATTCTCAGCAGACTGTGGGAACAACTAAAGGACTCATGAGCTGCATTTATACTCAGAAACAAATGGTTCCTTTTACTGTAAGAGCTGGTGTCTGTTACCCATAAACCCCCACGGTGCCACACTGCCTTTCACTGCTTCGTTCATAATGTAGTAGCACAGTCTGATTCACCTGATCCAAGTGATGACAATGCCTCCAAACATGAACCCAGTTTGTTGTTCTGTCCGTCTATCTGACTGAGAACTCGGTCACTACAGAGTCAGAAACTATTCCTCTTTTCCTCGAGACACACAACGTTTGCTCCTTCGGGATTTTTACTTACATGCACAAACAATTCCGTCTCACAGATATCAAGCTTATATTATTTTAGTTTGAAGTCATTTAAAAACAAAAGAGTGATGATAAAAATAAAATTCAGTATTAGTTTGTTCATGTGTTGATTTGATATTCTGTCACCAGTAACCCCCCCCCCCAAAAAAACAGCTTATTAATACAAGAGTTAGTTATTGGGGGAAAAAAAAGTCTAGTGATGTTGGCAAGGCAATGATTGGCTGCTGCATTGGCCAATCACAGATGAGTCTACTTGTCACTTCAACATGTTAAATGTTTTATAATTTAATACCTTCATTATTGGAATTGTGCTGCTTCCTGTGTTTCAGGGTCAACGATGTCATCCTGCGGGTTAACGAGGTGGATGTCCGGGACGTGACTCACAGTCGAGCAGTGGAGGCACTGAAGGAGGCAGGGTCTCTGGTTCGACTGTATGTCCGCAGGAGGAAACCCATCTCTGAGAAAGTGATGGAGATCAAACTGGTGAAAGGACCCAAAGGTAACAGCTGGTCACATCATGTGGTTAAATTTACAAAATCTTTCGGCAGTAAGAGAAACTAGAAGGTGAAGCTGGATTTCTCTTGTAGCAGTTGATGGATGTCACTGCATGTGTTGTTACATGTGTTGTTGGGTTGTTTCTGCATCCTGAGGAGTTTTATTGAAATCCCTCAAAGCCTCATTTTCCAAGGAAATGTGCGCTGTCTCGCCGTCTCACCATTTGTGTCCGTGCTGGATTGTTTCAGGTCTTGGCTTCAGTATAGCAGGCGGCGTGGGGAACCAACACATCCCGGGCGACAACAGCATCTATGTCACAAAGATCATTGAAGGAGGTGCCGCACATAAAGATGGGAGGCTGCAGATCGGAGACAAACTGATGGCTGTAAGGGCTCTTCATACACTGCTTATGTATTACTGTTCTGTAACAGCTCAGTCTGTGAAATAAAAGTGACTCAGCACAAATCATATTTATCTGCTGACTCAGACTTTACTCTAGATTTTATATTGGGCCACATTAAATCAAAACGAAGTTAAATAACAAAGCCTTGGTTTCAATTTCAGGTGCTGTGTAGATTAAAGTAAATAGTAAATTAATGTAAAAGTGAATAAAAGTGCTCAAAGATAAACAATGAATACATTAATATAAATGCAATGTATAATTGTATTTATTAAATTATCTTCAATTAAAACAAGCTCACATTTAATATTAGCAAGGAAAAACAAAGAAACAAAACAGACAGGATGTCTCTTGTTAGAGAGAGATGTATCACATGAGTTTGGGCCTGTACCACATCCCATAATAAATACACTGCATTCAGAAAATATTCACAGCGCTTCACTTTTTCCATATTTTGTAATTTTACAGGGGTGTTGTGTGTAGAATTTTAAGGGGAAAAAATTAATGAAATCCATTTTGGAATAAGGCATACAACAACAAAATGTGGAAAAGTGAAGCGCTGTGAATACTTTGCGGATGCACTGTATGTCTTCCTAAAGCGGCTAAAACCTGGAACTTTTAATTTGTCAGTTGGCTCTGTGTTGAGATGTTTCAGCATTTCTTTGAGCTGTTTTTTTGTGTCAGAGCTTTCCATCACTGTTCTGATGCTTCCTTTTTTTTAAACTACTGAGCTCCTGTCTCAGTAGTTATCCTCCTCCTATCTAAAAAGCTTCTTGTTACTATGACAACCACCAACCACATTACACTACACAACTACACATTAAACTGAGTTTTTAATGCAGTAATTTTGATATTTATCGCTTATTTATTCTGCTGTGTTTGTTTGACTTCAAAGTTTATTTGTATCTGGTTTTATTTATTGACAACTACACTCACGGCCACTTTATTAGGTACACCTGTCCAACTGCTTGTTAACACTTAATTTCTAATCAGCCAATCACATGGCGGCAACTCAGTGCATTTAGGCATGTAGACATGGTCAAGACAATCTCCTGCAGTTCAAACCGAGCATCAGTATGGGGAAGAAAGGTGATTTGAGTGACTTTGAACGTGGCATGGTTGTTGGTGCCAGAAGGGCTGGTCTGAGTATTTCAGAAACTGCTGATCTACTGGGATTTTCACGCACAACCATCTCAAGGGTTTACAGAGAATGGTCCGAAAAAGACAAAATATCCAGTGAGCGGCAGTTCTGTGGGCGGAAATGCCTTGTTGATGCCAGAGGTCAGAGGAGAATGACCAGACTGGTTCGAGCTGATAGAAAGGCAACAGTGACTCAAATAACCACCTGTTACAACCAAGGTAGGCAGAAGAGCATCTCTGAACGCACAGTACGTGGAACTTTGAGGCAGATGGGCTACAGCAGCAGAAGACCACGCCGGGTGCCATTCCTTTCAGCTAAGAACAGGAAACTGAGGCTACAATTTGCACAAGCTCATCGAAATTGGACAATAGAAGATTGAAAAATGTTGCCTGGTCTGATGAGTCTCGATTTCTGCTGCGACATTCAGATGGTAGGGTCAGAATTTTGCGTCAACAACATGAAAGCATGGATCCATCCTGTCTTGTATCAACGGTTCAGGCTGGTGGTGGTGGTGTAATGGTGTGGGGAATATTTTCTTGGCACTCTTTGGGCCCCTTGGTACCAATTGAGCATCGTTGCAACGCCACAGCCTACCTGAGTATTGTTGCTGACCATGTCCATCCCTTTATGACCACAATGTACCCAACTTCTGATGGCTACTTTCAGCAGGATAATGCGCCATGTCATAAAGCTGGAATCATCTCAGACTGGTTTCTTGAACATGACAATGAGTTCACTGTGCTCAAATGGCCTCCACAGTCACCAGATCTCAATCCAATAGAGCATCTTTGGGATGTGGTGGAACGGGAGATTCGCATCATGGATGTGCAGCCGACAAATCTGCGCCAACTGTGTGATGCCATCATGTCAATACGGACCAAACTCTCTGTGGAATGCTTCCAGCACCTTGTTGAATCTATGCCACGAAGAATTGAGGCAGTTCTAAAGGCAAAAGGGGGTCCAACCCGCTACTAGCATGGTGTACCTAATAAAGTGGCCGGTGAGTGTAGAAAACACTGAAAAAGTAGTTTTTAAACATATTTGAATGATGTGGCCACACATCACTTGGTTGAAACAACCTTGACTAACATTTATTTTGATTTTTTTTTCTTCCAGTATGCGTTGAATCTAGAAGACTTTTTCCCCCAGTCAACCAGCTTTGTATGTTAACTGTTGTCCTGCATCTCCTCCCTGTGCTCAGGTGAACAGTGCTTGTCTGGAGGAGGTAAGCCACGAACACGCCGTCACTGCCTTGAAAAATACTCCCGACGTGGTCTACTTGAAAGTGGCTAAACCCAGCAGTGTCTTCATGAACGACAACTTCGCCCCGCCTGACCTCACCAACTGTGAGTCATTAGTCTGATTTTGCTTATCTTTCCCCTGCAGAAGCAGCAGCACCACATCTGAACCAGAGCTGTTAAAAAAAAAGTCACACAGAGCTGCTTTTAAAAGTTGTGTTGTTTTAGAAACCCAACATGTTTTACTTCTTGGCAGTAATGGTATTATTATAACCTGCCATGATGATGATGAAAATCATCCTGGTGGCTATATCGGCCATTTGATTCTAAATGTTCATCAATATGCTCTCTGTTATAAAACAAAAAAAATAGAAAATACACATTAAGGGCATCAAACTTTTAACCAGAACATGCTGCCAATAGTTTGGTAGCATGTTATGGTTAAAAGTCTCTAATGAGTCTAAATGTATGCACATGCACTCTGTGCTGAGCATGCTTCTAAAATTTGAGGTGTGAATCTAACATCTAGCTGAGATATTTTACATCTACAAGTTGTTCAGTGCATTGTTTGTCCATTGATCTTCATTAGCTCATGAATCTCTGACGAGGACTGAGCCCTGGATGAAAAACAAACGACAACACTTTTCTTAATGTTAAATGTGAGTCCTGAATGGTCAGCATGTACTGCAATAGACTAAATGTTGTGGTACCTGGGAAGAGACTGATAAAACCCTTACAGGATACATGTACAAGTATATTTTCCAGAGACATTTGGAAACCTGCTCAAAGACATGATTCTGGTAAGTCATTTATGGATGGACTGAAGGCCAGTGGGCCCAGGACAGAACCATGTTGGATTCCTGTCTAAATCTTTAAAAGATTGTTGTACCCACAGAAGTGATATATGCAAAAGGTCTGCTCAGCTGAGCCTGGAACTCATGACCCTGCCACCAGGAAACCTTGTTTCACACCTTCAATGTGAGGTCATCAGAAATATAATGGCAGATCACCGGCCTCTTGTTCCCTCTCTTTAACTGACTTATCTGGCTCTCTTCACCTCTCTATTCTTATATATAACATCAGACATATTTTAAGGTATTTAAAAATGTGTCTGTAAGAGACTGAACTGTTATTTTTTTTCTTTTTTCTCTGTGAAACGGCGGTTCTGCACCCATAAAAGAGGTCAACTAAACAGAATAAAATCAGGCAACAGCACAGAGCAAACTGAACAAGAGGAACACAACACACAAACAACACAGTACAGACCAGTGACTGCAGGATTCTGTCTACTCTTTTTGGGATATTATTGCATTATCTGACACAGAGAGATGTAAGAGCCAATCGAGTTTAATTTAGTTTAAAAAGGGTTCAAATATAGTAAAGATGATGTAATGAGAATTCACGGCTCTCGTGAATTCTCATTACATCATGAGAAAATGTATGGTTTAGTAATTAATAGTTTTGAAAATATCCTGTATGTTAAGGTTGCAGCAGATCTATATATGTCGCTTGTGACTGACTGGACCAACTGTATCTAACTAGTTTAGTTTGACTTCAGAGATGTTGGAAGCAACACAGTTTTTTGACTGAGGAAAATAGAAAGGAGCAATCAAGCATACAGTCTATTGTCTAAGTTGTGTTTTTGGAAGTAAAAGGTTTTGGAAAGATCTTGTTAGACTTGCATTTCAAATACTGCTTGTTAGACTACTGCTTACTGCTTAGAATACTGCATGGTTTCAAACGTTGTTTAAAAAAAAAAAGGCATGAAGGAAACTGGGTGCCGCTAAAAGAGGGATGTAAAACTGTATGTGCTGTTTTTGCAGGAATGGGGAAAAATTGCAAGTGAATGGATGAGGAGACATACTAGAGGAGGGGGCATTGAGAAAGTCGAGAGGAAGGAGGCGTTTTTACTTTTACTGGATCTCATTTCCCTTTCTTTCTCTCTTTCAGCTTTCTCCCAGCACATGGAGAACCATATCAGCCCTCCCAACTTCCTGGGTCAGCCCCTCCCCCCACCAGCTTCTACGGGACGGTACTCCCCAATCCCCAAGAGCATGCTGGGAGATGACGATGTCACCCGGTGAGGAAAAATCAGCACTCTGCAAACTCTCAAACAGCATTAATCACCATCAATACTATTGATTTTAAGAAGAGAGTTTTAGAGTTTAAAAAGTAAGATAGTGACGGCAGATACATCATCACAAACATTTCCTGTAAACGTGTATATATACTGAAGAATAGTGACCAATATGTAGCATGTTAAACAATAAACTTCACTGTAAATCATGTTTACATCACCCACAATTAAAACTGTTACTTGATGCAATTACTTGAACTACTGAAAAAATGCCTTTTCAAAGGTATCTTTTTTTTTTTTTTTTTTATTTCTGAACTGCATTTCAATATCAGGAGCTGACATGCACACTGCCCTTTCTGTACTCTATTAACTAATATGATAATATTGACTCTTGTCATTTGAGGGTAAAACTTGATAATTTCACATTGTAAAACTCAAGTTTATTGACATTATATATTTAAAAGTAAACATGACTGTCTTGCTTATAACTGTAAATGTGAAAAAAAAAAACTAGTTTCAAAAGTAGCATGAAATTAATTAATAATTCCTTATTAATAAATAAGGTAATCACATCATGAAAAGACAGTTTCATGAATTTAAACTTTGAAGCTATAACAATACTGGTGTCACATTGCTGTTGTTGGAGCCATTTCTAAAGAAAAATCAATATGATCAAACTCTTGATGAAGAGACATGTCAGTCAGTGCAGTGATGTGACTCACTGCCATGTTTAATAGTTTCTAGACAACAACAGACATCTACAACACAGAAGAAGGATGTGTCAACAGAGGTCACAGCAGGTTAATCAGCTAAATCACTCTCGGCTGGTCAAACACACAACTGCACTTCACACCATCACTCCACTGAGCTGCACCCAACAACTCAAAACACATTTCACACTGCAGCAGGAAAACGTTGAACTGTTAAACAATGTCTCAGACACAAATACACCATTTTCATCTTCATCATCCAAGTGACCTGGACATGTTTCTGATAAAGGTTTCCTGAGGTTTTAGACATGTGTCATGTGACATGTGTTTGTTTTCAGCAGTCAGGACAAGTTCCAGTTATGTGATCTACCTCTATAAAACCTGTTTTTATAGACTTGCTTTTAGGTGATTTTGTCCTTTTATCATCTATTTGTGTTTGTGTCTTCTTGTCTTAACTTTTCCTCAATCCTGTTGTCAACTGTTTGACTTTGTGCTATTTTATTGCTTTCTGAGTATCGAGCTTTAGTTCTGACTGCACTATTTATATAACACATCCAAAAACAAAGTTATAAATATAAATACATATTATTACCTGTGTCAGTTTACCTGAAGAGAAAGATCAGCTATAGTATTACTCATCTTCGTCATGACCTGTGTGAGGTCTCATGTCAGGTTCATTGACAGCTCCTCTTTGTGTGTGTCATTGTCAGGGAGCCCAGGAAGGTGGTGCTACACAGAGGAGCGACGGGCCTCGGCTTCAACATCGTGGGCGGTGAGGACGGTGAGGGAATATTCATCTCCTTCATCCTCGCTGGAGGACCAGCAGACCTCTGTGGGGAGCTCAGGAAAGGAGACCGACTAGTGTCGGTATGTATGTGCTGAGAGCACACGCTAAAAACACGTTAATGCAGAGATACAAACTTTACGTCTTTTGTTGCCATTGTTGCAAAGTGCTTTTAACCTTAAGGACTACCTCTATTAGGTTAACTAAAGGTAACTTAACATCCAATATTCTGTCTTTTTTATGTCCAATCATATACAGTCACTAATCAGCTTTAACTTTACAGATTGCACTTACCACAAAACACAAATAACTGCCTTACATTGTTCTAATATTATATAGATAAAATATGGCTAAGTACATTAAGATCAAACTCTCCAAATCTATTAAATAGGACAATTTGACTAAATATTAAACACAAAACATTTACAATATAAAAAGGACACACTGAAGCCATGTGGACGAGTTCTTCAAAATGATTACAAAAATGTAATATCTAAAATAAGTGGATAATTAATACAAGAAGAAACTGAAGTATTCAGACTGGCTTCAGTTTGTTCAGATTAGTGTTTTGCTGTTTCCAGGTGAACGGAGTAGACCTTCGCAATGCTACTCACGAACAGGCTGCTGCTGCCTTGAAAAACGCTGGGCAAACGGTCACCATCATTGCTCACTACAGACCAGAGGGTGAGCGCCTACAGGAGCAGTTCATGATCTCTGCTGTCACACTTTAATCTAGAAATTCCCTTTTGTATTTAATCAGGTCCCTCAAGGTTTTTTTTTGTGATTATTGCAGTGAAAATTATTTT
>CM060461.1:880448-885448 GCA_030544235.1 Lepturacanthus savala
ACTACGATAAGACCAGAGATTCAGGTCTGCCCAGTCAGGGACTCAACTTTAAGTTTGGAGACATCCTTCACGTAGTAAACGCCTCTGATGATGAGTGGTGGCAGGCCAGACAGCTGACGGCTCAGGGCGAAGTGGAGGAGGTGGGAGTTATCCCAGCAAGAGACGGTCAGTCACACAGAGAGTCATTTGACACAAGAGTTTAATCAACAGTTATTGCTGAGAAATTAAATCACACTGAAATCTGCACTAAATGCTGTAATACACAAAAAATGAGTGTTAAAATGTTATACGTTTGTCTCTATCTGCAGAGTCTGATCTGAGACAACCCTCAGGATAAATATGTATAGCAGCAAAATACAGGGATAGAATAGATGGCTTAAATATGTATGTAACACATGAATCAAATATAGCAGACTAAATCCTGAGGATCATGGTTCCAAACTATTAAATTGAGGCTCGATCTGATATGAAGTGTTAAAGTGACTCCTGATCCTTCAGAGAGAAGATGTCTCACTCTGAGTTATTGGAACTACAGAAACTGTATACCACGGATTGTACAGTTGTGTTATAAAGTGGAGTGTTTTTCCTCACAGATGAGGACACACAAAGCAACAAGTATTTGATGTATATATGCAAGTATGAACTCTGTATCTTTGTGGCAACCTTTGACTTTCTGTCCTGTTTGACCACAGTGTGGAAAAGAAGGAGAGAGCGAGATTAAAGACGGTGAAGTTCAACTCAAAGTCTCGAGACAGAGGGGTGAGTATCTATTTGTTTAATAGTAGATCTTATAAAGTAACAGCATTGATGTTAGATGTTAACTGCACTGCAGAAATAATACCCTAATAATACTAGGTCCTTTAATGTAGTCTATATCTAAACTCTCTCCAAGATGCTAATGAAATTAACTGAAATTAAATTACCTATAACACCACCAATTCTGTAATGACTTATACTCACCAAAAGTACTGTAATTAAGTGCAATTTTGAGGTATTTTATACCTCTGTACATAACCTATTTATATTTTATATCATATTGCATACTCATTATCATAGTCATAACCTGTTCATAGTCTGTATATACTGTACCATGCATTCCGTTGCTTTGTACTTGTAACATGTGCAATGACAATAAAATTGAATCTAATCTAAACTTCACTCCACTGCATCGCAGAGTAAATTTATGCTTTCTCCTCCACTACATTTATCTGCATCTTTAGTTCCTTTCAGATGCGGATTTGACTCAGTGATAATATCAAAAAGAAATCCAACACACAGTTAAGATGAACCCAGTGGTTTTAACCTTTTTAGTCTTCGTCTTACAAACAGCAGTGTAGACGACTCGCATTTCACAAGTCTATGAATTGTTAACAGCTACACCGTATACAGAATAACCTCTAAACGCCTTACATGGTTTCATTTCAATAAATGATCCCATATTTTACCACTGTTAACGTCTAATAATTAGTTCACTTTATATAAAGTAGGTAATCTAGCTGTCTATAACATAGTTAAACTAGCTATGTATAAAGTAGTAGTTACTAGGTGCATATACAATAGTTAAACTAGTTAACTATAGATAAAGTAATTAACAAGCTTCACTCTAGCAGCTACAGCAGTAACATGCTGCTAAACACTGGTGCTGCATATTAAAATCTGATAATATACTATAAATACTAGAATACTTTTACTATATCTACTCATATTACTGCAGAACTTTACAACATTACCTCAAATTCATATTTACTTCTCTAATATAAGGGTTGTTTATGCAGGATTTGTATTTGTACTGGTGTTTTTATTTTGTTGTATTGATCCTTTACTGCAGTAAAGGATCTGAATATTTCTCTCACTGATAAATGACCTGTGTGTTTGCGCCGCAGCCACCTGATCTCTATACCACCTGATCTTCACCTACTAATGAGTGTTTAACTAATGTTTAAAAGCAGCCGGCAGCAAGTTAACAGCATGTGTTGTTGATCTGTGAGACGTTTTCTTCTTCAACGCTCCAGCGTCTCAGCAGCCAAACCGCAGCGCCTCCCCGCCACCTTTTATTTTTTTCTTTTTAAAACCGTTTGTCGCTTTAACACGCGTCGCCCCAAACACCTGCGCGCTGCCCCGCTAACACACCCTCTGGGGACGGGGGGGACTAAACAACATGCATGACCCCCCCCCCCCCCCACACACACACACACACACACACACACACAACACACTACTCACTCAGTCCCCTCCTCCCAATACAAAGAGAAACGCTTTGACATTGACGTCTGACTGTCTGCTGCTGCTTCCTTTTCTACTCACTCACCCTCCCTCTCTCTCCCTCTTTTGCCCTCTCTCTCCACTGCACCATGCAGTTTATTGATGTGAATAGCCTCACCTCCTTTAAAAGCATAAGCAAAGAGACTAAAGCTGAAGTTTAATCTCTGAGAGGAAACAGGACACTGATCTGAGATCTTTGTGTTGTAGAGTTGAAGAGCTGTGAGTCAACTGCAGTTTACAGTTTGTTCCTCTGCAGATATCAGACGAATGTGTTGTTGAAACACAATTTATTTATTGTTATTTAACAGGCTGTGATACATGTGATACATAAGCCACCAAAGTAAAAGATGACAGTCAATTGTGGTGAATAAAATATTTGAAACTCATATTTAATATTTTCCTGTTGAGCATCAGATAAAAAGTTGTCTTGGCTCGCCTCTGCATGTCGTTCGCATGTTCAGTTCTTTTCCGTCCTGCTGCTGTTTGACCTTTGTTGCGTTCACTTCACTGTATTACATTCCGACAGTTTTATTTATGTTCTTAAAACAGATGCACAAGAATGTTTTAATACTCTTTAGTTTTTGGATTTATCCAGCATCTCAGACGAAAAGCCTGAAGGAGCTTAATTCTACCACATCACGTTAGAAAGCAGCATCAATGGAAAAAAGGAAACACCTGCACACTTAATTTTCAGCCATAAACTCCTAGAGTTTATACTGGAGATGATTTTGCTCAGATCCATCTCAGATATAACACAGTCCCATGTTTACTGTTATTAGACCGACAGGTGGATCACATCAATAACGACCCCATCAATCCTAGGATTGAAACCATATGAAACTGTTGTGATTTGCAGTTAAGTGGCGACACTCTGTCCGAACCAACATCAGACTCCTCCACATCTCCCCGTCTTCCTCCTCTTATTTTATTATTTTAATTCCATCACGCCTTCCTCCTGCTCTTCCTCCTCAGCAGTCCCTCAATGACAAGCGTAAAAAGAACCTCTTTTCCCGAAAGTTTCCGTTCTACAAGAGCAAAGAGGCGAGCGAGCAAGAGACCAGCGATGTCGACCGTAAGTACCGGCGCCAGAAAGAGAGAGAGAGAGGGAGGGGCGGGGTCTGTCTGAGAGGTGATTGGTCAGCGACAGCAAGAGAGGTCAGCTGGGTGGCGGCGTGTGCATGTGCAGTGGTTGTCACGGCAACAGGGCCTGGCTAGATTAACATGACACTCCCAAATAAAACATGTCACATCACTCGCCACCACAGTTAACAGGAAATATTTCAGCTGTGACAGCAGAACGTTCTTTGGTTCCAACATTTAAAGTCAACCACCCCCCCTCACCTCTTCTCCTTCATGGGATCAACATGGCCGCCCTGTAACCCTGCCACCTGCTGTATTCCCTCTGCGCTCTCTGACTGTCGCTGGAACTCAGTAACGTGTTGTTTCTTGTGGTTGTTTTCTCCTTGTTGTTCACACGGCTCTGCTGACCTCAGGAAAACAGCGATGACATGCTGTCCAAAGGCCACAGTAAGTGCCCCCGCTCCTCCTGAAAAAATCCTATCAGCCTCCTTGGTTTCTCCAGGATCCTCCTTCAGCATTACTGCCAGATTTTAGAAGATGAAGCACTCTCTTCTCTTCATGCAGAAAGACAGATAGTCTTTCTGCATGAATATACTTATATACTCACACCAGAGTATATAATAAACATTTTTCTAAGAAGGCATTTAGTTATTCTTGTATGGAAACTCTTTAATGCCCGAACTAGAAAGAAAATAATATAGACAAGACTTTGGTAAGACGATTTATTTATTTGGTCACTGTTAACGTCTAATAAATTATACAAATGAGAAATGTATTATTAGCTATTCAAAATAATCCAGACTTCTATAGCAGTTATGTATAAAGGCAACACAATGTAGGTATCATTCAACATCAAAATAGGGTTTATTTCACACTAGTTCCTAAATAATTCCCTAACAAAAATGCATGTATTTAACAGTAAATGAGACAGAGAGGGTGATCAATTTGGTACAAATTCTAAGAAAAAAACCTGGTTAATTTGCAACTCACGTCTGTTTTAGTTTGACTGAACCAGATGTGAGTTGCAAGAAGGAAAAAAGCAATTATCAATGGAACATTCAGTTATATACATTTGTTCTGTTTCTTTTTTTATTTTTGTCATATTTGGATCTCTCTCTCTCTCTCTCTCTCTCTCTCTCTCTCTCTCTCTCTCTCTCTCTCTCTCTCTCTCTCTCTCTCTCTCTCTCTCTCTCTCTCTCTCTATACATACTCTCACCGGACACTTTATTAGGTACACCATGCTAGTAACGGGTTGGACCCCCTTTTGCCTTCAGAACTGCCTCAATTCTTCGTGGCATAGATTCAACAAGGTGCTGGAATCATTCCTCAGAGTTTGGTCCATATTGACATGATGGCATCACACAGTTGGTGCAGATTTGTCGGCTGCACATCCATGATGCGAAGCTCCCGTTCCACCACATCCCAAAGATGCTCTATTCAATTGAGATCTGGTGACTGTGGAGGCCATTTGAGTACAGTGAACTCATTGTCATGTTCAAGAAACCAGTCTGAGATGATTCCAGCTTTATGACATGGCGCATTATCCTGCTGAAAGTAGCCATCAGAAGTTGGGTACATTGTGGTCATAAAGGGATGGACATGGTCAGCAACAATACTCAGGTAGGCTGTGGCGTTGCAACGATGCTCAATTGGTACCA